>CAJNDT010006207.1:0-357301 GCA_905221615.1 Symbiodinium sp. CCMP2592
ATGGTAAGGCTGCTTGTAGACGGAGGTGCGGGTCCCTCGCACGAGGGCCCATCGGCACTGCCAGGCTCGACCTCATCATTCAATTACCGAAGACATGGCGAGTTCGGACGAACCAGGTCAAAACCCGTGGAATACCTAGACTGTACAGGTGGCGAGAGGAAAACATCGTGCCGAGCTTAACAATAAAAGGATTGCAATGCGACATGTTCATGAGATCAACTCAATGTGGACATCGCTCCTCGGCCAAACCTGCAGGTACGCGCATCTCAGGATCACATGAGCACAGCATACTGGAAACGAATGACCACCCTGACAGAGACATGGAAACTGCACGTGAATACGAAGAGAAAGCTTCAGACAGATCTCTCGCACATTAGGAATGCATGAGGCAGATGAAAGACACTTCAACTCAGAGGCTGTTCCGTGGCCAAACTCGCAGACTCTACATGTTTGAACACCCCCAGCAAAGCTCACCGGATCGAACGAATTCGAACGCATCAGATTCACGGTTAATGCATGACACGTCCCATTCAAAAGGACAAAGAAGTGCGCATCCACACATATTCAATTGAGTCAAGACCGTCTAGGTCATTGGCACTTCGCCCTTCGCCAAAAAGGCGGAATGTTGGCAACTAGCCGTGATCGCTTCCAGTACGCACACAAGCGCAGCACTTTGACAGCTTACGTTGACTTGAAAGCTTCAACACTCACTTCAGAATGGCCACATAGGCCACCGAGAAGATTCTGACGTCCAGGTTTTGAGGTTGTTTCGCGGTGTTTCACCAGTCAAAAGTGAGGGAACAAAGACTATGACTATGGCTCATACGATAAGAAACGACCGACATGATACGACACCACAAGCCTAACCGACAGGTGTCATGCAAAGACGAGCGCACTGCCGACTGTTTCTCACTCTTCATGCTCATATGCCAGGTATCAACCTGTAGGCCCCTTTGGCCTGACTGCGCCCCTCGGCACATTGTTAAGGTCGCTCTTGCGACTCTTGCACGAGTGGGGCGCACATTATGGCCTGTAGGAGCGTCAGAGCTGTTTCTGCGGCCGTAAGGATCCCGGTCAGCCTGGACCTTCCGTATAAATGGAGCTCGCCAAGTTTTCGGAGACCCTTCTGGCATTGAAACCTTGAGATCTCAAGAAGGATTGCACCTTGGTGACGACGGTTTCACTAGTCAGCGACAAAACCATGGCCCAGTACGACGACATACGCCTGGGAGCCAGCAGGCTCGCATTCTCCGTATCTGGGATGCAACAATTTGCATCCAAGATCACCAGCCTGACCGAATCACTTTGAAGGCCCAGACTGAGCTCCCGAAGGAGCACCTGAGGCTTGGCACGTGGATCTGAGAGCCCTCGGAAGCCCCATTGCTGGACCCCGAGGTCTCTGCACTTGACCTTGTGTTCAGTGGCCAAGCAAATTGCCTGCATGCTACGGAAGGCAACCAGCGTGGCGACATTTTTGGGCAAAATTCCAATAAAGTCGCTCAGCCTTGCAACCTGTTCCGACAGGAGGAAGAAAACGTTGCACACGGAATGCGGCCGGAGGCACAACTCCATCGAACCACTGTCATATACCTTAGTAAAGACTGCAGGACACGCATGCGAAGCTTTAAGTTCGCAGACGCTGTCAGCCTCACTTTTGGCGATTTTCAACACCACCCGATGGTTATTAGGTGACAAGTCTACTAGGTAGACTTTCCGGAAGCCTCCCTTGAAGTCGCTCGAAGGGCAGACAGCATGTGCGCTTACCTTTTCAGCATTGACTTTTAAGGTGACATCCACTATGTCGGGCAGGAGCTCGTTGGCACACTCATCCGCTGACAGCGATGTCAGCTCAAGTTGGAGGTCAGTAGCAATGCGTGCACGACCAGGCCTCACAGGCGGCAATCTTTGGGCATCCGGTCTCTTATTACCCCCAACACTGCGCCCAGCAAGGCAGTAACCACACAAGTCAAAGTCACACACCCGGCAACCCCACAGAAGTTTACGGTTTCCGAACTCCTTTAGGCAGCTGGAACACGTCCAGTTGGGACCCGGTGTCCCAAATCTGAACAGCGGGTGGCCCGAGTTGCACTCAGGCTTTTGGTCCAGCTTATTCAACAAGGCTTCGGCGGCATCTTGAGTGAGCACTGCAGAGCTGCTGTCCTCAGACGAGCATCCCAGGGCAGCTTGGCCCTCCGTTGGAATACGGTCCACCTTCGAACTTGCCACATGCAATGCAGGTCGTTTCTCTGTGGAAGTAGTGGAGGGGCAGCTTGGCTGCTGCGGCTGCTGCCTGTGTTTGCGAGAGGACTCGAAAGATGCGGACACGAAGGTTTTGCCTCGCCTTGATCGGGGCGGCGTTGGAGGGGCGGCCCTCCCAGATGGAAGGAGCTTGCCTGTGCCTGATTTGGCGCTGAGCCGATCATTAAGAGGAGAGGCCACTTCCTCGGCTGAGCAGGCGGAGGAATCCACCATGGTGTCACGAGAGCCGCTGGCACGAGGCTGCAAGCTACCACCCAATAAAGTCATGGCATGCACGGACCCTTCCTTCGGCATAGCAACAGACACACTGCCCAAAGTCATGGCATGCACGGACCCTTCCTTCGGCACAGCAACAGACACACTGCCCAAGGCTCCACTTTTTCCCGGGTGGGAGGAGTCGCATCCACTTAGACTTTGATCGGGCTTATTTGCAACTAACCTTCTACCAGGTAGAGGGTTTACGGCACCAAAACCCCTAGTTAGGGTAGCGGGGGGAATTGTGGCAAGTTGCTTAGGACTAAGTGGGGTGTTGCTCGGCTGGGCTGCACGGGCATTCACTCTGCGCTGCCACGGGCTTGGTTCATCAACCCCACTAAA
Organism: Symbiodinium sp. CCMP2592; assembly: GCA_905221615.1. Taxonomy (NCBI): domain Eukaryota; class Dinophyceae; order Suessiales; family Symbiodiniaceae; genus Symbiodinium; species Symbiodinium sp. CCMP2592. The sequence goes on from CAJNDT010006207.1 coordinate 2,857, forward strand.
CCCCCTCTTACCCGTTTGGGCGGCCACAGGCGAGGTCGCCGCGGGACCTTCTGAAGACATCGACTAGTAGTCGTACTTCTGCAGCCACCAGGCAACGTGCGCTTGCGAATGCAGGTATAGGCCTTGCAAACCTGGCACTGCTCAGGGCACACACGTACATCGACATCCATGTCGGAATCGGTATCCTCCCAATCGGAGGATTGAAGGCGATAACGCCGTCGACAAAGGGAGTTCCCCATGGCTCAGAGAAAAATCTCTGCAACCTTACATGCGCAAGGTCATCAGCTTGTTCAGTAAGCAGATAGCATGTTATGTCACTTGAGGCTTATGCACGACCGACTTCAAGCTACCTTGAGGAGGCGAGCGCGGGTACAGAAGATGCAAGATAGCACCACTTGGCGCTCATGTTGACAGAAACTTTTCCGGCAGCCGTTTCCTTTAAAAATCAAAGCCCGATTTTTCAAGGAAGTTCAAGCTCAAGATATTAAGGGACTATCAGCGCACGCACTGACGGCCTCCAGCACCTCTTTGGCTGCGATTCTGTTCCAGTGACAAGTTGCGGTCTTCATTCTGCTATGTTGCATGAAAAAGGAAAACAATAAATATCACCAGGCAAAGTGTATTAACTGTCGTGTCCCTAGCAGACCACCTCCATCATGGTGAGGGGCGCGTTCTCGTCGCCAAAGCCGCCCAAGCAGCCGCGCAGCTGAAAAGCGAGCTGAGCCGAGTCAGGGTCGACGCCGATGCTCTGCAGGTACGTCATCCCCTTCTCGTAGTCCTTGATGTCGCCCAGGATGTCCCAGAAGCACGGCGACTCGGGGTTCGAAGTTCTCCAGGGCCAGCTGGCAGGAAGGGTGCGTCTCGCTGTGGATCAACACAATGACGCTGTCGGTGTCGGTGTAGATGATCTGCACCTTCGACCTCTCGCTCTGCGGCCTCGCCTCGTCACAGGCTTTGGTCAGGCACCCGTCGAAGACCAGCTTCATGTGGTAGTAGTTTCGCATGATGCCAAGCCTCGCCTCGTCCAGCACGAAGGTTCCCACTTGCGGCATGGTCTTGAGGAGCGAACCGCCGGGGGTGAGCTCGTCCACAATGGCGAAGAAGCCGCCGTGGCCAATGGGGCTGGCATGGAGGTCCACCATGCGGGGCCCAGCGCTTCTTCGACCAAACTCCTCGACGTCGAAGCAAACAAACGACCGAACAAAGCGCTCCTGGTTTTGGACGCTTTTCCCGTATTGTACATTCATGGTGAGTTTCACCACATCGGCTTGGAGTTTTCGACCCTGTCGCTTGAACTCGAGCCTGCGCTCGTAGCACTCTCTGATGAAGGGACTCATGAACGCTTTGCACCCGAAAACCACGATGCTGTAGACTTCTTCGACTCTGACGCCGAGGACCTCCATGTAGAAGCGCAGGAGGCGGAGCCGTATGACTTCGCGACGGTGATGGCCAAGATATGGCATGAGCTTCTCGTTCTTGGGCGCCTTGTCCAGCCCCTTCTTGGCCAAGAGCTCAAGCTAATACTTGCTCATCTCGGACGTGTCGACGCTCATCCTGGTGATGGGCGCCCAGTCAACGCGGTCGTGCTGGTCCAGGGGCAGGTAGTAGTCGACCTCCACCAAGTAGCTGTGACCGAAGTCCTTCTGCCTGAAGTCCGACTCGTGCAAGCAGTCGCAGAACAGCTTCATGCGGGCCTTTCGCTCGGAGGGGAGATCCAAAAGGTAGCCGCCGTCGCAGGGCAAGGGATTGTTCATGACGGTCGGGTACTGCGAGTTCACGTCGAACTTTGGCGCCCAGGTCGTTGGAAGGCGGTCGTCGTAGTCGACAACTAAGCTGTTGTTGGCCTTGGCGTAAGGCTGGAACGCATTGCTGAGGCCTCCACGCATGCTGCTCTTGACCAGGTCGTAGATTTTGCGGTTGTTGATGAGCTGCAGGGAGTTCCTGCGTGGGGCGCAGCGTTTCATCATGGCGTCCCAGGCAGCGCTTGCCAAGGTGACATATCGGACCGGATCGATGCCGAAGTTCTGGTGGAAGGTGTCCCTGTACGCCTCCACCACGTCGGCAATGGCCATATCCGTGTACAAGTAACAGTTGTGGAAGGAGGCGAAGTCTGGGAATTGGAAGTGCTCCTGGATCTCCTGGATCTCGCCGTACTTCTCGTCATCGCACTTGCCCTTCAAGCTGCTGTCGTAGCACTTCTGCGGCCACACGGCTTTTGCGTCCCAAGCATTGGGCCCCGCAAAGCTCTCAAACGGCATGGGGATCTCACACACAGTCTTCGTAGACGAGCACCAGCACCAGGAAAGGCAGTAACTCGTCCAGAGGAGCTCGGGGCTCCTCAAGCAACCGGATTGGTGGATGGCTTCCACCTAGCAGCCAGCACAGCGGAGCGAACCTCAAGGCAGTGACTAACGACCGCCGTATCAGTAGACCACCCTGCTGGCCAAGCTAAGCGTCTTTGCAGTGAAACACATGGTTTGCGCGGTCTGTTGCTCGCGAAAGCAGGACATGACCAAAGGAGATGCTCAGTCGTGGGAACTTCAAGTCCGCAAAGTTCGCACAGGCTCTCATCCCTCAGAATCGTTGCGGGACTGGCAAATGCACCAGAAAGAAAACCGAAAGCAGCATAGCTAGATTGAGCCACCTCTCTTGCAAGCTTGCATCTGCGTTCATTGTATTGCTGATCGGCGCATGCAGCTGCATCATTTCTGCTGGAGGAGTGCCAAGCCTCCCACTCTGAACGCCTCCATGCTTCACGCAAGAGATGTGCAAGGAGGCCCTTATCTGTTGCAAAATTTCGTCTGCTGCGATCAAGAGAAAAAGAGCGGTTCATCTGTGTGTGCTTCCAGCACCAAGGAGCTGTGACCTCCCAGCCAGTTCGCTTGAGCGACTGAGCAATTGTTGCAGGCCACCCCTGCTGAGCATCCCACGTGCAGGGAAAGCCGTCAGGAAACTTAAGGGCGCATCTGCGGGCAGCCAAAACATTCATCTCCAAAATGCGAAAAGGCAAGTCCGTGCGATGTCCCCTTAAGATGTTGCGCAGATGCACACATGCACGCTTTGGCTCGTTGAGGGCCTTGCGCACAGTAACACCAAACTGTCGAAACTGAGCTTTGGTAGGCAGTTTGAAAAACCGACCCCATGCTGCTTTCGCGAAAGGAGCAGCAGCCATGATCATCAGCTTGCGCTTGTAAGGCACCGGCAGGGAAGAAGCTCTGCGGACAAGCCTCTGCGACTTGCAAAGTCGCTCTTCCTCTTTTGGCGTGTTTTTACGCCGCGCTGTGCCTTTGAAGGCTGTGCCTAAGAGACAAGGAGAGCAGCTAACTTGCTGTTCCGGAACCCCGTTTCTCAACAGAGCTTTCTTGCAACTCTGATCAGCAGCGAAGAACTGCGTCTTGCCATAGCTTTCATGCAACCCCAACCTGTCAGACCAGGAGTGCCATTTACGCATAACCTCCACTGTTTCCGCGGCCGAGGGCGTAGCCCAGCTGCGGTCGTCAACGAAGCTGCGGGCGGTCATCTGAGGATGCTGATTGGAAATCTGCTGCATGGGCACCTTGAGCGTAGCTACGAGACCAGCCAGAGACCAGGGATCACCTTGCGGTAAGGACCGTGATACACTGACCGAAGTCTGATGCACCAGGCCTTCAAAGAGAAGCCAACGTTGCTGTTGGCCCCACGTTGCGGAGAGCAGGGCCGCGATGCCCTCAGGGAGTCCTAATCTCTTCATGATGCCCACCGCCAGATCTGGATCGCAGTAGTCGTAGGCAAGACTGTCCAAAGTGGCGACGAATTGCTTCTCGGCGGCAGCAGCGGCCAACGGAGCCAAGGCTTCGAAGACCTCGCCCTGAGACTTGCCACCAATAGCATCTGACGGCCACCACGTAGACATCCACTCTTTAGCAGGGCGGGACTTCAATCTGCTGCTTGCCCAAACCCTGTAGAAGGAGCTAGAGATGGAGATTGGTCTCAAGTCTGAGACTTCGCTCACGCCGTCGGCTCTGACGGTCTTCGAAGGTTTAGGGATGTGGCATTGCTTGAGCTGCTTCCATCCACTTGGACTAAGGCCAACTGCTTCGATCCAATGCGTAAAGTCACAGAAAACATCCCAGTGCTCCAAAGGAATAGAAGCGACTTCGGCCCCTGACCAGCCGTCGATGCCACCAGCTTTACCACGAAGTTTGCTGGCCGAAGCAGCACACTCGGCAGTGCTCAGCTCAGGCCAATCCTCAGCACTCCAACGTTGGTACTCAGGTTGATGCTGAAGATGGTGCCAAACCTCGTTGAAATCAACAGGAGTACGATCCCATACTTGCTGCCAGTGAGCCTTGATAACATCAAGGGCTTCTGAAACCAAGGTAACCGGCTCGCTGATTTGAAGCTTTTCAGCAATGAGTCCCTTGAAAACTTGCGGAGCGCCACGCTTGAGCCATTTGTAGCAGAGGGAGTTGCTGCTCTGCAAAGACTGTCTCCAAGCGCAAAGCCTCTTTTGCTGCTCCTTCTGTCTCTCCTTGGCCAGAGCGACGGCAACTTGCTTCAGCCTCTGCTGCCAAGTGCCACCAGGACAGAGAGGGTTCCGTAGAGCTTTTCGCTGCAGATTTTGAGCTTCCTGAGTGTGCATTTTCTGGTGCTGCTCAAGACAAACCAATTCGCGAAGCTTGGCCTCCAAATTCCGAAGTTTGCGTAATAGAAAGGAAGCAGTAGAGCTATCCAGCTTGCCGAAGCGCGGGTAGTTGCAGACAAGCTTGGGCCGATTCTTGCGCTTCCTGGGTCCAAACCTTTCAGATGCACCAAGAAGCAGTGCAGCGCGAAGCATGTTTTCGTAGTACAAGCTGATTTTGTCCCAAACTCTATCGACGTCTTGTTGCGAGACGTTCTGCATGCGCTCAGGGATAGTCGGCTTGGCACTGCTCTGAGCCCACTCATCGCAAGTTTGCTTCCAGACTTCCCACGACATAGAAAGCCTTAAAGGAAAGGTCATCTGTGCTGCGTAGCCGAAATGTCTGATATTCTTGTATTGCATGTTGAGAAGAAGGTCCCACACCCTCTTGTCTCGGTTTTTGAGCCAGGGGTGGCGTTCGGCAAGAAGCGGAAAGGACAGCCACGGCTCCTCCTTGTGCGTGCTCCGCAGGTCGTCTATCAGTGTGTCCAACGCAGATGGGAAGATGTTGAAGCTGTCCAGGAAGACCAGGGGTCCGTAGCGTATCTGCAGGTACTTCTCGCCGGACTTGATCATGACCTCGCAGCGGGGCTTCTTGAGGTCCAGGTGCTCGCCCACCATCGACTCGTGTCCTTGCGCGTGCAGATCGGGTACCTGGTCGTCTTGCAAGGTCGCGTCGTCCTCCACCGGCTCTCGGAACTCCTGCTCCACGACTTGATCGTCTTCGTCGTCGGCGGGTATGGCAGCAGCACTCCCATAGCGGTGAAGTTGGGCTATGGCTCGGACCAAGAAGTGAAAATCATACTTGCCGCCGTTGTGGAAGTACACCGGCACGGTTTTCTGGCGTCGAACGGCGAGGTTGCAGCCGTTGCAGAGGGCGCCTAGATACTCACCCGTCCCGTGCCGATGGTGCACGACCTTCTTCCTGCTCTTGTCCGAAGTGAAGGGCAGCTCGCAGAGCGAACACGCAGTGGCGGCGTCGAACTCGGCCTGCTGCGACGCGGTGAGGACGTACGGAATGTTGAGTTTCTGCCAGTTCAGGAAGTCGAAGGCAGATCCAAAAGCCGCCTGAGGTAGCGCTCCATGACGGCGAAGGGCACGTCATCCACGCGACACAAGTCCAAATGGATCTTGCGCTGCTGCGGGACCTCGTAGCCACAGCGACCCACTGCAGTATAAGCAGGTGGAAGCCGTCTCATGCTGCAGGGTCTTGACCCTGCCGTTCACCAGCGTCTCCTTCTCCTATGCCCTGTTGTTGAAAACCTCTATGTCGAAGTAGATGACCAGCTCCATCCATTTTGCAGAGGAACCTGGCTTGCAGAAGAGGCGTTCCTTCTCAGCGTCCGCGGGAGCCTGATTCTCTGACTTTGCAAACAATCTGCTACAAGTTCCAGGAGTGCGTGTTCGACACTCTTCGCAGACTGGAAGCCTTGCTGAAATCATAGATCAGAACGTGACGATCTCGTGCTCTGGTGCTGACAGGGACGTAGATGCCAATGTGGAGGTTTCCAGCTTTGAAGTCGCCAAAACCCACGTGGTCTTCGGGAAGCATGCTGAAGTCGCATCTTGCGCTCGTTGGAAGCGGATCCTCTCGAACCAGGGCGCGCTGGTTGATCGTAGAAGAGGCAACTCTTCACATTGGCCGCTGTTGCGCGTTCTCGATAGTCTATCTCGACCTCGTGAAAGTAGGCTCTCTTCAAAACAGCAGTGGTCCATGTGGAGTTGAAAAGGTCTTATTGACTGACACGACATGCCGAGAAAGTTCCATCCGCTGTTGGTGTTGCAGAGTGCTCGTACATACACTCCGTCTAGCTCAAGAACCTGCGAAACCTCTCCGCGGGGTCAGCAGCAGCAACAGGATCTCTTGCACCTTTTAGATGCTCCACTCCGTCCACCACCACGGTCTTTGAGAACCTCGCTTGCACTACAAGCTTGATGGTGCGGATCTGCCTCTCCAACAAGAATGGAAGTCTTCCATCAGTGGCTAAGCGCGTCCATAGTCAGGAAGGAGGCAGCCTCGCACTTGACAACCATCCTCGTGAAGCCTAAACTCGAGTTTCTGATGCTACGAGCTCTGACTCTAATGCCCAGATGGTTTCTAGCAGCTGGCGAAGGCACATTCTGAAGCTCACCCATAGGAGACGAATTTGAAGTTTTGTTATTAAATAAAATAGTATCTTTTTTTCTTACTCAGCACATCAGAGCAAAACGATACGAGACATATTTGACGGGTTTGAGTGCAAGAAAGCATTGCAAATGGTTCAGAGGGACCGTGCAACCCCCAAAAAGCAAACTTTTCAAAACCGACGCCAACAGTCTCCTGGAAAAGGACGAATTTTGTCCAACCCACAAACAAAGGGCTGTTGAAAACGGTGCCCAAGACTCAAGTCTGGTTCCCAAAAAGATTCCGTCAAACCGTGACACCAACGAAAAGTCCGATTTTTTGCGTGCAACCCCCCAAAAACGAAGACCTTTTGAAAACGGTGCCTACAGGGGAGGCCCTTCGAGGCTTCCTACGATTCTGTAGGAAAAAAGAGCTCCTGCAAGTGGAGCTTCCCAGCGCAAAAAAACAGCCCACGTACAGCAAGCAATCGAAACAGTTGAAGCTACAAGCTGAGATTAACATCTGCCAGTAGATGCCGCAAAATCCTCGCATCAGCGTGCCAGCATTTAGCCGCAGCAAACTTATCAAGAGCATTACCACAGGAGGGCGGCGAGCCCTCATGTGCATCAGAGGTGAGCCTGTTTAACGTCTTTGGTCTCGACCCAAACTGCAGATAGCAGACGTGCTTTTTGCAGCCTTACTTCAAAGCAGCAAATCCAAATGCAGCGCAAGATGTGCGATGGAACTGGGCCACACCTGCAGCCACTGTCCTGAACATCTTCTTCAGTTCCACTCTTCTCTGAAACATAATGCGCGAGCTGGAGAAACCATGGGAACCCACATGTACCCCACAGGGAACCGAGCTGACACACTGCAAGAGCCAAGGGAGCCCGCCCAGACCTTTGCGCAATATATGCTGGGAAAACCATGGGAACCCACTTGCAATGCTGCAAAAAGCAAGGAACCCACAGGGAACCCACCGTCGATGCTGTTAAACCATGGGAACCCATTAAACATGCTGCAAAAAACTAGGAAACCCACAGGGAACCCAGCTGACATGCTGCAAAAGCCAAAAGAGCCTATTGGAAAACCATGGGAACCCACTTCAAATGCTGCAAAAACCCGGGAACCAAACAGAGAACCCACCGTATCGACGGTGAAAAACCATGGGAGCCCACTTAAAAATGCTGCAAAAACTAGGGAACCCACAGGGAACCCACCGTCCATGCTGCAAAAACCATGGGAATCTACAAGAAAGCTATCTGAAGAACATACACAGACCCACCCGAAATGCTGCAAAAAACAAGGGAACCCATATGTTGCCCACCTGAAGTGCTGCAAAAAACAAGGGAACCCACAGAGAATCCACCGTCGATATTGTTAAAAACCATGGGAACCCACTTAAAAATGCTGCAAAAACTAGGGAACCCACAGGGAACCCACCGTCCATGCTGCAAAAACCATGGGACTCGACAAGAAAGCTATCTGAAGAACATACACAGACCCACCCGAAATGCTGCAAAAAACAAGGGAACCCATATGTTGCCCGCCTGAAGTGCTGCAAAAAACAAGGGGACCCACAAAGAATCCACCGTCGATATTGTTAAAAACCATGGGAACCCACTTAAAAATGCTGCAAAAAATAGGGAACCCACAGGGAACCCACCGTCCATGCTGCAAAAACCATGGGAATCTACAAGAAAGCTATCTGAAGAACATACACAGACCCACCCGAAATGCTGCAAAAAACAAGGGAACCCATATGTAGCCCACCTGAAGTGCTGCAAAAAACAAGGGAACCCACAGGGAACCCACCCCATCTGCTGCAAAAACCAAGGGAACCCACTTACACACCCTTTGGGTAGTATAACACTATTAGAACGGTGGAAGGTCCCAGACATGCCGGAGTCAATCAAACTCAGTTGGCAGCTGAGTATTATACCACCGGCTTTGTCCTAAGGGTGAAATCATTTGCCCGCCACCTCTGGGCTCGTTCAGGTTCCCTCGTCTGTATCCTCACACCCTGCAGCATACAATCTCGAATCAAACTGCGGCGGATCAGTAGAGTCTGCCTGTCCTGGCTTTCTGCAAGCGGACAATTTCGGATCCAGATTTCATGCTGCGCGTTGCTCTACGTAAAAGACTACGGCGCTCAGCTTCGACCTTGCAACAGGCTCAACATTTCAGAAGCGAATGAGCATGATATGACGGGCTCACATTCGTGCATTCGGAAAAACCTGCAGATGTCAACAAAGAGTTTTGGCTGCCCACATGGACTACAGCAAGGCTCACTTACTCATCCTAAACCCTACACCGCAACCACGTTTTGTGGCCTTCAGAAAAAAGAAGGCTGGGATTACGTCAAAGCAAGGCTTCGTCACTGACTAGCCGGAAAGTTTACCGGCTGCTCAGGCAACAGTTTGGGCAATGCTCATACATTCACTGGCTCAGATGGCAGACCTCATTGCCAGATGGCAAACCCCACTCCGCAGAGTCATCGCTTTTAGTGCCGGGCTCAAAGCCCGTAAAACATTCGTGCCCTGCCTCAGACAAGGCTTGCACACTGCTGAACCGCTCACGCTCAACCGAAGACGAAGAAGTTACTAGCTGCCACGCAACAGTTCGGGTCACAGCCAAGCTCTCTCACCCACTGCTTCGGCAGGGCTCGCACCGCTGACCACTCTCAGCGCCGGGCTCAAAGCCGTAAACATTCATTCCCTTGGAAAAGAAAGAGCGAAGCTTGGTCACTGCTCACCCGACACCGAAGAAGAATTTACGCGCTGCAGGCAGCCGTTCGTCGCAGCAAAGCTCACTCATTCACACTCACTGACTCACGTACTAAAGCTGGCAGAGCTTAGTCACTGCTCAACAGATACTCGCTGCTGGGGCAACAGTTCAACACCGACAGCGAAGCTCACTGACCGCTGATCACTCTCAGTGCCGGGCTCAATGCGCGTTAAAACATTCGCGCCGTCGTGTGAGAAACGACAAGGGTTAATTACTGCGATTCAGAAAGCTGCCGTGCTACTGTTTTGGCCTGGGCAAGTTCAAACATCTACATTCGACGGGGCAGCAGACAGAACCATGCCTTGCGAAGTCGTTTTTGCTCTGCTTTCAGGATCTTAGCGACTCTGCGCGCTTCTACCTGCTTTGGACGAAAGACAATCAAGACATCTTGTAGACACGCAGACAATACCACACCTTTGCATCCTGACGCTCCTGTCGCAGGCGGGCCAGACGGGCGGACAAAGTCTCCTAGCAACAGGCAGACGAGGAAGGACCATTTATTTACGAAGGACGTTCTACACTCCTGCGGCAACTCCACTCTTTGAGGGGGAGGAACAGGAGGTGCTTCCACGTCGGACATCGTTGCAACACATGGGCCAAAAGAACGCTCGAATTACGGAGCCAATTCCGGAAGCTGTTCTCTAGGATGCTTGGAAGGGCCTCCTCTGTGTGAGAAAGTTCTGTTTGCAAGGTTCACATGTTTGCGAGCGTTCCACTTGTTATTTTGAGTTTTGAAGGAACACCGGCAAAATGCAAAACAGAGCTGGCGAGGTTTATATACTGTTGCACGCAACGGCCAGCTGTGCACGCAGATGTGGCATCTGCTCGACGAAAAAACGGCATAACTGGGCCCCAGAAATGGCTCCCAAATCTGAGCTCTAATCTGGGGCCCCGAATTGCGTGAGCTTGTATGTCCAACGAAGAAAGCCAAAATCGGGAGCCCCGTTTCGGTGCCCGGACTAGAGCTGCTTTTTGGAACCCGTTTTCAGCTGGAAAACTGCACGGAAAAACAAAATTCCTTGCGCATGCTGTTTGGATCAACGTCCAAGAAAGCCAACATGCTGTGAAATGTGAGATACTTTTGGAAAATTTGCCAAACTTGCCATCGGCTGCCGTTTCAAGACAAGTGCTTCTGTTCTTGTTCGTACAAGATCTTTCCCGCACTGTGTGAGAAAGTTCTGTTTGCAAGGTTCACATGTTTGCGAGCGTTCCACTTGTTATTTTGAGTTTTGAAGGAACACCGGCAAAATGCAAAACAGAGCTGGCGAGGTTTATATACTGTTGCACGCAACGGCCAGCTGTGCACGCAGATGTGGCATCTGCTCGACGAAAAAACGGCATAACTGGGCCCCAGAAATGGCTCCCAAATCTGAGCTCTAATCTGGGGCCCCGAATTGCGTGAGCTTGTATGTCCAACGAAGAAAGCCAAAATCGGGAGCCCCGTTTCGGTGCCCGGACTAGAGCTGCTTTTTGGAACCCGTTTCAGCTGGAAAACTGCACGGAAAAACAAAATTCCTTCCGCATGCTGTTTGGATCAACGTCCAAGAAAGCCAACATGCTGTGAAATGTGAGATACTTTTGGAAAATTTGCCAAACTTGCCATCGGCTGCCGTTTCAAGACAAGTGCTTCTGTTCTTGTTCGTACAAGATCTTTCCCGCACAGGGGAGGCCCTTCGAGGCTTCCTACGATTCTGTAGGAAAAAAGAGCTCCTGCAAGTGGAGCTTCCCAGCGCAAAAAAACAGCCCACGTACAGCAAGCAATCGAAACAGTTGAAGCTACAAGCTGAGATTAACATCTGCCAGTAGATGCCGCAAAATCCTCGCATCAGCGTGCCATCATTTAGCCGCAGCAAACTTATCAAGAGCATTACCACAGGAGGGCGGCGAGCCTCATGTGCATCAGAGGTGAGCCTGTTTAACGTCTTTGGTCTCGACCCAAACTGCAGATAGCAGACGTGCTTTTTGCAGCCTTACTTCAAAGCAGCAAATCCAAATGCAGCGCAAGATGTGCGATGGAACTGGGCCACACCTGCAGCCACTGTCCTGAACATCTTCTTCAGTTCCACTCTTCTCTGAAACATAATGCGCGAGCTGGAGAAACCATGGGAACCCACATGTACCCCACAGGGAACCGAGCTGACACACTGCAAGAGCCAAGGGAGCCCGCCCAGACCTTTGCGCAATATATGCTGGGAAAACCATGGGAACCCACTTGCAATGCTGCAAAAAGCAAGGAACCCACAGGGAACCCACCGTCGATGCTGTTAAACCATGGGAACCCATTAAACATGCTGCAAAAAAACTAGGAAACCCACAGGGAACCCAGCTGACATGCTGCAAAAGCCAAAAGAGCCTATTGGAAAACCATGGGAACCCACTTCAAATGATGCAAAAACCCGGGAACCAAACAGAGAACCCACCGTATCGACGGTGAAAAACCATGGGAGCCCACTTAAAAATGCTGCAAAAACTAGGGAACCCACAGGGAACCCACCGGCCATGCTGCAAAAACCATGGGAATCTACAAGACAGCTAAGTGAAGAACATACACAGACCACCCGAAATGCTGCAAAAAACAAAGGAACCCATATGTTGCCCACCTGAAGTGTTGCAAAAAACAAGGGAACCCACAGAGAATCCACCGTCGATATTGTTAAGAACCATGGGAACCCAATTAAACATGCTGCAAAAACTTGGGAACCCACAGGGAACCCACCGTCCATGCTGCAAAAACCATGGGACTCTACAAGAAAGCTATCTGAAGAACATACACAGACCCACCCGAAATGCTGCAAAAAACAAGGGAACCCATATGTTGCCCACCTGAAGTGCTGCAAAAAACAAGCGAACCCACAGAGAATCCACCATCGATATTGTTAAAAACCATGGGAACCCACTTAAAAATGCTGCAAAAACTAGGGAACCCACAGGGAACCCACCGTCCATGCTGCAAAAACCATGGGAATCTACAAGAAAGCTAAATGAAGAACATACACAGACCCACCCGAAATGCTGCAAAAAAAACAAGGGAACCCATATGTTGCCCACCTGAAGTGCTGCAAAAAACAAGGGAACCCACGGGGAACCCACCCCATCTGCTGCAAAAACCAAGGGAACCCACTTACACACCCTTTGGGTAGTATAACACTATTAGAACGGTGGAAGGTCCCAGACATGCCGGAGTCAATCAAACTCAGTTGGCAGCTGAGTGTTATACCACCGGCTTTGTCCTAAGGGTGAAATGATTTGCCCGCCACCTCTGGGCTCGTTTAAGTTCCCTCGTCTGTATCCTCACACCCTGCAGCATACAATCTCGAATCAAACTGCGGCGGATCAGTAGAGTCTGCCTGTCCTGGCTTTCTGCAAGCGGACAATTTCGGCTCCAGATTTTCATGCTGCGCGTTGCTCTACGTAAAAGACTACGGCGATCAGCTTCGACCTTGCAACAGGCTCAACATTTCAGAAGCGAATGAGCATGATATGACGGGCTCACATTCGTGCATTCGGAAAAACCTGCTAGATGTCAACAAAGAGTTTTGGCTGCCCACATGGACTACAGCAAGGCTCACTTACTCATCCTAAACCCTACACCGCAACGCAACCACGTTTTGTGGCCTTCAGAAAAAGAAGGCTGGGATTACGTCAAAGCAAGGCTTCGTCACTGACTAGCCGGAAAGTTTACCGGCTGCTCAGGCAACAGTTTGGGCAATGCTCATACATTCACTGGCTCAGATGGCAGACCTCTTTGCCAGATGGCAAACCCCACTCCGCAGAGTCATCGCTTTTAGTGCCGGGCTCAAAGCCCGTAAAACATTCGTGCCCTGCCTCAGACAAGGCTTGCACACTGCTGAACCGCTCACGCTCAACCGAAGACGAAGAAGTTACTAGCTGCCACGCAACAGTTCGGGTCACAGCCAAGCTCTCTCACCCACTGCTTCGGCAGGGCTCGCACCGCTGACCACTCTCAGCGCCGGGCTCAAAGCCGTAAACATTCATTCCCTTGGAAAAGAAAGAGCGAAGCTTGGTCACTGCTTTACGCGCTGCAGGCAGCCGTTCGTCGCAGCAAAGCTCACTCATTCACACTCACTGACTCACGTACTAAAAGCTGGCAGAGCTTAGTCACTGCTCAACAGATACTCGCTGCTGGGGCAACAGTTCAACACCAGAGAGGCGACAGCGAAGCTCACTGACCGCTGATCACTCTCAGTGCCGGGCTCAATGCGCGTTAAAACATTCGCGCCGTCGTGTGAGAAACGACAAGGGTTAATTTACTCAGAAAGCTGCCGTGCTACTGTTTTTTGGCCTGGGCAAGTTCACAAACATCTACATTCGACGGGGCAGCAGACAGAACCATGCCTTGCGAAGTCGTTTTTGCTCTGCTTTCAGGATCTTAGCGACTCTGCGCGCTTCTACCTGCTTTGGATGAAAGACAATCAAGACATCTTGTAGACACGCAGACAATACCACACCTTGCATCCTGACGCTCTTGTCGCAGGCGGGCCAGACGGGCGGACAAAGTCTCCTAGCAACAGGCAGACGAGGAAGGACCATTTATTTACGAAGGACGTTCTACACTCCTGCGGCAACTCCACTCTTGGAGGGAGAGGAACAGGAGGTGCTCCCACGTCGGACATCGTTGCAACCACATGGGCCAAAAGAACGCCTGAATTACGGAGCCAATTCCGGAAGCTGTTCTCTAGGATGCTTGGAAGGGCCTTCTCTGTGTGAGAAAGTTCTGTTTGCAAGGTTCACATGTTTGCGAGCGTTCCACTTGTTATTTTGAGTTTTGAAGGAACACCGGCAAAATGCAAAACAGAGCTGGCGAGTTTTATATACTGTTGCACGCAAATGTGGCATCTGCTCGACGAAAAAACGGCATAACTGGGCCCCAGAAATGGCTCCCAAATCTGAGCTCTAATCTGGGGCCCCGAATTGCGTGAGCTTGTATGGCCAACGAAGAAAGCCAAAATCGGGAGCCCCGTTTCGGTGCCCGGACTAGAGCTGCTTTTTGGAACCCGTTTCAGCTGGAAAAACTGCACGGAAAAACAAAATTCCTTCCGCATGCTGTTTGGATCAACGTCCAAGAAAGCCAACATGCTGTGAAATGTGAGATACTTTTGGAAAATTTGCCAAACTTGACATCGGCTGCCGTTTCAAGACAAGTGCTTCTGTTCTTGTTCGTACAAGATCTTTCCCGCACAGGGGAGGCCCTTCGAGGCTTCCTACGATTCTGTAGGAAAAAAGAGCTCCTGCAAGTGGAGCTTCCCAGCGCAAAAACAGCCCACGTACAGCAAGCAATCGAAACAGTTGAAGCTACAAGCTGAGATTAACATCTGCCAGTAGATGCCGCAAAATCCTCGCATCAGCGTGCCAGCATTTAGCCGCAGCAAACTTATCAAGAGCATTACCACAGGAGGGCGGCGAGCCTCATGTGCATCAGAGGTGAGCCTGTTTAACGTCTTTGGTCTCGACCCAAACTGCAGATAGCAGACGTGCTTTTTGCAGCCTTACTTCAAAGCAGCAAATCCAAATGCAGCGCAAGATGTGCGATGGAACTGGGCCACACCTGCAGCCACTGTCCTGAACATCTTCTTCAGTTCCACTCTTCTCTGAAACATAATGCGCGACTGGAGAAACCATGGGAACCCACATGTACCCCACAGGGAACCGAGCTGACACACTGCAAGAGCCAAGGGAGCCCGACCCAGACCTTTGCGCAATATATGCTGGGAAAACCATGGGAACCCACTTGCAATGCTGCAAAAAGCAAGGAACCCACAGGGAACCCACCGTCGATGCTGTTAAACCATGGGAACCCATTAAACATGCTGCAAAAAACTAGGAAACCCACAGGGAACCCAGCTGACATGCTGCAAAAGCCAAAAGAGCCTGTTGGAAAACCATGGGAACTCACTTCAAATGCTGCAAAAACCCGGGAACCAAACAGAGAACCCACCGTATCGACGGTGAAAAACCATGGGAGCCCACTTAAAAATGCTGCAAAAACTAGGGAACCCACAGGGAACCCACCGTCCATGCTGCAAAAACCATGGGAATCTACAAGAAAGCTATCTGAAGAACATACACAGACCCACCCGAAATGCTGCAAAAAAACAAGGGAACCAATATGTTGCCCACCTGAAGTGCTGCAAAAAACAAGGGAACCCACAGAGAATCCACCGTCGATATTGTTAAAAACCATGGGAACCCACTTAAAAATGCTGCAAAAACTAGGGAACCCACAGGGAACCCACCGTCCATGCTGCAAAAACCATGGGACTCTACAAGAAAGCTATCTGAAGAACATACACAGACCCACCCGAAATGCTGCAAAAAACAAGGGAACCCATATGTTGCCCACCTGAAGTGCTGCAAAAAACAAGGGAACCCACAGAGAATCCACCGTCGATATTGTTAAAAACCATGGGAACCCACTTAAAAATGCTGCAAAAACTAGGGAACCCACAGGGAACCCACCGTCCATGCTGCAAAAACCATGGGACTCGACAAGAAAGCTATCTGAAGAACATACACAGACCCACCCGAAATGCTGCAAAAAACAAGGGAACCCATATGTAGCCCACCTGAAGTGCTGCAAAAAACAACGGAACCCACAGGGAACCCACCCCATCTGCTGCAAAAACCAAGGGAACCCACTTACACACCCTTTGGGTAGTATAACACTATTAGAACGGTGGAAGGTCCCAGACATGCCGGAGTCGATCAAACTCAGTTGGCAGCTGAGTATTATACCACCGGCTTTGTCCTAAGGGTGAAATGATTTGCCCGCCACCTCTGGGCTCGTTTAAGTTCCCTCGTCTGTATCTTCACACCCTGCAGCATACAATCTCGAATCAAACTGCGGCGGATCAGTAGAGTCTGCCTGTCCTAGCTTTCTGCAAGCGGACAATTTCGGATCCAGAGTTCCCATGCTGCGCGTTGCTCTACGTAAAAGACTACGGCGCTCAGCTTCGACCTTGCAACAGGCTCAACATTTCAGAAGCACTTGCGAATGAGCATGATATGACGGGCTCACATTCGTGCATTCAGAAAAACCTTCTAGATGTCAACAAAGAGTTTTGGCTGCCCACATGGACTACAGCAAGGCTCACTTACTCGTCCTAAACCCTACACCGAAACGCAACCACGTTTTGGTGGCCTTTAGAAACAGAAGGCTGAGATTACGTCAAAGCACGGCTTCGTCACTGACTAGCCCGAAAAGTTTACCAGCTGCTCAGGCAACAGTTTGGGCAACGCTCATACATGCACTGGCTCAGATGGCAGACCTCATTGCCAGAAGGCAAACCCCACTCCGCGGCGTCATCGCTTTTAGTGCCGGGCTCAACGCCCGTAAAACATGCGTGCACTGCCTCAGACAAGGCTTGCACTGAACCGAAAAGTTTGTAACTGCAACAACCGCTCACGCTCAACCGAAAACGAAGAAGTTACTAGCTGCTCACGCAACAGTGCAACAGTTCGCGTCACAGCAAGGCTCTCTCACCCACTGCTTCGGCAGGACTCGCACCGCTGATCAGTGTCGGGCTCAAAGCCGTAAACATTCATTCCCTTGGAAAAGAAAGAGCGAAACTTGGTCACTGCTTTACGCGCTGCAGGCAGCCGTTCGTCGCAGCAAAGCTCACTCATTCACACTCACTGACTCACGTACTAAAAGCTGGCAGAGCTTAGTCACTGCTCAACAGATACTCGCTGCTGGGGCAACAGTTCAACACCAGAGAGGTGACAGCGAAGCTCACTGACCGCTGATCACTCTCAGTGCCGGGCTCAATCGCGTTAAAACATTCGCGCCGTCGTGTGAGAAACGACAAGGGTTAATTTACTGCGAGCTGCCGTGCTACTGTTTTTTGGCCTGGGCAAGTTCACAAACATCTACATTCGACGGGGCAGCAGACAGAACCATGCCTTGCGAAGTCGTTTTTGCTCTGCTTTCAGGATCTTAGCGAAGACATCTTGTAGACACGCAGACAATACCACACCTTTGCATCCTGACGCTCCTGTCGCGGCGGCCGCGGGGGACAAAGTCTCCTAGCAACAGGCAGACGAGGAAGGACCATTTATTTACGAAGGACGTTCTACACTCCTGCGGCAACTCCACTCTTTGAGGGGGAGGAACAGGAGGTGCTTCCACGTCGGACATCGTTGCAACACATGGGCCAAAAGAACGCTCGAATTACGGAGCCAATTCCGGAAGCTGTTCTCTAGGATGCTTGGAAGGGCCTCCTCTGTTTGCCAGCGCCGGCCGGGCGAGCCCAAGCTCTCCTCTCCTCCCGCGGCACCTTTGACCTCACTTGCGACTGCCGTCCCGCCATCCGCAGTCTCCACGGCCCCTTCACCAAGCGTACCCCGCTAGTGTGGTCCAAGGATTTTTTTTTGGCGTGAATGGGCCTCGACTACGGCTATAGCACTCGGTCCCTACAAACAAACAGACTACAAACTAGCAACTAAAACTACAAACAAACTAGCAACTAAAACTACAAAGCGGTGAGACCAAAGGCGAAGCTCTACAAGGGCTGCGGCGCACAGGCTTTACCGGTGTTAGCCGTTCAACCCATCTACGGAACCTCAGCGACCGATCAGAAGCAATAAAGAGCCGTCGCTCTGAGCTGCCCAAAGCAACAGGTGGAGCCAAGACCAAGCTCCGGCCGCCGTTCTAGTCTTGTCAGACAGGGCTGCCCGCGCTTTGTTTCGTCACGGTCGAGCACACCAAAGGCCAGAAGTCCAATTCACCGGAAAGGGGCTTCAGAGCTGTCGGTGCCCGAGTCGTTACGACTCAAAGTCGGCCAGAAAGGGCCGTACTCAGGATCGAGACAGACGATCCACGGTGTGCAAAGTCTGTGGTGGAGTGGCTACCGGCGGTCATTTTCGCCAAACTGCGCGCACAGGTAGACCAGGCAGGGTGTAGACCGTGGGAAACTCCTGGTGTGCGTTAGTCTGGCAGCGCAACGCACAGTCCAAGTTAGCAGGTCTCCCAAGACAGAGACTGAGCCATGGCAAGAGTCCTGTCTCGTGCGGGAGACGTCAGCCGCACGCCCGGGATCAACTGGTTTCAATTTGGCCCATACCCGTCAAAGCGTCCCTCAAGACCACGCAGTTCGCGCCCCGAGGGACAGTGCGAATGTGACAAAAACCGGGTCGATGTCACAAAATGAGGTAATCTGAAACATGTCGAAGCCCGAGTATTGACGTTGGGCGGCCTCTCGTTCCACGCACACTGTGGGGGTACTCTGATGTGTCCTACGTTCTTTGTTGTTTTCCGGGCCCCGAAAATGGACTCGTAAAGCTCGTCGAAAGTGTGGCAGGGTAGGGAAGCCCTGAACGGAGGTTTTCAGGCCTGGAGAAGTGTTGGGAGGGACTTGGCAAGGCTGCGGTGCATGAATAGTAAACGTCTTCAAATAGTGCCCGAATAGTGCCCGAATAGTGCCCGAAATAGTGCCCGAACTAGTGCCCGAATGAACCCTTCATAGTGTCCAAATGATTTTTCGCGAAGAAAAAGGAGATTTTCCTTCCTTTACGAAAGGAAATGTATTTGGGCACTATGAAGGGTTCATTCGGGCACTATTTCGTGCACTATTTCGGGCACTATTCGGGCACTATTCGGGCACTATGCCAGGTGGAGGCTTGGGCGGCATTATCTGGAGGGCTAAGGGTTGGGAGGCCTGCAGGACCACCAAAACACTGGAAATGCGCACGAAGAATAGGAATTTGTGCTGCAGGAGGCATTGGGGAGTGATCTGCGGGGCAGGGTTGGGAATGCAAAAGGGGGGGTTTAAGGAAGGATCTGCAGAGTTTAGGGCAGGATCTGCAAGGCAGGATTTGGGGGAGGGTCCGCAAGCAAGCGTTTGGAGGAGCATACACGAAAAACATGAGGGGTGGCATGTGCAAAAATTGTAGGGTAGTCTATCTACAAGTTTACGGGGGCCTTGGCCATGCGAGGGTTTAGGGAAAGATCAGGCAGGACTTCGGGGAGGATCTATAACGAGACTTTCTGAAGGAGTTATGGTTTTTATCGAGTGCAGCAGCAGTCAGTCATTGACAGTCTTCTTGTTTGCATATTCAGAAACCTTCCCCCTGCCCCCTCAATTTCAATGTGTGCCGCAATGTGTGCCGCAATGCCCATTGGGCGCTTCTATGTAAACATTGAATTTGGGGGGAGCGGGGGGTTTGGAAAGTTTCAAGATTTGTGGACAAACAATTCCAAAATTGTACTATCGCACGAGGCCATTTTCAGTGTTCGAAAAACAACGAAAACTGTAGGACGCATTAAGGTACCCCCATAGTCAGTTGCCGCCTTGCTTGCCATGCTGTGGTATTTATGACAAGTAGTTGTCATGACATCATGGTCAACAGTCTCAAGCTGACCACGCACAGACCCCGCGCATAGCTACAAGGTTGTTTTTCGAACAACGTTCCAATCCAATTGGGAGCGTCTTTGTCCAAAGGTTTTCGATCCATTCTAGAGCCCATTTTCGAGCTCCAAAAACGAAGCCAAAAATGGGGTCTCCCCTAATAGTTTCCAATCAGGCGGTCTCAGCTTTGGGAACCAATTTTTGGCCTCAAAATGGTGACCAACCCGAGCTCAAAAACTGCGGAATTCTGCGAGGGAGACGTGTTTGAAGCTTTGCCAAAGATTTGCTCGACATGCGGCGACCAGTGTCGCGAGCGACCGCGTCTGTTGAAATCAATCAAAACGCTCCGTTGCTACCCTGGTGATTGGGCTTGTGCTGCTTAAGCACCGTTGTTTGCCACTGTAACTGTGGGGGTACTCTGATGTGTCCTACGTTTTTTGTTGTTTTCCGGGCCCGAAAATGGGCTCGTAAAGCTCGTCGAAAGTGTGGCAGGGTAGGGAAGCCCTGGACGGAGGTTTTCAGGCCTGGAGAAGTGTTGGGAGGGACTTGGCAAGGCTGCGGTGCATGAATAGTAGACGCTTTCAAATAGTGCCCGAATAGTGCCCGAATAGTGCCCGAAATAGTGCCCGAACTAGTGCCCGAATGAACCCTTCATAGTGCCCAAATGATTTTTCGCGAAGAAAAAGGAGATTTTCCTTCCTTTACGAAAGGAAATGTATTTGGGCACTATGAAGGGTTCATTCGGGCACTATTTCGGGCACTATTTCGGGCACTATTCGGGCACTATGCCAGGTGGAGGCTTGGGCGGCATTATCTGGAGGGCTAAGGGTTGGGAGGCCTGCAGGACCACCAAACACTGGAAATGCGCACGAAGAATAGGAATTTGTGCTGCAGGAGGCATTGGGGAGTGATCTGCGGGGCAGGGTTTGGAATGCAAAAAGGGGGGTTTAGGGAAGGATCTGCAGAGTTTAGGGCAGGATCTGCAAGGCAGGATTTGGGGGAGGGTCCGCAAGCAAGCGTTTGGAGGAGCATACACGAAAAACATGAGGGGTGGCATGTGCAAAAAATTGTAGTGTAGTCTATCTACAAGTTTACAGGGGCCTTGGCCATGCGAGGGTTTAGGGAAAGATCAGGCAGGACTTCGGGGAGGATCTATAACGAGACTTTATGAAGGAGTTATGGTTTTTATCGAGTGCAGCAGCAGTCAGTCATTGACAGTCTTCTTGTTTGCATATTCAGAAACCTTCCCCCTGCCCCCTCAATTTCAATGTGTGCCGCAATGTGTGCCGCAATGCCCATTGGGCGCTTCTATGTAAACATTGAATTTGGGGGGAGCGGGGGGTTTGGAAAGTTTCAAGATTTGTGGACAAACAATTCCAAAATTGTACTATCGCACGAGGCCATTTTCAGTGTTCGAAAAACAACGAAAACTGTAGGACGCATTAAGGTACCCCCATAGCATGCCAAGAAGCAAGGAAGAGAGGGCCGTGCGGGGGTTATAAAACGGACATCGACGTATGTCGTGCTGGCAGCCCAACACGACGCAACCAAGTCAGGGCACCGTGCAAGTGACCAGGCAAGGGTGTGGAATATGGAGAACTCCTGGTGTGCAAGAGTTAGCGATCGGACCTCAACGACGTATGTCGTCGGTCGGCGTGCCATCAGATCGAGGCCCTCCGCGGGCCAGAAGAGTGAGCCGCCGAGCCGGCATGAGTGAGCAGTGGATGCAGGGCGACACCACCTGCCCGTATCGTGAGACGCAAGTTGCTCAGGGCTATGTAGCTCTCTCAGCTGCCAGAATGTCGACACAACGACGTATGTCGTCGGTCCTAGGTCGCATAGAGCGGAGGTCACCTAGTGGAGCCGGTCGCTGCATCGTACGGCCAGCTGTCGAGTAAGCGTTGCATGTCACGGCCACTCGAGGGGAAGTGACTCTCCTTCAGGAGATAGAGCATTTGATAGTTCCCCTCGTTGTACATTTCCTTCAAGCGTGAGTAGGAGTATTGGTGGTTGTCGTGGTCCTCACTATGAAGGTATGGCATAAGTTCCGTGGATATGCAGGGAAGTTGGAGGCCGGGTCCGATGCCCCCTGCTCTGAGGAATTCATCCGCCGCAGCCTTCCAGCGGTCCTGTGCCTGAGGGTGCCCCAGCCTGATCCAGGGACGTGTGCCATCCGGCGGTGGCAGTGCTCGGCCCTCCTCTTGGGCGACCAACCTTTGAAGGAGGGCCATCGCTTTGGCCTCCACTGCGTCGAAGTGCGAATAGCGCCACAGGCGGGTCGGAAAGTAGAATTTCTTTTTTTGCGGCCCACGAATCCAGTAGGCGACAACCGCGCGGAGATCCCAGCCTTCGGAGGTGGCCGCGGCACGAAGACGCCACAGGGCGCTGTGCAGTAACCCGGCAGCTTGAATCGCAAGCGACGGCTGAGCTTGTAACCCCAGCGGAATGTCCGCAAGCGGGAAGAGCAGTCGAAAAGTGCCGCGATAGGAGCCAGGATACGTGAACATGCGCGGTTCAAACTCACCGCGTCTGGCCGGAAGGTGTCCGTTCTCAAAACCCGCCATCTATCGGTCCGCAATGGCAATCTGAGGACGGCCTACCAAGTCAGCTGGAACCTTGCGTGTGACCCGCACCTCAATATGTTGGCCGTCTCGGGCTGGGGTAACGTTGGTGAGCTGCAGGAGTGGGGCGGCCGAAGGGTCGTCGGCTAGCTCTCGAGGTAGAATAACAGCTGCACAGGCAACAGCACGCCGCAAGTAATGGTGTGCCCTGTGTCACCTCAGTACTCGTGTTGCCTCCCCCGATGTTGCGCCGTTGGCTAGAACCAGCGCCCCGTCGGCTATTTGCTGGCAGTGGATCTGGTTTGGCAGTGGGGTCACGCTTGGGAGCCAAGGACATCTGCACCAGGCTGCCATCCCGGACGGGGGACTTCCGCCCTTCGAGAGCCGGGGAAGCGAGCCCTTAAGTCCCGCGAGTTCATCAAGGAGCAGCCACCACCAAATCTCAGGGCGGGCAAGTTCATACCAGGAAAGGTCGAAAACCTGTCCTTCAGGCAGGCGTAGAACTGGGTCACAGAACTGTGCCAGTGCCACGGACACAGCAAGCAGTGGTGTCAAGCAGACGCGAAAGGCTTCACTCTCAGTGCAGCGCCGCATCATGAGGGCTCGATCGGCAAAATCCACGACTTTCACCCCAAAGTTCTGGGGGCTGAGCTTGACTTCACAGGCGGGCAGCGACAAGGGGAGAGAAAGCAGGGTAAGGCAATCCGTCGAGCTGGGGAGTAAATGCTGCAGCGCCCGGCGCAGTGTATTCCATCGACCGGCTGCTGAATTCTGCCCCTAGCTTGGTAACGCCGGAGGGTGTCATGCTGCTCTGCGAACTCATCCTCATCCTCTGCCGGTACGCACCGGCTGGCGATGGAAGTAACTCCCGGCACAAGGCGACGAGGCGGGGTTTCGACCGCCTCCAAAAGATCCGCCACACGTTGGGTCCATGTGGCGGTAGGTGCAACCGGAAGGGAGACAGCACAGCTTTGACTGCGCAGCTCGGCAGTCAGCGTCGGATCCTCTTTGGCAGGCACTCCGGTGTCCGGGTCCGGGCGTACTGCTCCCGCCGGATCATATAGGGCGCGTGGAAGGCCCGTAGTCCGGCGGTAGCAAGGCCGCTTCAGTGCAGGAATGGCGTATGTGCGACGACACATAGCGCTGTAGTCTCCCAAGCAGCTTGGTGTTGACCGTGTCAGAGGCGATGGCATAGAGATAGAATGCTCCCGGCACGGCAATGACTGTCGACTCCAAAGCACCGGCTTGGCCCCGGCACACGGTCGCTGGCTCAGCGCAAGGCATGTGTGACCCGACGATAGACCGGTGGTGGGTGGAGCGGAGCGCACTGTATAGCCTTTTGGGGGGAGGCACGCCCCCTCCCTTGTGTTCACGGAGGCGATGGAGCCCAAACCTCGGCGGGTTAGTAAACCAGCAGTCCGAAGATGGGGCACTCGGTGTCGATGACCGGATAGAACGGTCGCGCCGTGATGGCCTGGCCCCGCGGTCCACTGTGCTCAAAGTCCACACCCCGAAGGAGGAGCTGAACCGGGTAGCCATCCAAGCCACTGTGCGCTGCAACGGCTGTAGCCTTACAAAGCGAGGGGACACGGTTCACAGACCATCGTTCGTAAAACTCCTTGGCGGTCTCCTTGTCCTCACGTGGGGGGCTGGGTATCCCAAGCTTGGCGAGCCCATAGGCTCTGTACAACTCCTCCCATTGGACGTGGGTGTGATGAAGGACAGAGTGGAGCTCCAATGCAGCAGGAATGCCCCACCAATGAGAGGGGGAGGCGATGATCAACGGGCCCGTGGGCCGCGTGCTGCCGGCCGTGAGCCGCTGATGGGCATCCTCTCCTGTCATGGTAAAGCGCCCGGCCCGGTCGATTATGCAGATGTCGACCGCCCCCGTCGAATCTGCACACACCGTAGTGGTGAAAAGGTCAACAAAGGCGCCTAGTTCGTTGTGATGATCGTAGAAGAAGGAGAAGAGGGTTGCGGCCTGCGCCTCGGTGGCGAGTTGTCCCGAGGGAGGGATCTGGCAACCAGTCCGATATGAACTCCGCAAATGATGTGCCCTCAGCTACTACTCAGTGCGCGTCACCAGTGTCGGCGTTGGCAGAGCGCGCGTTGCTGAGGCCTAGACCATGGTTGAGGGAGTCAAAAACCCGAGTGGTAGGTGTGACGACCGTGATTTTCCGTCCCGCCTGGACAGCAAAACGATGCCCGCAGACATTGTAGGCGAGAACCAGAAGGACGCAGAGCAATTCCAAGGCCTTTAGGGTGCATGGCCGAGGATGTATGCCTTGGTAGGCGGACGAAATACACTCCTGGCTGCTGAGTGCCATCCGCCGCAACCCTCTGGAGTCGCCTTGCAGCGGTATCCGCAGCGAGCTCGCCAATGGTAATCGGGCATGGAGAGGCGTCACAGACTCTGTGCATAATGGATTGAGGGTCTCTGACGGCTGTAATAAGCAAGTAGAGGTCGGCCAACAGCCTGGTGGAGGCAACCAGGGCTAAATTTAGGCAAACTCCATTGATGGAGCCAGGCCTTCAGCTTGCGTAGCTGTATTGGCCGGCGCAAGTATTGCACCGACAGCTGACAGACGGTTGAGGTAGCACAGCGTCGTCTCACTATGGGACGTCGACTGGTGGAGAAAATCCACCGCAATAGACACTGTCGTGAGTCGGTCGGGGTGTGGGCAGACTCGATCACCGATTTTGGTGATTCCAGAATAAGGGATGAGTATTTCATCCCTTGTCGGGTGACCCGACACCCACAGAGCTCTTGCTGATCCAAGTTAAGACTGACCTCAACTTCCTTCTCACTTCCAAAGAGGCACTCTGACAACTCTCGACACACAGTGATGCTGGCGCCCGGCGGCGGCTCAGCGTCCTGATGGCCATTGTGGCGGTGCCCCAGGCTAGTCCACCTGACTGTGTGAAGTGGCCCCTGCGGGGTAGACTGCACCATGCCTCGGAGCGCCGCGGCGAGTCGGCCCGGAGAGATAGGCTGTGGGGCCAGCTGGGCGACTCCACGAATGCCGACGGGCTTGGCAATGAGTCGGGCCAAGGTGCACAATTGGACCTCGCCTTTGCCACCGCCAGCAGGTTGCCGTGGGTCCCCCGTGCGGATGACGAGCTGGTGCGGCATTCGCAAGGATGGCAGCTGAAGCAGGCTGTCCCTCCTGCTGCCCCTCGTCAATCACAATGACATGCGCGCTGCTGAGGTAGGTTTTTACCTCGCTGTAGGAGGCATAACGGAGCTGCAGCGCGGCGGACCCCTGCGTGAGCAGCAGCATATGAGCACTGCTTACTGAGGGGGAGGCAAGACGTGCGGTGCGCCCCGTTACTTCTGACTGTGTCGTGGCAATGTCCTCTAAATCTGCCGCCTGGTGTTCGGCAGCTTCAGTGAAAGGCACATGGTCAAAGGACGGGTCAATCATTTCAACATCGCCCGATACCCTCCGCACAACAACGAGCGGGCGCAGCCATTGTAGGGCATCAGCTAGGAGGTTGGAGGCGATGCGCGCAACCGCAATGAGCGCAGAATGCTGCTATGCTGTCCAAAACACAGTTTGCTCCAGCACAGCATCCAGACAGACCAGGGCGCACCACAGAGAAAAAGTTTTGGAAGATTCCGCACAGGCTAAGATGCTGAGCGAGCTGCGACCTTGTGCCCGCGCGGCCAGAATGGCCGTGATGTGCCCACTCAGGAGGCCATCCGGGCTGTTGAGCAGCTTAGCAATGTGGCGGCAAAACGATTGTCCCAACAGGGCGGCCAGCGTGTGAAGCTCGGCTGGGATCAGCGTTGCCGGCAGGCGCCAGTTTTTGCAGAACGGCTCCCGAGGATTGTGGTTTCGAGCCACTGGATAAAAAGCAAGGATGCGCTTTTTTAACTTCACAAAATCGGCCGGCGTGAGGGCAGGGGTAGCTGGGAAGTGAGAAGCGCGGGCGGCCGTCTCCACTGCTTGCAAGAAGGACAGCACCAGATGCACTTCAGAGGCGAAGTGGCGCCGAGGCCTTGGCGCAGGTTGGGTGCAAGGTCGGACAGGCACGCCAATGGCCAGGGGGACACGCGCCTCGGACATTTTGAGCACTTGCAGGAACACATCGAGCTCCGCCTACCTTGATGGACGAAGGGAAAGGTCTTAGCTGCAGACGTGGCCAGCTTGTGGGGCGGCCCCAAGAAAGGAAGGCCACTGTCGGATGAGCAAGAGGGCGGCCGTGGGGTTAAGGCGGTTTTGACGCCGTTCGATCTTGCGTTGTTCGCGGGTTTTTCCTTTGAGCCGGTCAGGAACTATCAAGTCCACAAAGACTGCCAACAGCTGTCCTTGACGAAAGGCAAGCCTCAGAAGGCAACCCTCGGAGGGAGGCCGGTTACCGCTTTGTCGATGCGAGAACCAGCCAGTGTTTTCCGCAGGCGTAAAGCCATGGGGACACGATAAGCCAAGCACGTATGCGCCAAAGCTAAGACAGTCTTCCACCTTCAGCACCACCGGTAGCCCCTGTGCGAAGCGCCTGGTGGTGTCCTGGTGCGACATCCGACGGTTCTCCTGCCCAGTGTCCTCGAATGCCGCGCCCTGGCTGTGGACATGGAAGTGCAGGAAATCCACCACTCTTCCTGAATGATCCAGGTCCGCAGCGCTGTAATGCAGTGCGGCAAGGAGGCTGTGGTGACGGTGCGAACCGCCTCGCAGAGGAGTTGCAGAAGGGAATCCACGGTGCCCAGCCTCTTGAGCGATTCCATGGTGACACGGTGCGGGAAGAGGGCAGCCATAATCTTGCCAACCCCACTATCTGCAAGTCTCCGACTACGGTAGAAGTGAAGAGCATGGAAGGTCCATTCCAGTTCTTTGTCCTGGCTACGCAGAGGGAGGTACGCGCATGCGGCGGTAACATCCACCTAGGCCGGCAGTGCAAGGCAAGTGCGGAGGAGCAGGTGGGAGTGGCAAGTGCGGAGAAGCAGGTGGGAGTAGTTGTGGCACTGGAGCTCGAAGAAATCGGTCGGTACATTGGTCAACCAATGCAAACCTACCTGGGGTGGCTCGTATGGACCCGTGCGAACTCGGTGGGCACCCATGGGCACAAAAAGTCGTCACTAGCATGGACAATCTTTAACCTGCACGAGAGGTTCAGAAGCTCCGCAAAGAGTCAGTCAGGCATGCCGACAGCCCCGATCTCCACGACAGGTCGCACCATCAGCTGCTACGTTGCTAGAGGCAGCGAATCGCCCTGCTGGCGCAAAGAGACTGTCGCCCCACAATTTGCGGAGAAGCACACCCACTAGGCTTGCCGTGTGGCTGCCTGCCGAAAAAGTCTCGAACGGAAGGCTGCGCGGGGCCAATGCTGGAGAAAGCAATGCACAAAGCTGCCAGACACGCTGAGTGGGGATCGTGCAAGTGAGAGCTGCGGCGTGCTCTCTGGAGCTGCGTCTCAACAGCTCGAGCCTCCGGACCTGTCGCAGAGAACCTCACACCTAACATGGCATGCGCTAACTTGATGACCGGCAGGGGAGAGAGCAGGAGGCTGGTTGCCGTCGCCGACAGCTTGTTGTAACTCTCGGCGAGGCAGCCAGTGCGGCCATGACACTGGGTAGAACACATGATTTGCCAAGTATCGTTGCGTGCCGGGACGCAAAACGTGCTGGCTCCAGAGCACTCAATGCGTACCTCAGTCGTCGAAAGGCACCCAGTCCCCTCCGGGCGGTCATCGTCATCATGTCATAGCATTTGACCGCACGGTAAAAAGTAGGATACCAGGTCATGGTCCGAGACGACAAAGGTCATCATTTGCTCACCTGCGGGAGACGGGGCAGAAATGGCTGCCACTTGCTCCAGCTCCGTTGCTGACAGTAGGTCACGAATCCGCCAGCGCGTCTACGTGCGCATGTGAGGCGAAAAGCGAGGCCGCGTAAGTGATCATGACGCCAGTCCTGCAGGATGGTGCGCTCTGCGAGTGCAGAGACTGATGCAGCAGCGGATTTCCAGGCCAAGCCCGGGGCGTAGTGGCTCGGCAGGGCTTTGTGTTGTGACAGTGAAGCAAGGGCAGTACGAAGCAAGGCCTCGGGCAGGTGGTACTGATGGAGCGGGTCCGGGGTCCTGGGATGGCGACTGCGATAGATCTGCTGCCAGTATTCTCGCAGGGTCTGAGTTTCCTGCTCGGGTGTCATAATGCAGCCGCTACCGTCACGGAGCTGTGGTTGTCGGCGAACAACTTTGGGCGCTATCTTGTTAACCTGCAGGTGTATTTCTCTGATGTCGCCACGTTGCGCGGCCTGTGTAGCCCGGCTAATACACTCGTCGATGAATGCTTGCCTCTTGACCTTGCTCGCTGAGCGGATCTGTTTTTGGAGCGCAGTGAACTCCCGCTGGAGGGCCAAACGCTGCGCAGCAGCCTCCGCCGTGGGATCCTGCTTCAGAGTTTTTATTTGCCGGTGACACTGCCATAGGCGCTTGACACATTGGGTCAGGCGCGTCAAGCGTTCAGTACTTTGATCTCCCTTGCGTCTTCGACCGCTACCTTGCTGCAGGGTGTAGAGATGTAGGGGTGTAGAAGTGTTTGGAATCCTTGCCTGGGCTACGCTGATGCAAAGGCGGCCAGAAATAACCTGATGAGATTCCGGACCCACACAGACCACGCACGCCTGCAGACGCACATACACGTCTACACTACCGTGCCAGACATGGTCTCAGAGTGGCGACATGCGTGGCTTTGCCTGATCCTGAAGGCGGGAAAAACGGGACACAAGGCTGAGGAGTACCGCCCGATCGGGCTCACTGATCCGGTTGGCAAGGCTGTTCTTGGCGCCGTGTACCAACAACACCACCACGCAGTCTATAACTCCGTGGCGCAGTATCCGCAATTTGCGTACCTGCCCCGGCGTGGTGTCCCTCAGGCCCTTATGCGTGCTTTTCAGCATCTCGACCAAGCTCGGGAGGTCGTGGCACAACAACGTCTTACCCTGCAGCAGCGACATGCAGGCCAACGCAGGCAGCAGCTGGCAGGAGCCATCACGGTTTCTCTCGACCTCAGCAAAGCTTTTGACTCCCTGGAACCTGAGTTCATGCATCAGGCTCTTGAAATGAGTTGCCTGCCACCGGAGGTGTGTCGACTGATTGAGAACTGGCATCACGGGATTATATACCACATTGAGCACGAACAGTGCCGAGCCCAGATCAACTGCAATAGAGGGATTCGTCAGGGTTGTGCGATCTCTCCCCGAGTGTGGTCACTCTTTACCATACTCATCATGAGTGAGATGGGGCCGGAGTGGAGCCAGCGCCATAGCACATGGTTTGCGGATGACACGCTGTTTCAGGCATTGGTTCACTCCGAGACTGAGCTGCATCAGCAGCTTAAGGCGATCTCCAAGGCCTTGTGGGTGCTGCAAAAACTGGGCCTTTCTATTGCCTCCACCAAGTGTGCGGTTCTGCTACATCTTGGCGGCACAGCCGCCCAACGAGTCCGTGCCAAACTTGTGAGCACCCACAACAAAAAGCCGCACATCACCTTTCAGCACGAGGACCATGTGTGGCGGCTGCCGCTCGTCTCTAAGCACGACTACCTCGGCGCCACTCTCAGCTACAGTCGCATGGAGGATCTCACAGCTACCAGACGTATCCAGGCGGCTCAGACTTCCTTTGATCGTCTCAAGCCAGTGCTCACCCACAAAGGTCTCTCGCTTTTCATGCGTCTTCAGATTTGGCAGGCATGCGTGGTCAGCAGTCTCCTTTATTCGCTACCGCAAGTGGGATTGACACCTAGCGCTGCCCAGCGAGTCTCCGTGATCTTCTACAGGCAACTCAGGCACATCACTCGACAGCCAGTGCATCTCACAGGCAAAAGCAACCAACAGCTGCGCCAGGAACATCGTCTATGTGACCCGATCCACAGTGTCGCCAAGAGAGCACATAAACAAAAAGAGCAAACGGCTACACTACAGGTCACTCTCTCGACTCCTGACGCGCGTCTAAGTGATGACATCTTAGCCTGTGAGGCCCGATTGGTTGTCCAACTACAGCAAATTGTTACTGATAGGACCACCGACCTGCCCCAGCAGGCACCCAGTGAATTCCCGTGTCCACAATGCGACTACAAGGCAAGGAGCAAGACTGCTCTAACCAAACACCGTAACAAAGTGCATCAGGCTGGACTGCAGCCCTCGCATTATCTCTCCTGGAAAGAGGTGGACCGATTTGAGCATGGAACTGAAGGGCTCCCCACCTGCCGGTGGTGTAGCAAACAATTTAGCTCCTGGCAGCAACTGCAGCGGCACATTCACGACAATGTGTGTCAACACAAGTCGCGTCAGGTGCCAGCAGACGTTGATACTGCAGCTGGCCCATGCAACTCGTCCCAAGCCGAAACTGGTAACAATCCTCAGTCGCTGTCTCCGGCGCTTGCTGACCGACCACAGAGAGCCAGCTCTGAGCGTCCTGACCTGCCACACATGTCCAAGGCAAGCGATGATACGCATCGCCTGGCATCTAGCTCAGCGGCGCTCCCTCTGTCAGCACTGCCCGATGCCGGCATCACGGAACCTACTGCGCCATCCCGACAGCCTGCCGCCCGCGAACCGCAGGTCATGCGCACGCTTGAACAGCATGAGCCCTGGGATGCTATGCAACAGTGCCCATATCTGCAGGAAGAGCTTCTGCACCATTGTTGCTTGTGCAGACAGTGGACGCCGGCCCGAGGAGGTACCAAGATCCACCTGCGCGGCTCGCGCGCGCAGGAATGGGGGCAGGCAGGGAAAGCCGCCGAGCACCATTGTCTGAATTACGCCAGTTTTGTTACCAGCGACACTGGATGTCCCTTTTGCCTGGCGCCCAAGTTTGCGGATAAGAGAGCTGCTCGTGCACATGCGCAAAACTGTCAGGTCTTGTTTCCGCTCGTGTTCCTGCGCCCCGGGAGCAGCAACATCTCGTGCTGCAGAATGGCGATAAAGTGCCTGTTGCCATTGCTGTGCCCGTGCAATCGAGACCCACACCTGAACAGAGCGAGTTTCTCCTGAGACACTGCTGTTTTTGTGCTCAGACCCAGCCCGACCTCCGATCCCTCAAAAAGCACCTCTATAAGGCTCACCCCCGGACGTGGCTAGATACGGACTCTGTAAGTCGTGATTGTAAGGCTCTCCTCACCACTGCTGACAAAACTTGTCCGTATTGCAACAAAACCTCCCGTATCGCTAGGGATCACGCCCCGTTCTGCCCGGTACTCTACCAGTTCTGCCTGCTGCAGCGACTTCACTGTGCACCGCCGCCGGAGCCCAACAAGGTGACTGCTTGACCACCTTTGAAGCGCTCGGAACATGGAAGAGATCCTGGGGCCGCTGTTTCCAGCAATTCGAGAGCAACTGTCCGTAGCAGAATTAGGGGGAAGCAACCCGCTAAAGCGGCCCAAGCCGGACCCGGAGATTGAGCCTTGAGGCAAGGGCAAGGGCAAAGGCCTGGGCAAGGGGAAGGGCCAAGGAAAGGGCAAGGGCAAGTGGCCACAGTGGACAGCATCCACTTGGGACACTCCTTCGTGGCCAAATGCGCAGGGCCTGAATGTCGAGGCCGCCATCTATGCCATGGCAAAGCTGTGCCTGAGACAGGAGACGGAACTCAGCGAGCTTCGGCAGGAGAAGTCCTTCATGCTCCGCGTCAGCGCTGGACCCCACGGCATCCTCAAGCCACTGATCCAGGCCTCGCTGAAATGGAACGAGCTCCGAGATCAGATGAAGGTCGACTGCAGCCTGAAGTCCGAGCTCTTCAGCCTGATGATCAAAGAAACCGCGGCACGGATGATGAAGTTCGAGCAGACGCCGGAAAGCATTGCGGGGGCGGAGAAGGCCAAGTGGGTGACCAACCAGCCGCTGACCTGGCTCTACCAGAAATGGGATCCGGAAGCACATCTCCTTGTCCTCGACACGAGCCGAAAGGGTATGCAGCATCAGGATGTCAAGACTCTGCTGGACACAATGATTGTAGCCTTGAAGGAGGACCCCGAGGCTCTGAACCAGTTCACGGCCAAGCGGAGACTGACGGAGAGCATGAGCGGCGCCTCTGTGGCGTTCAAGGTGACGGTGGGCCTTCGGAGTCAACAGTGCCAGATCCTGTACGATGCCTTTGCGAAGCTGGCTGGGCTAGCAGTCTTGCAGCTCATAGCCGCCAACATGCACAAGGAGAGGCAGAAGCACGGCCGCGAAGCAGAGGAGGTCCGCAACCTGACGTGGCGCTACGGCTCAGGCTCAGGAACCCGAGTGCGACCAACTCGTGTTACGTTAACTCCACCTTTCTGATTCTTGTGCACGTGTGGGCGCAGGAGGGCATGCCACATGGAATGCTGGGGGCGCTTGGGACTAGACTGCAGGCCTTGCTTACCACTACTCGGCCTGTCGTGCTTCGAGATCTGCCCATTATTCAGGATATGATGCGATGGTGGGCGCACCCCTTTAGGCAGCATGACATTGCAGAGTTCTTCTCACATTTTGTGTCCTTCTGCTGTATGCCCTTCGGTCAGGCGTGCTGGGAGGCAAGAGATATCAGGGGCCCAGCGCTTCATGTGCTGGATGAAGGCACGCTCCAAACACCGATCCCCCTCCACATTCCTGCATCTCGTGCAGATGAACAGCTGAGCACTCTTCAGGATTGTGTTGAGCAATTCTTTCGGGGACAACGCTGTGGTTGTGCGCTTGCCTCAGCAGCGCCACTTCTCTGTTTTCAGCTGAAAAGGTATGTGTTCAATGAACGCACTGGTGCAGTGCGCAAGCTCGCAACGCCAATCAGATTCGATGAGCCGTCACTGCAGGTGCCCATCTGGGAGGATGAGAGCACGTTGCGGATCAAATATGTGCGATACCAAGTCAATGCAATAGCTTTTCATGAAGGCCGCACACCATATGCCGGCCACTATCGCACATGCCTCCTCCATCAGGGGTGTCACTTTGTCACTGATGACAACACGGAGGCGCGAAGGACAGATCCTCAGATGCTCCAAGTGGTTCAGTCCAACTCGTACCTGTTCTTGTGCACTCTCCAGCCTGCGTCCGCAGTCAGGTGAGCTGAGGTTCTACCCTCGCTTGCACTTGTGAAAATGCTGGTTCGATGAGGGCTCCTCCTCTCTTACCGCCTTCGCGGGGGCCGTTCTTAGTTCGAACAGGTTGAGGGCTCTCCTCCCTGTCTCCTGGTTGAGGGTTCTCCTCCCAGTCACGCTTTTTCTTAGCAAGGGGGCACAGTGCCTCTTCTTGAAGTTTAGCTGCGCCGTGTAGGGGACGGGCGGCTTTTTCTTTCGGCTGATTCTTTCAGTCGGATAGTTGCAGCATAAGCCTGCTTTGCAGCAAGCTGCGGGGCTTCGGCCGACGCCAGGCAAGTCTCACAGACGACGACTGTGTGTGTGCTTCGCCGCGTGGGAGTGGAAACAACATGACAAAATGACTTAGAGAACTAAGTCCAATTTTGATTTGTTGTTTTAGGGCTTTCCTTTTACACTGCCCATTTTATTGAACTCATTTTTACATGCTGTAAACCAGTTGAAGAATACGTTCGTCTGTTGCAGCTTGACCTCTCGAAGGGGCAGGAAGCCCTGAATCGGGCGAGAGTTTTATTTGAAATACCCACCCTCTCCACCCTAATCGATTCGTGGAAAGTGCAGGGATTGCATCAGTGTTGTGCTACCTCAGGAAGCTTTGGACCTCAGTTTGAGGACACTCAGGTATGCTTTGTGCATAAGACCTGGTTCGGATCTTGGCTCTCTGCTTCGCAGTTTGCTCGGTCTTGCTCGTCTTCGACTGGCAGGCCGTTCACTAAGGTTCAGTTTGTGAGCCGTGCACGGCTTGAGAGTGGCTAGTTCTCCTTTCGGAGGGGACGAAAAGAGTCTTGTGTCTCACAGGACTGACAGTTCGAAGATTTCTGCCGTGTGCGGTACTTGCTACCCCACCGTGTGAAAATAGCGTCGAGCTTGAACTCTCTGCATGCGACATGTGCGAGTGAAAGCATTCATACCTGGAGGCTCAAACACAATTGACATACAATTGACATCTCAATACAAAGCACGATCTTTGAACAATAAGGAAGCCAAACCGAAACTGGGGCCAGGAACAACTGGTCAAGAAGTCGAAGCAGCCTGATGACAAGGACAAGAAGAGGGTGATCAAGATCGATGACGAAGGTGAAAAGAAGGCAGATGATAAAGGAAAGGGAGATGAAGGAAAAGGCGAAAGCGGTGCTGGTTCAAGCAAGGACCATGAGAGAAAGGATGAGAAAAAGAGCACCAAGACCAAGGATGAAAGGAAAGGCGATAGGAAGAAAGACGATCGCAAGAAGGAGAAGAAAGAGGACAAAAGGAAGACGGAGAAGAAGAAGCCTGAGAGTCCCGAGAAGAAAGGGACCGATGGCAATGAAAATCTGGAATAAAGGAGAAATGCAGAAACCATGTACTTCTGTGTGAGAAAGGTGAATTTTTCAAGACGCCAGACTGTGAGGGCGCAAGCAAAGGAAGTCTCGCATGTCTTTGTTAAGGGACCGCGAATGCAAAACCACGTCGCAAAGACCTTGAGACGACGACAAAGCACAACGGCAGTCTAAAAGGCTGGGAACAAAGGCAAAGCCAGACTACGGCGTCGACCGCGACGTGAAAAAGTGAGTGAGTGCAGCCTGCTTTTAGGTTGGAGTGTAGTTTGGAAGCCGAGTGTTTCACGACAAGTTTCCGTTACAGGACTTGAAGACAACTACCTCTACGACAAGCGAAGATGAAGAGAAAGATCGCGGTTAAAGTGAAGATCAAGCTCAAAGAGCATGCGATAAATGTCAAGGCTCTGCGCGAGCATGTGACAATGGTGAAGTGGATGGATGGTAGAAATTGTCTGATGATCGAGTCAAGTTTTACAATACAACCTGAATCGATGAGGGCGTAACAGACATTTCAATTTCTTGTGTATGCCCAATTTAGCTAGTTTCACTGCGTGTTTCCGTAGGTCAAACGACGGCTCAAGCACAGCGGGAAAATAGTGTGGGCCGCCCGTGTGTTGACAATGACAATGGATTAGAAGTTGACGTTGGGAAAAAGGTTTTAAACCTTCACTACTGGAGCACGCTCTCTCGAGACAGACAGCTTTCAGTTGTGACTTGCTTCACTGGGCATTGGAGGAGCATGTACATATATACACGTGTGATTTCTATTTCTCACTGAAATTTCTTTTGAAATGATTCCACCCGAAGTCGTGGATCATTTGGCGGGGTGAAAGAAATCTAGCCCCTGGTGAAATCACTTTTGCACTCACGATTTGTTTTGCATGCTTTGTGCATTTGAATCAATTTTACTGCACTTAGTTTCGATTGCTCCTCACTGCTCATGTGCATGTCATGACTTGTGGATCTGAAGGCGCTTTGAATCAAGAGAGAACTTTCAAGAGCAGTGCGAGCCTACCTTAAACGTGCGGCCTTGGTAGATCCACGAAATTATCACGCAAACTTGGGAGAGTGCGGAGCGTGGATACCAACCGTTTTTGGTTTGCTGTCCCCACATCGATTCCGGGACATCAAGCTGCCAACAACTAAGCAGAAAAGGGCTGCTCTGTTGCTGCGATGGAAGAGCGGTGTCCATGGGTGCAGATAAGTCCTCTCAATTTTTCGTCGAAATGTTCGAATGAAACGAAGGTTATGTGGGAGATAACTTTAGGTGACATGTCGCGGACAAGCCGTCTCGAAGGCAAACCAGCAATCTTACAACTCCTTTCGTCCAGGACGCTTGACGTTTGTAGGAATTCTGCTTGAACCGGAGTAGTCACGACCGCAGCACGCAAGTGTCGTCCAGCATCTGCTGACAATGTTTGCTTAGACATTATGAGTCCGATGATATGGTGTGATCACACGTAGCATGGCATTTAAAGCTCAGCCCAGCCATGTATGCACCCCAACACTACTGCCTGGAGTACATGCTTGGGAAATCGGATGACTCCCATGGTGCCACGAGTAGGCGACTTCACCCAGCCGGCAGGTTCGTCTAGCTTCATCCGTGCTTCACTTGTGCCGGAACCATCAATCCTTGTATTGATTCGCAAGACCACAGCAACCAAGAAGGATCACCAGACAGTGACAGATGTTTGCTGCTGTTGCCAGTTTTCTGCTCCCTCTTCAGCATGATTTTGAAGAAAGTAAGGTCAACGATCCAGAACCAATTTTTGCAGGTGACCAAGCACGCGACGAAGGGCACATTCAACTGCCGTACCCACAACCGCATTGCAACAGCCGTTTCAATCTCAAAGCATTATTATAGAACGTCTCTTTGCTGCCTGGCTTGCTGGCAGCACAG
The DNA here is from genome assembly GCA_905221615.1 of Symbiodinium sp. CCMP2592. NCBI lineage: Eukaryota > Dinophyceae > Suessiales > Symbiodiniaceae > Symbiodinium > Symbiodinium sp. CCMP2592. The sequence goes on from CAJNDT010006207.1 coordinate 39,607, forward strand.
TCCCGCACGTATCTCGCTTAGATGGAGATGCAGTTTTGTCACTGCGCAGTTTGGATTCTTAAGGGCCGGGCCTGCCGTTTTTCGACGCGTTCGGATGGTTAGGTGCATCTGGCAATGTTGCATCCCATGCGCATGGAAGATGGTTTTTTGCAAGGTGAACCCGAAGATTCTCAGTGCGGCCCTCAGCTTGCATCATTCAGTCGGCACAGAAAGCATGTGAGTTTCCCAGGTCAGTCAGTTTTCGTCACGGAGGAGTTCGGTTTGGTCTCGATAAAAAACCGCCTATCAGATGTTGAGCATGAGCAGCTAATACTTTGTTGCGGCTATCAGCATGGGGTGTTGCTCAGTAGAATAATGACGCACCGCATCGACTGGGAGCCGAGTCAACTTGCGGCTCTGTGGCACTTGCAGGGTTGCAAAACCCGAACTGCTCCATGGCCTTGCAATCTGCTGGAGCATCGTGCATATGCACACTGAGATTCCTTTCGGCATCCTGAGCAATGCGCCAGCTTGAGCCATTCGATGCCTGTCGAAGGGATGCCCCTTGGGGCGTTTTGTTTCGATGGGTCGCTTTGCCGTCAGTGGAGCTTGAAGATTCCCAAAGCGGTGAAGTGTCGAACGTAGATCGTAGAGCAATCTTGTTTCAAGGTGCTCGCCTACGTGGGTTGAGAACATGTTGCAAGGTCTGCCGTGCTCGTGGATGTGGCAGGTGGTCCCAGTTCTTGCGACCGTCGAATGTTTGCAACTGCAGGACCCGTAGTTCAAAAGTGTAAAATGTTGATTTTTTAACTCTTGCATTATCTCGAAACTTTCAAGTATGCCAAAAAGTACTTTGCTCAGTCACTCCCAAAAAGGCTTCGTCTTTCTAGCCTGTAAATTCTCCTTGCGTTGAGGAGCTGCTCTTCGATTCGCTCCTTTAATCATGTCAGGGGCATCAGCTCGGGGCGACGGCATTTGCATCACCAGTTGTGCTCAGTGTCTCCCATTTCGCATCGCTTGCCATCTCATTGGGTTTTGGGGGACTGCATGCATCGGCATGTGGAGTCGGTTCCAGGGGTAAGAATCGCGAAGGTCACTTGAGCATGAATCTCGAGAGTGCAAAAAGTGCCCCGAAAAGACACGCTGGCCCTGCGGGCTCTGCGGGCTCTGCGGGCTCGGCGCTTGGATGCTTCGGGAAGCCGCCCCAGCGACCGAAGCGACCGCAGTCCGCAGTCGGCTCTGCAGTCGGCTCCCTCGCCTCCCGATTGCTGCTTCTACCACAGGTTTCCAACCTGGATGCTCGGACACGAGGAGTTCGTGTAGAGGCCGTCGGCCTGAACTTTTTTGATCTTGTGCAAGTCCTTGGGGCAATGCCTTCCTTCGTCGCAGGGCAGTTTGCCAGAGGCCACCAGCACTCTGTTGGCATCGGATGCGACTTCGCGGGTGCTTTGCGTGCTGGGGATCAGGTTTTCGGTTTGGCAGGGAGTCCCGGAACTCTGGCGCAGCTTCTGCCAAACATTCCAACATCGGCGCTCCGGCCGAAGGGTGTATCCTCTGAGGAGGCAGCGGCACTGCCAGCAGTTTTCCTCACGGCTAAAGCAGCACTCAACTGGGCGCGTCTTTGTTGTGGCGAGCGCCTGCTCTTGCACGCGGCTTCCGGCGGCGCCGGGCTGGCATTGCTGGCCGCAGCTCGGCGACGTGGCCTTGGAGCGGGTATCCTGGCAACGGCTGGCAGTTCCAAGAAACAGTGCTTGCTTCGTCTACGTGGCATCTGCCATGTCACGTCTTCGCGGGAGTCTAGGGCCAGCTCAGCAGATCTGAGATGGGCCATGGGGGAATTTGATGGAGTCACTCTCGTTGTGAATTGCCTGACCCACGACGACTACGTGCCCAGAGGATTGTCCCTGACCGCGCCGGGTGGGCGCTTCCTGGAGCTAAGCAAAGTGAAGGCGTGGCTGGGGGGCAGGGCCGGGCAGAGGCAGAGTTCCATGCTGGCACTGCACGCTGCGCCAGGCCTGGTCAACGCAGGCAGTTTCTGCCTTCCGGCCCGACTTGCTCTCGGCGGTGCTCCTCATCGACCGGCGGGCTGCGGAGGTGCCCCCCAAGAATGTAAGCATTTAAACTCCCTCGTTCTTTCTAGGCACAGGAGCACAGACTGCCCGTCCGCAAGCTTGGTGATGCTACGAAATCCTGAAGTCAATACTCGAAAAGCACCTGGGATCCGAATGTGCATGCACTAGAAACATGTCCACATAGCATAGCAAGCAGCACCATGTTGACGTTTCCTGTCCTTGAAACCTTGCCAGGCGCCTGTCACTCTTCTTGCAGATCTTCGAGCTGTCGCCCACGGCATTTCCGCAGGCAGCGGTGCAGCCAGTCCAAGTTGCAAACGTCGTCTCGTCGTAGACTGATTTCAACTGCTTGTGCCAGGCGAGCTGCGCATGCCGCCCATCAAGACTTACAGCTTTCCGGACCAGGTGGGTGCCGCTTTCCAGGTCCTCAAGCAAGCCAAGCATGTCGGTACCAGAGATGCAGCTGTTCAAACCATGTTGATTTCCACTCGACCAGAGACTAGAGGGCTGGGATCTCAAGATCTGTGCTGAGGTAAGATTGTGCTGACTCTGCGTGGGCCCTCGTCTCCATGACCGAAGGGAAAGGCTTCAAGGATTTCCTCGAGTCCTTGCAGCGTGTCTCCGAGTGCATCGGAGCTTCTGATTTGGGGCCCTAGGCTGCGCGGCACCTGCTTTGGGGGCAGTCGCTTCCGTTCCTGCGTTGCCTCCCCCGAGCTGTGAAAGCCTGGCGCAGTCAAAGCCAGCTTCCGTCCTGGTTCATGTCACCACACGGCATTTGCTGACCCTTCAAGCCTTCACTTGGGTTTGCAGATCGGATTTGGCTTGGTTCTGGCGGAGTGGCAGTTGAAAGGAAGGTGAAGGACGGGGATGCTTCATAGAGATGCCCGCCACACAAAGTGGCTGACGGATGGCATTGCCGGCATCACTTGAGATCACGCATCATTGTTGGCCGGCTGCCCCTCCCATGCACACGTGCTTCACATGTTGGTTTGCCAGCGTAGGGGAGCAGACGGTCGAACCTGTGATCACCTGACCCGGCGCTTCCGACGCAGGCGCAAGAGGAAGGCTTGGAGAGAAAATTCAAAGGCTGTTGGGGAATAGACTTGGCCACCGCGATCCTGACTCAGAATCCATGCTGCTGTTGTGAGGTTCAGTCAAGGCCGTCGGAAAGCGTTGCAAGAAGCGCCTCCATATCCTTTTCCTTGAAGGTTGCACTCAAAAGCCTCTGCACGTGGAGCTGCTGAGTCTGATATCGGAAAGGGGCCGCAAGGCCCAAGGACCCTGGGCCTGCACTGAGAGAGCACGCCTCATGCAGCGCATGCTGGCCCTGGTGTCGGTTGCGCAAGGCAGGGAAGCCTCGGCTTTAGCCCAGCCCATGAGGACCTGTGTAGGGCCTCCCACGACCCCAAGACCAAGCAGAAGGGAACAGGGAGACGTCCCTCCTCCTAGTCCCAGTCCTCAATTTCTTGCACCGGAGAGGAGGTTGAGAGGTTGAGGCAAGTTGAGGCATTGAAGCGGCAGACTCTCGTGCCCCATCTTTTCCTGTATGACCTGGTCGAAATAGACTCCAAATCAGACTTTGTGACACTTCTTGTGCCGCCAAGGCTTTTGCAAACGGGCCGTTCCTGAGGCCGCCAAGATCTCTGGCCCTGAAGAGAGATGAAATTGGCAGTGAGGGACTGAGGGTAGTCTGATGGAGCATCCCTCTCACTGGCGAGAGCAGAGGGCAGAGAAGAGGCTAAAAAGCGAAGACAGACGTCGAAGTCCTTGGGCTCCTCCTCCTCCTTTTCGCCTAGGAGTTTCCAGGCGATCTGATTTTGGCCAGGAGCCACCTTTAGGTCTCGCTCCAGCAGACTCGTAGACTAGCCTTGCCCAGACTCCCCACACTCCGGGTGCCAACTCTGCTTTTTGCTGTACCTGGAGTTCCGATGGATGGCCGTGATCTTCGTCGCCTGGTTTGGAAGGCCTTGCCCATAAAGTCCTTGCCGGAAGCTGTGCGGACACATCCAAGACGGACCCTTCACGTTAGTGTTTTGCCTGATGTGGCAAGGAGCAGCTGCAAGAAAGGTCCGTGGAAGGAGTTTGTGGCGATGCCAGCTCTTGACGGTCATGTGGGCCTCACTTTCGACGCCTGACGTTGCTGCTGAGAGAAGTTCCCCCATGACGGTGCAGAATCGACCGACTGTTTCCAACGTGCTGCCAGACACGGGTTTGAGAAGAGACTGCGCGGCAAAACACGCTGTACCGCTACAAAGAGCATCAAAGGTCCCGCACGCTGTACGCACCGCTGTGAGGATGTCTAAACGCACATGGGTCGGATTGCGGGATTGCGCTTGCGCGATCTCGCAGCCATGCAGAGGGCTTCGGTTTGAGTGCCGCGTGAGAGTGACAGCGGATGGTGACCTGGCCCTGACCTCCGGCGAGACCCAGACCATCAGCGGCAATGCGGCTCCCAGCGCACTCATTCTGGGCCTGGGCCGCCACTACAGCGCTTGTCATGAGCGACCTTCATTCCAAACCAGCGAGCAGGTTGGTGCCCAGGAATGCCTCTAAGAGTCAGCCTGCGTGGCGAATGCGTCTGGCATGTTTCCATGCACCTCTGCGTCGTGCGCCTGCGTTCCTGAGCTTTTGGCGAGCTTCGCCTGGCGCCCTGGCGGAGTGGTGCTAGGCCGCTAGGCGGCGAGAGCGTGGTTCGCAGAGGTGCCTTGACACTGTGACACTCCTGGAGGTTAAGCAAAGGCCGGTACGGAATCAAGGCGCTCACATGGCATGCATTCGGAGAGTCAGCACCCCGGCAACGGTCGCCCCGCCTGGCCCTCCTGGCGAGGAGTCGCAGGCGCGGCAGCGGCCGTCGCGCACCGGTTTTTCGATCCCCATGCAACGTCGCGACGGACCTGGCCAGAGCTTTCAAAACTGATCTTGGCGCCCGTGGCACCACGTGCAAGATGAGGGCACCTCGCCAGCAAGTGTGCTTTTGGTTGAAGTCGAAGTTCAGTTCAGGTTGTACCAGTCCTGCTGCAGCTCTCCTGTGTTCAGTTAAAGTTCTGGTGATAGAAAACATCACCACTCTGCAGGCCGGCGCGGTGGTAAGGACTGGCGCAATGTGACATTGACGCACGATGCAGTGCGTCGGACATCATGAGAGACGCATGGCGAGAGGCACAAGAACCCTGACAGCAGGACCAGTGCTGTTGGCTTAAACTTCTTCGACATCATACAGGACGGGAGGGATCTCCAGAGGACCAGGTTGCTACCGGATTCATCGCACGGCTCGAGGCACTCGGCGCAATGCCCCGCAGCGTCGCTGGCAGGCGGATCTTTCAGTGCGTTCGGCGCCGAAGCCGCCATTCAGTGAGCGCAGAAGCCGTGAAGGAGTGCCGTGCAAAGCGATTCCTTGGGCAGCGACTTCGTCGGAACCTCAGCCGGGGTCAAGGGCATTGAGGGTTTTGAGGCATGCAGCAGAACTTCTTAAGCACCGGATGCTGCCTGCTGAAGTCATCAAGGTTGAGGTAGGAGTGGTAGTCGCTGTCCCACCGCCCATGTCAAATGGATTGCACAGCCACAGGATCGGAGGGGAAGGGGGGCTGGACTATCTGATCGGGGCCAGTGCCCATCTGTTGGTCTGGGGTGGTCTACAGTTGGGTGCACTGAGCCCCGTCCTGACGCTCTGTCTCTGGAGGCTTGACTGGAGGGCAGGCTTATGCTTTCTGGCCCTGGCGCTCTTCACGGTCCTCTGTCCTGCACGACACTCCAAGCACTTCTGCCGCTTCTACCTTAAGGCAGCATCGACGGTGGGCGGAGCCACAGCCTGGGTTCCGGAGGAGATCATGCAGCTCTTAGAAACCCGTGGCTATTTGCCACTCAGTGTAGAGGGACAGCATGTTCTTCTTCTCTCAGAGACTCTCCATGTCCCATGTCCATCGCCAGCTCAGGGTGTGCTTCCACCCGCACGGCGTGCTACCCCTGGGATTTAGTTTCAACGCGCCCCCTGGCAAACAGTACGATCTGACTTTGCTTCGCTGTGGTTGTTTGTTGTCCTTGGCCGGCTGGCGGCGCCCGAGAGCTCCCGATATCCAAGCACCAAGGGCTCTCCGTGTCAAGGCGCAACAGCCGGAGATTTACCTGCCGGAGTCCTTCCATTTCCCGGAGGATCCCAAAGACCGAGCAGCCCTGATCGTGTGATCGTTCGTGTCTCTGCGTCACTGTGTGAAGGACTGCGATGGGGTGCAAGCGCCTGTGCTTTGGCGCCTTCCTTTCTTCGCACCTATGCTGCGGATGTGGGACTGCTGCACACCAGCGACGAAGGCAGGAAAGAGCGTAGCGGCATAGCATTATCAATCCTTGCAAGTCTCACGTCCAGAAGCTGTCGATTCAGGAGAACATGAAAAAGTTGCTGGCAGCCAGGAAAGCCTTTGGCATCATTCCTGGGGGAAGCGAGGACGTCGCCATCCACGAGCATGGAAAGGAAAATGTTTACATCAACTCTCGGTATGGCTTCATCAAGTATTCCTTGCAACATGGATATTGCCTGGTTATTGCTTATACGTTTGGAGAGACCGACCAGTACCACAGCCTCACCTGGCTGAGGCCCTTGAATTTGTGGCTGGTGAAGGCTCTGCGTAGGTGGGTTCAATCTTTCCTTGCATTTTCTTTTCATTGTTTGCTTGCTTCAGGGTTCGCTTTTTCGGTGAAGTACTCGCTCGCGGAAAACGGCAGTGTTTTGGGTGTCGAAGCATGTTCTAGGCCTACGTTTTGCATCGCCCCTGGCAGACCTTTGGCTTCGTGGTTCCGGTTTTCTGGGGCAAAACCTTCTGTCCACTGCTGCCTCGCGGTGGCGGTTTAAATACCGTCTACGGCAGAGCATTACACTTGCCAACGATCCCAGATCCAACACTTGAAGACCTCGTCCACTGGCATGGGGTGTACGTGGAGGCACTGGTCGCGCTTTTCGATGAATACAAGAGCCGGTTCGGATATGGTGATCGAGAGTTAAGATGTTTCTGACGGCTTCAACCAGAGGATGGCTGAGGGCTCCCATGCCATCACTTCTCTTAGCTCCGGATCTGGAACAGATCCGCGAGAGTCCAGTGCCAGTTGCTTGAACATGGCAATTTGCGGCTCGATGCGAAGAAATTCGACTCGCAGAGCGCATCCGTGTGTTTGGACTCGTGTCAGCCTGCCTGAGGCTGGACTAGTGATTGAGCCCTCGACTGCCTTCAGCTGTGGGGACCGGATCTTTGGCATCGCTCAGGGGAGCCTGCGGTGAGGGCCTAACTTGCTTCCGACTTTGTCTCGCCATGCAGTGGTTGATGGAACACCCAGGCCATGTATTGAGGCATCTGGCTGCCTGGCGGCTCTGATTCCACAAGGTCAGAGGGATGCAAGCATGGCCTCGCTGCCCACCGTCGCCCTGCTTCTTGGCAGCCTGTTGGGCTGAACTTCGCTGCGGAACAGCCTGCTTGATCCAAGGACCGTTTCCGCAGCTGTGGCGGAGCTGGGACATGTTACTCCAGGGGACCTCGTGGCCATCCAGGCGGCTGCAGGCGCGACGGGGAGCATCACGTATGCGGCGGAGCCTTCGGCGGCGCTACCGGGGGTTAAAAAAAAGACAGGGATTGATATTAGAAGCTTGAAGGAGCTGATGCGCAGGTAAATCCTGCCAACCCGGTCAGTCTGTGATAGCCTTTGTCTGGCGCCGCAGGCGGCACCGGCGTGCTGGCGCTGGCTGCGCTGCGCCGTCGTGGCGCAGCGCTGCTCGCAACGGCAGGAAGTGCCTCTCACCTGCAACAGAAACTGTGGAAGAGCAGGGCATTGTGTGGTTTCGGGTCCGAGGCCCGCAAGCAGTGCTTCCTACGCGTGCGGCGCGGCGTCAGTCGGGTCACGAGCTCCCGCTCCGGCGATGCGCGGCTCGGAAGAAATCAGCAGGTGGAAGGGCCGAAGGGCCTTTGTCAGCCTTTGGGGCCTTTGTGCAGTTGTTTCAGTTTTTGCATCTGAGGTTTTTACGAGACGCTCTCGCTGGCCTCCCGGAGCACTGCCTTGGGGCAGACTTTCTGCTCAACTGTTTGACGCACGACGACTTCATCCCACGTGGCGCCTCGACCATGAAAGCAGAGAGAAGAGCACAGTGAGCAGACTTGCGCAGGCTTGTGCCTTGGTCTCCCAGGTTTGTCGGTGCTGGGTCCCGGGGGTCGTTTCCTGGAACTTGGGAAGCTCCGGGTGCCTCGGCTGCCGTGGCGGCCGCGGCCGCTTTTGGGTTTCACTGTGCGGCGTTTCCTCTGCCCGTCTCCACACTGAAATCGAGGTTTGGTCCTCGCGGTCGGTGCGGCGTTTCCGCAGGGACGTGGTCCATGCAACCATGTGCCTCAGACTGACTCATGCAGTACGTGGGGGAACATCCCAACGTGGTACGTGGCGCAGGCTCCTGGATGCACGTGTCGCTTTTGCGGCCGTGAGCCTGGCCAGGGAGCTGAGGGCCATCGCCGCGGCCATTCAGGCAGTGCGGCAAGCAGTGCGGTATCAGCGGCATGCGGCGGCATGCGGCTTTGCTGTCAGAGTACAGGGCACTCCCAGTGCTCTGAGCGCGTTCTGCGCAGGAAGGAGAGCTGCAGCTTCCACCGACCTCCGTCTTTGAGTTTCCGGAGCAAGCCCTCGAAGCCCCTGCCTAATGGGCCTAATGACGCGCGAGCAAGCTCTTGAATTCTAGAAGCGTTGAGTCTTGGAGGCTTTTCGTCTTTTGCACAGTTCGAGGCAGATTGGCAAGGCAGGGGGTGTTAGGAACCAACATGACGTTACTCGCTCGGTCCCGTCTGAAGGTCGTCTTGGTCTTTGACCACCACTTGCCCGGAACAAAGGCGGAGGACAGACGACGGCTCAGTCATAACTGGTCGGCACGCATCCCTGCTGCAAGGACTAGATTAGACCATTGACCACCTGGGCTCAGCGGTTGTCTTCCAAAGCGACGCCTCTTGCAGATGGCTGTGGCTCCAGCACAACCGGCACAGCCAGCATATCGGCACGAAGAATGGTGCCAGACATCACCACGAAGAAATGCCAAGCAACGCCAGACCGACTAAACGGAAATGCAAGCTGCATCACAAGCGCCGAGCCGCCGAGCTCCGGGGCTCTTGCCAGGCTCTGGGCGAAGCCTTGGAGACTGCCCTGCAAGCCACAGCCACCACAGCCACCACAGCTGCAGTTCCCGTGTGTGCGGGCCATTTTCCTCTGGGTCAGAAAGCTCGAGCATGCAGGGCAGTGCCCTTGTGCCCCGACCTAGGGTGCAGGCCTCGGGCGCATCAGCTGCGGGTGATTCGGCCTGGGCCTAAGACATCATTGAATCACGAGATCCTGCACAGGATACAGCGTCCAAGAGAGTCGCGTTTCCCTGTCTGGGAGCTTCGCCGGTGAATTTTCCCACCGTGAGCCGGCTGCGCAGCCGAAGTGCCCGCAGCAATGGTCATGTTCGACGATTCAAGCGTAAGAGCAGACGAAACAAATCCGAGTCGGAGTCTTGAAATTGGAGAAACTGGCAACCTCGCTGCTGGCCACGGCAGACGGGGTGGCATGTAGGGTTTGCCGAAACTTCACAGAGTTGGAGCACCAAGCCTAACACGGCCAATCCCTTGAGCACGCAAAGTCGAACTATGTGCCTCGTAATCGCACGGTCGACACCAGCTACAAACTCAACACACAACACCACTTCCAGACGGCTCCGTTTTTGGTCCCTGCCCTCCTGACAGTCTGCTGCGATGCATTTCAGCTCTGCTTGGCAGCCTCCTTGATAACAATGGCCCTGGTGGTTCTGCCACAGCACCCGACAGAGCCTGTGCCACCAGCTTGTAAGCGTGGGCATTCCATACGTTCCGTGTCCATCAACGGTTCCGCTACAGACCAGCGCCGGGCGAGCTGTTTCAACGTTTCACGGCCGGTTGCTATTTTGAGGCATGCAAGTGACCTTTTTCTGAATTTGAATGCTGCGGTCTGCTTGCCCGGATAGACCGGAGGTGTTGCTGTGGGCGGCTGTGTGTTTTTCGGTGCCTTCGAGGAAATCCTGCTGCACACTGTTGCATGCCGAGACTTGCTGAGAAGCCTCCCGGGCTGCTGTTCTCCGCTCTTCCCATCTTGACGCTTTGAAGGCTTGCAGACGTGGCGCCAGGAGTTTGGTCACGTGTCGGTGCTGGGTCGGAGTGATGTGGAGCCCAGGATGACATCTCTTTCAAGAAGTTTGAAGGCGGTGTCGCTGGCGAAGCTTGACCTTTGAGGTGTCCGACCCGTCGATTCCGAAGCTCAGCTCGACCGCAAATTGGAGGAGTCGACGCGGCTTGGCGAGGGTGCCTCACAGCAAATGCGACAAGACATTTGAGAAGTCCCGCCCGGCTTCTTCGCAGGTCTATCACGACGAGGTTCCCGAGGCATCGAATCATCTCTAAGCATCAGATATTCAACTGAACGGGCATAGCGAGCTCAGTACACCCTCATCGTGCTAGTTGCAACTCCCGTGTAAGCGATGCAAACGAGTGTCGTGCAAGCCCCCCAAAGCACCGCATGTGACCCCCCGGCTTTTTGAGAAGCTCTGCCGCGCCGGTGGGTGTGCATGTGTTACCTACCCCGCTTCGATGCACGGCGGCAAGGATGCATCTGCCATCGGCACTGTCGCACATGCTTCGAGGCTGGTCCAGGTCATGGCCTGTGCCCCTTGCATTGTTTGAGCAGCACGGCCAAGTGCCAAGTTTCCGATCAGGTGTAGGCCGCAGCAATAGCTGGGACTCTGTGGTTTCTCTCTTGCCGGGGCCCTCTGCCTCCCTGCGTGCGGTGAACTTTTTGATTGTGGGCAGCAGCAGCAGCACGATGCCTTGGGAGCCGTGGAAGTGGGCAGTGTGGGGTAGTCTCACAGCTCAGGGTGGCCTTGCGATCCTCGCATGTGTGGCTTCTGCTACGGGAGAACTGCGCAAGCGGTGGCAACAGGGCTGCCAGTTGGCACATCGCTGTCCTGGCACAGCTTGTGCAGCCTCATGTCTGGGCCTGGGCGCCGTTGAGTCACCGGCGTGTTCATCAATCGGCTTCGTTTCCTGGAAATCCTTGAGGCGACCTGACATCGTCGATGTTGCACTCGTTGAGCGGGGACTTGGATAGCCACCTGTAAGAAAAAAGATACCAGATTTAAAAAATCACGATCTCCGTGGCTCGCACCTGGCCCCTCTTTCTAGCAAAAGTCTAACTTCTTCCCCAAAGACCCTTCTTGCAAAGCTGCCCGACAGGGTGCAGAAGGCTCGCGGAACAAGCGACGCTCGGCTCAGTGGCTAAACGGCTAAACCTTCTGGCACTCCTGCCCGCGACATGGTCGCGTTGGCTGCAGAGCTTCCAAAGATGGAGCCTGCCGAGTGAAAGAGCCGGAGGCTCCGAGGATCCCACAGAAATGAAGGCACTGCAAGGCACTCGCAAGCCCTGAGGAACTTGAGTCGGGCTCGGGCTCGGGCTCGCCTTGGAGTGGCGGCGCAGCCTTCACCCACCGTGGCACTTGGACCGCCCCGGCGCTTGTGTTTCAGTTTTTGCTGCTCAGCTCCCTTGCTGAGTGCCTTTGCCCTTTCTGGCGAGCTGCATTGCAGCATGTGCAGCATTTGCCATCATGTGCAGTCTACAAGGCATGCTCTTGCTAAGGCCACATGAAACACACTTTCAAGCCTGAGGTTTTGGGAAGGTTTTTTTCAAAGATGCGCGGGGTGCTTGCAGTCACTGCCTGCGAATTTCATGGCCATGGCTGCAGTCTGCAACGAAGTTCCGCCTCGGCGTCCTCACTGCGACTCGCTAAAGAGAATCTCGCTTGCAAGCACTTTGCGGTGCGTGCTTTGAACTGTAGGCTTGATGCTGTTCGTGCACGTCCAGCATTCCGGCCACAAGCATGTCAGTCACCAGACCCTGGACACACAGAAACTTGTCACAGCCTTGTTCTGGATTGTAGAAAAGTGCAAGTATTCCTTGATTTTGTGTAGAGATTTCTCCCAGGTATCAGCCGTTTGATCAGTATTGAGGCGTAGATGCTGTTTCGATTTGCCAGTAGCAAAGTGTAACCCTTCCACTTCAGCTACCTCGCTTGCATGTAGCACAGTTAAAACGGAGACTGGCAGTATTGGTTTGAATTCCCCTCCCATCGGCCAGCATACAGTCCCGAAATCAAGAGTTTCCTATAAGAAGGCTGTGTTGCCGGAGAGGCCTCTTGGTCGTGGACAGATTCGGTGGCAACTAGATGGGCTCAGAAGTGCAAGCTCCAGCACGCTGACCTGAGCCTTGACAGTGTGACGACGTAACATGCGAGCGGAGCTGAGCCCACGCCAAGAGCTGCGGCAAAGAGGGAACGGCTTTGCTTTGGCCTCGGCCTTGAAATGGACTGAGCCACGCATGGCTGGGACTAGAAGCCCGGTTCCCAGGAGAGTGCCGGGTTTCACTCCCTTGGCTTGGCCAGGGCCCCTGGTGCGATCTTCCCCCGAGCCACGGAGAGTTGAAGTCGTCCTTGCCAAGCACTCTGAGCACCAGCCCCCGCCACTGCCCGAAAGCTTTTTCCCTTTCCGAGGCCGGTCATGAACATCACGGGCTCCGTGGGTTCTGCATCTGCAGGAGGTTGAGATTGTGGGCGCAGCACGCCGTGCCGCCGCACCGTGAGCACGGTCACCAGGCACTGCCCAAGAGCAAGATCTCCAGGCTGCCCGCCCATTCCGCTCCTGGTGCTCCTCCTGCTCCTCTTGCTCCTGCTCCTGCGAGCAGTGTTGCTCGGTTTCGGCGCCCTCTGCAAGTGGTCCTGTTGCCACGATCCAAGAATACAGAAAAGGAGCGGATCGACACACATCCTCTGGAGGCAGGCGTCGCTCCCGTCGGGTAAACACGATAAACCCGGTCCTGGGCTAGCCAGTGCCGGTTAGCTGCTTTGGCCGCTTAGCCTTGCAAGCTAGTGGTCCTCACTTCTGCCCAGGCGGGAACGTCCAGGCGACCTTGCGAGAGGGTGAAAGCGCTTTCACGCTGGCGCCTTTCACTGGATTTGTCGCTGAGCTCAGGCTTCGAGAGGCTGCGGAGAACGGGCTGCTGGTTGCTGCCCTGCATGGCCTGGTGCAAGGTGGAGGTGTTGCCATGTCGCAGGTGGCGGATGTCCGCTTCGCAGATGTCGAAACCACTTATGTGCTCGGTAACCTGTCGAAGGGAGCTGTGCCATGCATTCTGCTTTCAAAAAATGTGGCTCTTCTGGCTTCTTCCCTGGCTGATGCCATGGCCTTCTACTTGGAAGACTCCGTCTTCGACGCGCGCAGTGCCTTGGCCCTCGGCCTGATTCAAGCTTTGTTCTCCTCGCCCTCCAGCACGCGTGCCGCAGCAGTTTCCCTGTCGGCCACAAGCCTCCAATCCCTTCGCTCCGTCCGAGTGCCCGCCGCAGACGCCGCACGCTTCGCCGAGGAGGCACGCGGCCTCCAGCTGTCTCTCAATTGTGGCGAGGCTTTCCGCCAAATGCCAAAGCCAGCGTGCCATCCGCCACAGCTGCCAGAACCAACGCTGCCTGCAGCACGCCGGCATCCAGCACGTCCTCAACGCTTCCGGGGGCCTCGCAAGGAATCTTCAGCCGCTTCGCTGAAGCCGAGGGTGAAACTGTGGCTGCCGGCGCTGCAGCCGACTTTGCACTTGGCAGCGCTGACAGCACCGTGGCCCTTGCAAGCCCGAGAACGGCCAATGCGGTGCGAAGGCGACGGCGACGGCGAAGCGTCCGGGATGGTTCTTCGGGTTGTCGCCCGTCCACCCGGTGCAGCCGGTCCAACCTGGCATGCCTGGCGAGCATGGCCAGTGCGGTGGTTCATCTGACAGCACGGAGCCTGCGGCTCGCAGAGCTCAAAAGGCCATAAAGACGATGCTCCACCACTCCCAGCCTCAGATAGGCTTGGTAGGGTCTTGCAGACTGATGCCTTGATCCTTCACGATAGCCCGTGACAGTTGCCGACAGTCCCGGTTCCGCAACGGCAGCGGCTTCCAGTGTATACAAGCTTCGGTGCCAGCAGGTAACTAGGATTCGGTGTGAGCTTGGGTTTCGGGCTTAGGCGCCTCGGGGCATCGGGCTTAGGGTGTCGGGTCAGGGCCCAGGGCGAGGCCGAAGGAAGTTTGCCAAGAGCTTTGGCGAGGAGACCGGCGTCGCTGTTGTGCCTGGCGCGCTCCGCTTTTCGCACCGAGCGGCCAGGCCGCACCGGCCGCACGCCTGCAGACGTTTCTGTGGGTGCTTTCTAAGGGCTTGAAGGTATCGCACTCCATCCCAAGGGTTCCCGCCCAAGCCAGGCTCGAGTTCGAGCACTAAGAGCACTAGCCATTCGATCCGCTCCTTGTGTCTCCTGGGCATGAGATCTCCCCTTTCTCGGAGAAGTGTTCCTTTCGGCAGGCGTGCTGACGCTCTTCATACAGGGACAATTGAGGAAACGACGGAGGTGCACCAAAGCTTGTCCGGTGCGACACGTGAGCGAGTGCGCAGCGCACAGCTGCTGACAGCCGAGGTGTTTGCAGCACTTCGATCAGGTCGAGATCACCCAGGAGAGTCGGTGCGACAAGTATCCTTCATTCCTGCAAGGCTTGGGCTCGGGCCGATCGCGGCTTCCCGGGCTTGTTAGAGTCCTCCTTGCGAGGCTTTGCTGGCTCTGCTTCCTGCGGACAGTTTCTGCTGTTGCAGGGAGGAGGTCCCCATTTCTGCCCTGGAGGCAACCCGAGTGCAAGTTCTCGCAGAGGGGAGTCCCTCTTCCAGTCTGCGCCTTTCAGCTTGTTCCTGGCCGTAGTCCGTTTAAGAGAGATGGAGGTGGACTTCCTCTGTGCGGCCTTGCAGGGCCTCGTGCTCGGAGGTGGCCTGGCTATGGCTTTGCTTTGCGATTTGCGTGTCTTGGACCACCAAAGCTCCCTGTCGCTGGGGAATCTCTCGCGTGGGATGGTTCCCTGCATGCTGCTGTCCTGCCATCTTCTCCTGAGCCTGTCCAGCGCCATGGACCTCTACCTCACCGACGACGCCTGCACTCCGGCACACTGGCAGGCCCATGTAGGAGATACTGTCATGCCTTCGACGCAGCAAGCCCGGGCGGAGGCCTGGGCGCTCTTGGCCGCAGCCCAGCTAACCCGACTAGCGGGGCTGCGGATGCCCATCGGAGTCACAGCATCGGCACGCTTCGTAGAAGAGGCCGTCGCCCTGCAGCTGAGCCTTCGCTGCGAGCCTGCCCTGACGTCCTTGCCTGTCCTGCCGGCCCCTGGCTCCTGCAAGGTGTTTGGAGAAGGAGAAGAAAGACAAGAAAGAGAAGAAAGAGACAGAGCGGGAGCGGGAAGCCGTTCCCGGCCCAAGGTAGTGGCACCCGTCTCGGCCGCCTGCGCTCTTTGAAGCTCCCGGCATGAAGGTGATCCCGCCGCTCTGGGCGCTGCGTGTGTGACGGAACGGCGCTCCGTCAAGGAAGGGAGGCCAAAGGCAAAGGCTCAGTCACATATGCTGGTTTCCGGGCAGCTCTGGCGGCCTTGGCTCTCGTTTTTGTCAACTTTATGGCCGCTTCTCCGCCTTTTCGGCTTGTGGCAAAATGGACAGCTGTTTACAAGACGCTTTCGCTTTCGCTGCAGCTGCGCCGCTGCAGCCGGACCATAGGAGTAGGCTGTGCAGACCGGCCTCGCTTTGAACCGAGAGATTTCATGTCCATCATGGCGAAGCTCTGAGCCAAGCTAAGATGCCGGTTGACATCGGTTGACATGAAGTTTAACAGTTCTGCTCATGCCAAGAGCTTGGTGGGCTTCTCGAATGTCGCTGGCTTGGGACCAGCGAGATTTGCACCGGTGATGTGGCGGGGTTTAGCGGTTTAGCGGAAGCCGTGTGCCTAGAAGCGAGGGTGCAGAGGTCGCTTTCAGCACGGTGTGCATGCGGTTGCCGGGTGGATTTGAAGGCGCCAGAGCTGCAAGAGCTGCGAGTGCCATTCACCGCACTCTTGTCTTGACTGCCAGTCAGTCTGGACGGAGCATCCCTTGGGCTTTTTTGCCGCTTCTCCCTCTGCCCACATTTTGCTCGGCCACCCGCCGCAGATGCAGTGCATGTGCCTCGACCTGGCAGGTAGCTTCAAAGTTCCATCAGCGCCTCTTCTGCGCTAAGCACTTCAGCGCCCCCCACACTCTGCGACGAGACGAGACTTCTTGAAGTCGGAAGATGAAACGCACGTGAAACGTGTGGAGAGACGTCTCGTCGGTTCCTTGAAGCAAGCCATGGGCCGGGGCCCCATGGGCCGAAGCAGCTCGTAGGATGCGTGCAGATGGTGACCGACAGGCCTGTCTGCATTCAGGTGCCCCAGTCTTCTCAGGACCTTTTCAATCCCTTGGAGTTTTGCTAGCCTTTGAACGCTGTTGAAGGCGGCAATCTCTCTGACTGTTTGCAAAGTGTTACATACGTTTGAATTGAAAAGTGAAAGAAATCTGGCTTGACCTTGCGGACGGCTGTCCTATGAAGTTCAGTTTCTGGTCATGTAGTAATCTGTCGCTTAGCGCAGAGCTCAAAATTTCGAGATTTGACGGTCTAAGTCTATCCAAGACTGTTGAAGGGGCTGCTCCGTAGGCCCGCAGTAGGCTTCCGGATGGCTGGCCTGTACCTGTGCCTCAAACTGCCCCTGCCACTACTTTGAGAAGTCTTGCCTGCCTGCTGAGTACTCTCTGCCCGCTGTGCAAAGCCACCTCTGGTGTTTCGAGAGCGTCAGGCAAGGCGACGCTCCGCATGTCACGACTGCATTGCATGCATTGCAGTGTAATGCCCTTAAGTTGTGCCGACTTGACTTCTGACTGCCATCTGTAGCTCTGCAGCCGTGCTAAGGCGAGGAGCTGCCGAGGGGAGATGCATCCGTTGGGTATGCATGGCATGCTGAAGAAGGGCGTGAAGAAGGGTTGGGGGACCGTGCGCATTCCAGCACAAGTGGCGAGTGTTCCACACACGCCATGCATGAGGCATGCTAGCCGTGTTGGCAGGACCCGCGGACGTGCGAGACTAGTGCAGTGGAGCGTGAGCCAAATCGTAAGACTTCCCTTTCCATGCTGGAAGTGCACTGTCTGGGAATGGCTCAGCTTGGGTTCGGTGTGCCTTGTCGATATTTGTGAGAAGCTCCAGCAGGGAGTTTCTGTCTCCATGCACGGAAGGCTGCCCGAAGTGTTTGGTGGATTGCCCTGCAAACTACGATGTGCCCATTGCCTCCACTGAGCTGGTGGCAGCCGGAGAAGGTGCAAACCGCCTTGCCAGTCCTTTCAACTTGGAACCCGCACGGCAGTGAATCCCGGTGAAGCCCGTAGCCTGCCTTCCGCTCTGTGCGGTGTTGGAGGTGGGCACATTGGAGTGAAAGTCGAAGGCAAAGGAGCAGCAAGCTCAGTAAATGCTTGCTGCTGGAGATGGCCAATAGCTCTTGCTTCTAAATTTCGCAGAGCTCTCAGAAGCTTCGCATGAAGCTTCTCGTCGACACATGGAGCCACGTCGGACTGAGAGGGGCAGAGAGCCGGGGCTTTGAGTTTTTCCTTTTTTCATGCTAATGGCTGGAAGCCGGCGATCCCTAAGACCGGCTACGCCAAGCAGCAGCGCCCGAGCAGTTTTGGCTTCGCTCAGAGACTAACTCCGAAGATTCACTGAAGTGGCACTGAAGGGGTGTGGGAGGGAAGTGGGAGCGAGGATTCAATTTGTAAGAGCATGCTCTGCCTTCAGGTGCGTTGTTCATGCAGCCTGGCACGGCGCTTGCCCACGTCCGTGTCCATGTCTGTGCCCGCGTCCAATGCCCCTGTGAACCGTAGGGCTGTGTGCTCTGCTGCGGCACCCGTGACGGTGCTAGCACCTGCACTGGTGGCGTTCAGTGGCGGGCTGAATTTGGGCGCTGACACCTGGGCCGTGTCGCCCCCAGTGGTGGCCTAGCTCCGTTCTCTCCGAGAGGTCGTCTCGTCAGCATGCGCTGCGCTTCTGAGGCCTTGGCCAGCATTTGGAATGGCGTGGTTTTCGGGATTGAGCTGGTTAGCCAGGCAGACGGCAGACGTTCCAAGTTTATGAACGCGTGCAAGTCCTGCATGTCCCGTCAGGTGCACAGGGCAGGGTTCACTTCTCTGGCGCAACTCGCGCTGGCGGCACCACCTTGTGCAGTGGCCGGTGCCTCAGATTCTCATCGTGAAGCGACACCCAGGATCTCTACAGACGTCTAGGCACTCGTCAGGACTTCGTCGCGAGCCGTCGATCTGTATGTCGTCGGTTTTCTGGACATCCAGCTGTCATGTGTGCTGCAGTGCCGCTCATGTGGCTCTCCTTTCTCCCGCATTCTCTCTTTCTCTCTGGGCTGCCGACAGTCCCGAAAAACAGGTTTCACAGTGTCAGGTTCAGTAGACTGATGCCGTGCGTGGAAGACACAGAACGATCTTGCTGTCATGCTTTTGCTGTTAGATTCTTCCCACGCTTCTTTCTTCCTTTCGCACCTGTGTCTGCAACTTTTAACCGACGGTCCGTCGGGGACACAAAGTGCAAGGGCAAGGGTCCCTGACAAGCCTTGTCGGCTGCTTGGGCTGGGTGCGGGCCGCGAGGTCGTCGGCTGGAGCTTGGGAGCTCGAGCAGCCATGGGCTCAAAGGAGTCCTCGGGCAGACCCCTCCGGAACTGTGCGGCTTTGTGAGGCCACGTCCTTGGGCGCCTTGAGGGAGCGCTTGGGCCTGGAAGTGAAAGCCCTGATTGCTTTGGATGTCCGGTGCTCAGAGAAGAGCCGGACTCAGCCTGACTCAGCCCTGCCTTCACCCAGGATCGCCGGAAGCTGCCCTTTGCTGGGCCGATTGCTCCGATCACGATAGGCCTGGAACAGCAGCATGTGCGTTAGGATGCTTTAGGTGAAGATGCTCCATATATACATCCATGCCGACATCGAACAGTCTATCGTACACCTTCATGTCTTTCATCTATCCCCACTTTTGCCTGTGACGCCAACGAATGCTTGTCGCCATCGCCTGTTGCTGTTGTGTCCAGGCTTCGCGTAAACTCAGAGCGAGTGTTGCGCACTCGCTAATTGCTTCCGCTTCTGTTGCCGTCGGCTTCCTAATACCGACCTTGGGCAGCAATCACCCGGGTCGTATTGCTCTTCCATTAAAACTGGAAGTTGAGATGCTTTGCTGGAGATTTCAATGCGGCAATGCATGGCTGCTTCCAGAAACGTGCACGACAGTATTGAGTTGGCGATTGTCAGATGAGAGCACGGGGTGGTTTGCGTTTTGGCGAGGTTCTTCGTGGGGCCAACTTCATATTCAACTCCTTAAAATTCTGCACTTGCGAAGCTGACAACTGTCTTGGATGAGCTTCAGTTAGCGCAGCTGAATTTCAGGTCGAAGCGCGCGGTACCGCATTATAGTTGCCTGATTGAGGCAAAGCTTTGCCACATGGTGCTTGTAAGCTGAATGGACAGATGAATCGGTATTTCGCTTTCTCTTCTGTGACGACAGTCTTATTGACTGGCGACGGAGAATACGTACAGACGTACAGTGAGTCTCAGAGTCCAGCAGTCCACCAACCCCGAGTCTCGTGCAAGGAGGGCCCATGGCGTGCACGGTGGCGACTGTGAACATGGTCTCAGCCGCCGAAACTGCTATTGCCTCGGGATGATGTGGGGCGCAACCGGTTGCATTGGGTGAACATTGGCAGGTCCCTTGTTTTCGTGGGTCTGCGCTCTGCCTCCTCCCCAGTTGCATCATGAGATGCCCAAGGGCTGTTCCTTGAACGAAGAGCGAGGTTAGACCTGACGTGCCGCCTGCCGTCTACCCAGATGCCGGAGATCTGTCGGAGATCTGCCAGATTCTAAATGCGGCAGGTCTCCCTTGAAGATTGATCGCAAGGATTGGACTCTCTCCTTTCAGGACGGACAGCATCCCTCGAGGAAAAGGGGTCTAGTTTTGCGGCCAGGACGACCGAAGCCTCGGGGCCCGTCGGGCTCTCTACTGCCGCGTCTGCCGGAGATCCCTGGAAGAAGTGGGCCATTTTGACGTAGGTGTGTGGAGTCGGAGTGCGAGGGGGAGAGTGTGCAGAGATGGGCTGAGTGTGCGAGCTCGTCGTTGCTCTTTTCGGATGTAGGCGTGGCATGCGCTTGGGACGTGACGCAGCTACTCCGACGCCTGAGCGAGGGCTTTTGAACACCAGTGCTGTTGAGCCTCAGGCAGAAAATGTGCAACAAGAGACCTTTACGAAGGACACAAGCCCGACATGTTGCAAACTTCATGCTGCAGTGTGCGATGGCTCAGAGAAGGTTTAGAGGCGTGGTCTCGAAGCAGTGCACAAAGAACCACACTGTGCTGCAAAGGCATCTGCAAGCCTCGAGTCATCTTCGTTCTTGCCTTGAGTCCTTGACAGCAAGAAGTGTTCGAGATCTCACGAAAGTCAAAGGTAGACCAATCTGGAGACTTTTGGATTTTAGAGGCCTCCAAATATGACAGTCATGGACGTTGGACGTGCCGCCACCTATGGAGCGATCAATAGCTCCCCCACGATCTCGACGTTGACGCTTCTCTCCGGAAAGCATGAGAGCCTCGGTATGCACTCCGTCACTCCTCAAGAGCGACCTGTAGTACGGAAGCGTGTGTCCAGTGAGGACACTCCAGGCGGACCTGCAGAAGACAGTGGACGCCTTGGTGGAGCTGAACCCTGTTCTGTCTGGACGCGTTTGGCAGAAGGACGGCCGTGTACTGCTGGAACCGAAAGCGCACAAGGAGTTCCTCCGCGTGTACGCCGCACCTTCCTCGGAAGCTGTCCCTACGCTGGAGGGCTTAGACCTGAAGGCCAAGATCCGCCTGCTCCAGTCGCTGGAGGGTTCCCTTTGTTCCCCCATGGATGGGCGCTTCACGCTTGGGCATGGAAGTCAGGTCTTCTTGGTCGAGTTGATGACCGGGCAGGACATGTGTGTAGTGGCTGTCCACCTGTCGCACATCGTCGGTGACATCAAGACCCTGTACGAGTTGGTGGGACAGATGAATGCACTGATGCGTGGCGAGACGCCGGAACCGCTTGTCTGGGACAGCGACTGGAGGCTCAGCTTCGACCTCTTCCCAGACTCGCTTTCGGAGAAAGACCGAAAGAAGCTGCGCTGGGGTGTCTTGGGCTGGCTTTGCCAGAAGCTCTGCGGTCCCAGGCGCCACTGCAGCGTGTCGCTTCTGTCAAAAACGCAGCTGGCGGAGAAGAAGCGCGAGCTCCAGACGGGAGCCGAGAAGCTCTCCAGCAACGACCTGCTCACCGCAGCACTCTCGCGGGCGATAAGAGGCCACTGCGGCTCCCCGTGACCTCTGACTCTAGGCCCAGCAGTCCCAGCATAATTAAGCGTCCTGTTGGCAGAGGCTCACAGATCATGAACCTCGCCGTGAACCTGCGAAAGCAAGCTGAGCAGCGCCGGATGGCCGGCAATTTCTGGCAGACGGTGGCCCTGGACCACGATGCTGCCAAGGACCCCAACATCATCCGGAAGCACCTACCCAAGCTGCAGTTCTTCAAGACTGATGCGATGCCCTTCTGGTGACTTCCTTAAAGTATTGTCACTGCAACGGCGGAGCTTCCGCACAGCTTCCGTGTTCAGTTTTGCGCAGTTCTGAGGCCTTATGTTTTGGGCCGCTACAGCTTTGTCACGAATTGGACGGCTTGCACGTGTCAGCTCGCCATCCCCGGCTTGACCGTGCACTGTCACCTCCCCCACTCCAACTTCCTCAAGGCCCCATGCACTGAGCTGCTTGGGGAGTTGGAGGGGCCAATCGCCAATCGCCGCTCCAGGGAACACCGACGAATGTAGCAGTGGCACCTTGGCCGCAGAAAGAGTGGACTGCCAGACACCATTCACAAGTACAACGTTGCATCCCTCCAACAGACGGGCTGCTCCGGCGGGGGCATGCCCTCAAGCCTGGGGAAAGAAAGAGTTCATTCGGCGGGCCTCAGGCCGCAAGCGGGTCCTGTACACTCTGTCTTCTGTTGGCTGGGGGAGTATGTCTAGTGAGTGGAGTGAAGTGGTTTCCGTGCATCTGTCCGTCTTGTCTGAAGTGTCACTCCAAACCGTCGAAGGTTTTCGGTTCGCGGATGTTCGCGGTCACGTGTGCGGGCCATGCGAACGCACGGTCCCTTGTTCGTGCCGAAGAATCGAGTTCTTTTTGACGTGGCAAAGAAGGGAAGTCTCGCCGTGCCATGACGAGCCTCGGGATGTTGTAAAGGCAGATCCAGGAGCAAATACTTGTCAGACCTTTCAAGCGAATGTGGGGATCCACAGCTAGTTTGGATTATGCAACAGATCCCCACCTTTTCGACGATGCTAACTCTGTTGTGCCGTGCATTAGGCTCATCAGGAAGGGGCGCCCCTTTTAGAGGCCTGTGCCGAAGCCTGTGACCGAGCCACGGAGAGAGCGTGTGCGCTCTTGCAAAAAGGTCGAGCGTGTGCGCTCGTTGCTGAAGGCATTCTGTGATTCCAACCCGTTGAGCCCATTAGTCAGCTACCTTTGCAGCTCCGCTGCATTGGTAGCGGAGCGACTACGCTCCGGGGAACCTACCTTTGGGTGCTACAGTGACTGACCTTGTTTTCTGGTGTGAGGCCCAACTGCACGAGACTTTACATTCTACCTGGCCTCTGCCGACCTGCGTGCAGCAGTTTTTCCTTTTCGTGTTCATTGTGGTGACAACATGGCAGACAACCAGGAGCGATCTACGATCCCCTCTTGGGATGGCCAGGCGAGGACCTGGCGACGTTACACTCGAGAAGTTTCATGGTTCGTCTTGAGTACGCCGGTGCACAAGCGGAGATATTGTGCTTCGCGCGATTGGTGGGACCTGCCCGACTCTTGGCGATGTCGTGGTCCCAGATGGACTTTGACACCAGCGGTGGCACCAAGCTCCTTCTTCGTCGTCTTGCCAGCTCGCCACTGGTAAGGCGCACTTTGCCGAATGCTGCGGCAATCTGCCAGCAGTACTTCAGTTTCCGCCGCCAGCCGGCGGAGACGATCGGAAACTTTCTGGTCAGGGAGACTTTGGTGCACGAGGAGTTTGTGGAGGCCATAATCAGGCTACATGAAGAGAAGCTTGGAGTGGCCCAAGACATGCGAGACTTTGGCCTCCCCGACGACTCCGAGTGGGAGACCAGCTGGTGGGAAGGTGGCAGCTGGGGCGGCGGCGATGACTACGGCGAGGACAATGCTGAGGGAGACCCTCCCGGCGATTCACCGGCAGATGATGGCAGACCTTCTGCTGATGCTGGACCAGGACGAGCTGACCTTCAAGACGATTCCGGACAACCTCGCGGAGCAACCGGCTCATCACCGAGCCACAGAGCAGGGGACTCAGGATCACAAGCCGGATCCAAAAAGGGCGAGACCCCGAGCGTCAAGGCTCCTCTGGACGAGTTGTCCATTGCCGACTCCTTCATTATGGATGTCTTGAGAGGCTGGCGCTTATTGCAAGCAGCGGGTTTGAATGCTGAAGAGAAGAGAGATATCTTGAGTACCACCAAGAACTCTCTTGATTACTCTGTGATATCGTCCGCATTGCAGAGCCTTTGGGATGATCAGTTGCTTGGAAACCATCGCCACACCTCCGGCAGCTACAACATGCACATGGTGGACTCCTTTGACGACCACACGGCGTACCAACAGGAGATGAATGACTGGTGGGATGATGGCGCGTGGGGGCAAGATTGGTGGTACGACGATGCCTACACGGACCACTACGAGGACCCTGGATGGGGAGATGAAGAGTGGCCCCAGGAGGCTCAGTCGATGAACGAGGCCCCCGCGGATCCCGAGTTGGCGGCCAAGTTTCAGGAAGCTCAACAAGCCGAACGGGTCGCCGAATCCTTGGCGGCTGAGGCGACGAGGACTTGGACAGAAGCGCAACGCGCCACCCAGGCGCTCAGGCGCGACCGCGGATTTGGTATGCCCTCGAACTCTGCAGCGACAGGCAAATGCTTCTTGTGCGGTGGCAACCACTTTGCCAGAGAGTGTCCGGACCGCTTTCATCAAGGTCCAAAAGGCGGCAAGGGCTATCACCGGAACTACCTGACCGATATGGACGAGAGCTACGCCTACTACTTCAACAAGGGCAAGAGCAAGGGCAAGTTCAAGGGCAAGGGAAAGAAAGGCATGTTCATTGAAGCCCAAGCCTGGATGAAGGGCAAGGGCAAGAATAAAGGAAAGGGCATCGGCAAGGATGGACCCAGGAGTGTGAACGCCTACTCCTCTGAGCTCTTCTTGGGTGGCTTGGAAGTCTCTGAAGTCTTTGAGGCAGCGGCTTCGCATGATGTTTCGTCGTCACCGGGGACCGGCATGATCGATTGCGGTGCCACAGCATCGGCGGCACCAGAGGCCGTTGTACGTGGCCTCATTTCTGCAGTTCTCACCCAGGACAAGGGAGCCAAGATTGAACTTGAGCAGTCCGCGCGACCGTATTTCAGGTTTGGGAATGGACGTTGGGGCCGGGCCTTATGTCGTGTACATCTTACTAGTGAAGTTTCTGGTGATCGTCAACAGTTTTCCTTGTATGCGCTCCCCAACCCTGACAACTACTACCAGGATGGTCTTGATAAGAGCTCGCTTGTACCCGTACTGATTGGCATGGACTACCTCGGTCAACATGGTGTTGGAATGATGATAGACTTTGCGAGTGGATTAGCTATGAACACCAAGGAATCCAACCCAGAACCCTATCGACTACAATCCAATCGCAAGGGACACTACGTTCTGGACATTGTACAACACCTCACCAAGGGTTTTGTGAACCATGAAGGCCAAGCTCATGTTATTGTACGTTCACCGTCCTCTGTACCCTCGAATCTTGATCATGAACATCATGGGCTCATGCTAGGCACGCTTTGGCTGGACATGACTGTGCGCGATGCTGAGTTTGACAAGCAGGAACTTGAAGCTGCCCGTGATAGGATGTGGAGATTGTATGCAGCATCACGCCCAACCTCTCTTCAAACAGCTCTTTCAGCTCAAATGCCTGGCACTGGAGGTGCCACAATTTCCTCGACAACTTCCTCTTCTCGGAGCAATGGCGTCATCGGCGACGGACCTCCACGATCCGGACCCGGAGACTGCCGCGCTGCTGGCGGCCTCTTACCAGGCCAAGGCAGCCAAAGCCAAGGCCAAAAGCAGACCAAGATCGTTCGATTCGACAAGGAGAATGAAAGCCGATCCTCGAGACCCGAGGACTCAAGCGACTCAGTGGCCGTGCTTCGGCCGACACACCCCGGCAGCTCCAGAGGCCAACCCTCATGGCCAGTGGATCAATTGCAGCGTGTGCAACCTGCGCATGCTGTACACCCCTCGGAAGGGGTCGCCGGCTTCATCGACGCAGACCTTGAATGCACCGATGGTGACGAAGATGTTGGACGAGCTACGCGGGCATCTGGGAACGACCAAACCAACGGCGAAGATATGCCTGCATGCGATGAACAAGATCACCGTGGAGGCCGTGCTGGAGAAGTCGATCAAGGACCTGCTGGAGAAGAAGACCTCGGCGAGTACCACGTCGCCGACCAGTACGGCGTGGGGAATGGTCGACGACGAGGAGCTGGTGGCGGCCTACGAGAACGAGACTCAGTGAGAAAGGATGCGGCGGTGATGTACAGACCACAGGTACCAGTCTATGTGGGAAAGAAGATCATGGCAATGGCCTCAATGTTCACGGCCCTGACTTCGAGTCTTCTACTCGGGTTACATCTACATGAACGCGACGGGTTGTGGGAGGTGGCATGTGCTCCCCATAGCTGGCTCTCGGAGGCCGCTGAAGGGCACAACCTGAAGCCACGGCGCATCAACTTGGCCAGTGGGTACGATCTGTACCAGACTTCGACATGGGACCAGCTACGTGTACTACGACAGCGGCACCGACCTCGACGACTGTGGTTTTCGCTACCATGCACCAAGTGGTGCGCATGGACGTCTGTGAATTTCAACACCCCAGACCGCAAGGACAAGCTTGAAACAGCTCGTCGGCGAGAACGCCGACTGTTGTGGAAGGCCAACCAGTTCATCAAGGAGGCCCTGGACGAGGACCCGGAGACCCAGGTGTACTTTGAGTGGCCACACCCATGCTTTGGTTGGAAGCAAGAACCCATGCAGGACTTGGAGCGACACCTGGAGGTACATTCAGTGCCTTGGTTGTCGTGCCGAATTGATGGTTGCAACTACGGCATGAAGGACCTGAAGGGTGAGTTCTTTCTCCAGAAGAAATGGTTGATCAAGACAACGGATGAGAACTTTCACCGCGTTTTTCGTGCCAAGGTGTGCCCCGGCAATCATGGACAACACGCTTACATTCAGGGCACGGAGACAGCGGCCACCGCGTACTATCCCTGGAAGCTTGTTCAGGCCATCACACGACATTGGCGACAACATGATGCTCCCCAACGTCATCTACGACTTCTTTCCCTACGCGAAGACCAACCGGCCCTATGTGAAGATCGAGGTGATGAACCAATGGATTGCAATGAGGTTTCGTATGAATTCCTTGAGGATCTTCAAGTGACAGAAGGGGAACTGGAAGGATTAACCTCGTCTTCAAGTGAACAGTGTGTCTCAGCAGGGAGACTGGAAGGATTAACGTCGTCTTCAAGTGAACAGTGTGTCTCAGCAGGGGTCCTTGATACCGATTTAGTTCGTCAGTACATCAAGCAGGGTGCCTTTGATCTGGAATCGTTGGAAAACGTTCTGATGGCGTTACCAGATCACATCAACAGGTCGTCGACTGTGCATACCAGACACCGTGACTTCCACAATCTCAAGGGCACCACCAACTATCTTCTGGGCCTTGGAACCTACTCGCGAGGAGGCCTTTGGGTTGAAGGAAGACATCCTGTACTACCAGCTCAACGACGAAAGACGCCCGATGGTCGACTTCGTGAAGGATATGTTCTACCTACGTATCACCGACTCGTTGCCTTTGACCCTGATGGATGGCATGCTTCTGAAAGGTGGCAAGGCTTCCGCATTGCAGTGTCAGCCTACACTACGCGAAAGGTGGTTGATTTGACTGAGGATGAGCGACAGCGTCTACGGCAACTCGGCTTTCCTTTGTCATCCACTTCATCTACTACCACAATGGCCTTGAATGCGGCGGAAGCCCCGGATGTGGTCCTTCCCGATGGAGTGACGGCGGTGGAGTACAAGAACTGGGAAGCTCAGGTGGCAAAGTTTCACAAGGCAGCGGGCCATCCTACCAACCGCAACCTTGGACGAATAGTACAGGAAGCGGGGCATCCTCCATGGAAGGTTTCAGTGGCCCTGAACCACGTTTGCCCGGCATGCCAGAGTTTGAAGCAAGGGGGAACCAGCTCTGGACAGA
The DNA here is from genome assembly GCA_905221615.1 of Symbiodinium sp. CCMP2592. NCBI lineage: Eukaryota > Dinophyceae > Suessiales > Symbiodiniaceae > Symbiodinium > Symbiodinium sp. CCMP2592. The sequence goes on from CAJNDT010006207.1 coordinate 66,974, forward strand.
TACCACCGGCATCTACGCACCAACAATATGCTGCTTGGGAGGCCGTTGGGATTGACATCGGTGAATGGGTTGTTCCCTCCTTGCGTGTGAAAGTCAAGTTTGCAGTGTTTGTGGACATGGCAACCAAACTACGAGTTGTGCATCCTCTACAGAAGTACGAGTTGCTGGAGATGAAGGCCGAGAGCACCAAGGACATCATCGCCTCCTTCTCTGAGCGATGGCTGTCGTGCTTTCCAAAGCCGAAGGTGATTCTACTAGACTCTGCGAAGAGTCTATCGTCAGAGGCTATGCATGATTTTGCCTCCAACATCAACGTTCTGGTTCATTTGGTGGCAGAGAAGGAACACTGGGCTCATGGAACCATTGAGGCGGCAGTTCAGGACATCAAACGCACCGCCTCGGCGATCCAGCTGGAGAGTTTGGAACAAGATCCCTTCGTCACCCTCTACTTGGCGACGTCTGCTCTCAACAGCACGGAGTATACGGCGGGCTACTCCTCATTCCAATGGGCGTTCGGGAAGAAATACAGTTTGAGTGATGAAGATGTGCGAACATTCCACAACATTGGTTCTGATGTGGACTACGTCAAGTTTGTTACGGCGAGACAGGAAGCAGAGACTGTGGCACAGAAGACACGAGCAAAAAGAGTGTTGTCCAAGCTGGGCAACACTACTGTGCGACAACCTTTGCGAACCTACAGCCCTCTCGACCTTGTTAAGGTCTGGCGGAAAGTTTGGCCAAAAGAACTACACGCTGGACCGCGCGGAGGCTATCGAAAATCTGGACGGCCACACTGGATAGGTCCTCGGCACACAGCTGTTCAGATGTTCAGCCCACTCCGTAAGACCTGTGACGGAGACCGAAAAGTTCCAGTACGAGAGCGCTGGCGTGGACCAGCCCTTTGAGTGGAAGTCCTTGGATGATTTCCTCCCCAGCAAGGAGTGCCACGACTTGATCAACCACGAGCCAGAGGAAGATGAGGTTGAGATTCCTGACTTACCTCCTGAACCCGATCGAACTACTGTTGTCAATCCGCCAACAAGACGTGTTCGACAAAAGACACGACCTCCTGAACCAACCATCAGCGATGAGGAAACACCAGGTGCTGCATCGACTTCTACATCTACGAAGCATCCCCAAGACGTGAATGACTACAACACCCCGGAACCCAAAAAGCTCAAGACTGGTGTTGCAAACGATGGCGACTTGGACTGGGTTGAGATGCTGCACGCTGAAGCTGAGCAAGAAGCTCAGACCATGGATGTTTTCACGGCCATGGACGACACCGAAGAGTTCCTCAAGATCGAGTTTGACATTGGTGGTGATATGTCGAATAGACAACGGAAACAACTGATCAGAAACCCTGTGGCGTTCTTGGTGAAGAAGATGCGGGACAGTGAGGTGGTTCTTGCAAAGCTACCTGAACATGAACGTCAAATTTTCTCACGTGCGAAAGCCAAGGAGGTTGACAGCTTCATATCCAACGAGGCTGTCAGAAAGTGCAATGACAATGCGGAAATCCGGCATGCCTACACCTCCAACCGCATTGTCAAGGCGCGATGGGTGCTTACGTGGAAACAAGTTCCCCCTGAGGATCGCGACGCTGCCCGGAAGGATCAAAAGGAAAATCCGGCGACTCTTCATGGGCGAGATGGTGCAGTTAAAGCCAAGGCCAGGATTGTACTGCTTGGATTTCAACACCCAAGCTTGCTGGACCCCACCTTCAAGACAGCTAGTCCAGTGCAATCATCCCTCGGGCGACATTTGTTGTACTCTATGGCAGCGCATCATCAGTGGGATCTAGAAGGATTGGACTTGGCGACGGCTTTTCTTCAAACCAAGCCCACTGAAGCAGACCAGGAGTTGTGGACCAGCGGCGTTCAAGAACTACGCGATGCTTTGGACATTGGTTCCGAGGGGATCATGCGGATCTTACGGAACATCTATGGGTCAACTACGGCACCACGTGGACTGTGGCTTTCCTTCATAAGAGACTCACTGAGTTGGGCGCGCAAGCTGTCATTGGTGAAAGGTGTCTTTGGATATGGCTTTCAAAGATACGAATGGATGGCAACAATCCTCAGGTGATTGGTGCCATGGGAGGACATGTTGATGACTTTCACCGTATCGGTGATGGCAGCCCAGAGTGGCTTGACATCAAGAAGGAGATCGATAGCGCCTACAAGTGGGGAATGGCGAAGACAGGATCCTATCGCCATGCGGGCACAGATGTAACAACTGTGGTGGATGAGAACAAGAACAAGAAGATTGTGGTGGACCAGGACTACTACATCGAAACGATCATGGACGTTGAGATCGAAGCCGACCGCATCCGCACGGACGAACCCCTGACCAAGCAGGATGTGGACGCGTGTAGGACCACACTTGGAGTTCTCCAATGGGCAGCCATCCAAACGCAACCCTTGCTGTGCGCTCGTTGCAATTTGCTACTGACTGAGCTGGTGAAGGTTGGAACAATGGCGGTTGCCAGGGAGATTCAGTCCTTGGTTGGCGAGGTTCGTCAATGGTCATCAAAGCTGGAGTTCCGGCGCTTTCCCTCAGCGAAACACTGGTCTGAGGTTGTGATCATCACCATGGGAGATTCGGCCCATGCAAACCGCCCAAAGGGTGAGTCCACCGGCGGCCTCATCACCCTTATTGCCGGACCTGAGTGCCTGACTGGCGAGGTCTGCAAGATGTCACTTTTGGCGTGGCGCACTTGGAAACTCCAGAGAAAGGCGATAAGCTCCAATGACTCTGAAGTTCAATCGATTCTTGAAGGCGAAGATCAGAACTTCAGGGCCAGAATGATCTGGTCCGAACTACATGGAGGCGGCGGACGTCGTGCATCACTACCTCCTCGGCAAGACTTGGTGACGCTCATGGAAGAGCAAGTCTCCCAGGTTCGTGGAGTTGTTTGCGCTGACTCTCGTGGTGGCTTTGATGCAGTAGAGCTTAACGAAAGCCCCTTGCTTGGACTTTCGAACATGAGAGCTGCCCTACAAGCCTACCAGTTGAGGGACAGTTTGAACCGATGCAAGAGTCAACTACGATGGCTACCAAGTGACTACAACCTTGGAGATGCCCTCACGAAGAAACGTCAAGACTGCCGCGTGGGACTTCAGAAGTTTCTTGAAGTGTACAAATGGTCCATACGGTTTGATCCCTCTTTCACAGCTGCCAAGAAAGGCAAAAAGCTGGGACGTTCTGCTGTACAGCATGTAACCCACCACAGCGAGGGCGAAACCCTTGCATCGTCGATCTTCTTTGGGGTTGGTGCAACAGATCCCCACCTTTTCGACGATGCTAACTCTGTTGTGCCGTGCATTAGGCTCATCAGGAAGGGGCGCCCCTTTTAGAGGCCTGTGCCGAAGCCTGTGACCGAGCCACGGAGAGAGCGTGTGCGCTCTTGCAAAAAGGTCGAGCGTGTGCGCTCGTTGCTGAAGGCATTCTGTGATTCCAACCCGTTGAGCCCATTAGTCAGCTACCTTTGCAGCTCCGCTGCAGATTACCAAGTCTGTGCCCTGCACCATGCCTGTTTCGTGGGCTGGGCCACACTGACGACTGATCGCACTCAGATCTTCAACGCCGACGCTGAGACTTTGGGCCTTAGCCACAATGCTACTCGGATGTTCCGAAGCAGACGAAAATGCCATGGAACTTAGCTCCGCCAAGTGACCAAAGGTGCCTCCTTCGAACCTGGACACGACGGGCCTCTTGGGCAGGGCACTGAGTACTCGTCATCATCCGTTTTTATTGTGCGGGCCGCTGTCGGCAGCCTCACTCGAGCTTCTTCGAGGTATGCTGACGCTCTGATCCTTCGTGCCGTCGATTTCGCCTCCGAAGCAAAACAAGGATGGAATCGATTCCTGTTCGTTGGAATGTTCATGCCTGCAAGCCGTGGGGCTCGCCGAACCTAATTCACCAGGTTGCGACGAGCCATGCGACAAGAGCTTAGTCAGCCTTTTTGCATCCTGCTCCCCCAGAATCGGAATCAACACCTGCATGTTGGTGACTCTCTGCGACAAGAGAAGCCTAAGACAGCGCCCACACATTTTGGCAGGCGATTCAGCGAGTTGATTGCACGGTCGGCTCGAGCCAGCCGGGTAGCATCTGCTTGCTCCTCTGGGTCCCGGTTTGCAGGTGGGAAGATTTCGTGTTGAGGCGACGTGTGATCCGATCAAGTCGAGGACCCAGACGATGCATGCATCGCGGTGGCTGGTGACAACGGCAGCTTATGGCTCGGCGTGGAGCGCCCTGACCGCGCTGCCGGCCCGACACTGAGAGCAGCACCGCGCGACCGTGCCGCAGCGCCAGCGCATGGAGAGGCCTCGAGGCCAGAGAGTTCCTGGCCAAGCGGAAAGACCATCAAATGCCACCAGGAGGCAACGTTGCCCTGCGGAACGGCACAGCGGCACCACGAGTTCTCTTCGGATTGCAGGTTTCAAAGCCAGGATTTGAAAGGCTTGATCGCCTCTGGCGCACGATCCAAGAGCGGAAGGCGACGGGCACCGAAAACTGCAGAAGTGCACGCGCCGGTGCGGCGCGCCGCTTGGGCGCCTCTCTCAGAGTCTCAGGTGCAGGCCCAGGATGCCGGCCGCTCCTGGACCGACGAGGGCCGCGACGCTGACGGGCTCTGTTTGCCAGAGCCGCCTTGCCGCAGGACGGCGCGCCTGCTCGCCAAAGGCACCGACAAGTGTGCACAGAAGGCAGCAAAACCCAGCAACATGGAGCCCACGTGGAAGCTGTGATGCTGAGAGTCAGAGAGAGTCTCAGTCTCTCTGTCTCTCTGCTCTTCTCTGCTCTTTGGGAGAGGTTGGCGAGGAGGCCACGGAGGTCTGCATCGAGGCGCTGATGAATTGGCCCTCGTCGGGATGTTGGCCTTCAGGGGCATAAAACAACGTGAAAAGTTGCACCGTCGCGATCCACTTTCAGGGTTCTGAAAACCAAGAAAAAATCAGGGGCGTACCCGCGCAGTAATCGGACAAACAGTTGGAGGGGCTTCGGGACTAGAACCTCCTGTGCATTGGCTGCACGGAGCCGCCTGTAGTTTTCACTTCAGCAGTTGTCTTCTTTGGCTCGTAGTGAGGCCTTTGCAGTGTTCCTGGAAGGCAGCCGCCCGAAGACCAGGAGGGGTGGTGAAGGAGTCGGCCGACCTGGCCCGAAGCCCAGGGTAATGTGCGGCAAAGTAGGCTCAAGGAGTAACTTGGGCGCTGGAGCGCTTGGCCGAGTCTGTATTTGTCCTGCGCTGTGCAGCTCTTCCATCTTCTGGTCCTGTGGGCGTCCATGGGGATCGAGCCCAGAGAAGTGTGGGGAGCCCAGAAAAGGGAGCGGCCATGTGGGGCTCCGGATCAGCCGAGGCTCGAGGAGCTGGCCAGGAGAGAGGCGCGGATATGGGCAGCGGAAAGCGGCTTGAACGGGTTTCTCCCTGCCGGACCTCTGGAGGGGATCAGCGGCGTGGAGGAGAAGGAGTCGCGGAGCGCGCGCTGAGCTTGGGCCAGGGCCAGGCGGCCAGGCGGCCAGGCGGCCTGGCCAGAGCTTCCAGGGCAACAGAAAAGAATTCGTGCTTCGCGCTTGCACACAACGGTCTTCGCAAAATCCGGATGTAAATCGCTGGTCAAATACATCTGGCTGCCAAGTCCTCCAACAGAGGACGGAAGAGTCACTGAAGAGCGATTGCTGTAGTGGAGACAGCTAGTTAGCAACTCGTGTTAGTGTGTCAGAGACTCTGGCAGGCATTTTAGGGACGTTGCCCAGCATTGCGGCCATGCCTCCATGGAGACTTGAAGCCCGGGCTGCGGCACACGAAGCAGGCGAAGCCATGCGAAGCCAACGATTCGGTGTCGTTCTGGGGATTCCAAGACGCACCAACAAAGAACGCTACAACAGCGGCTGGCAGTGCAGTACCGAGAATCGCACGATGTGCAGACCGTGTACAGTATGACGTTTAGGCAAAACTCACGGCCTCTGGGAAGTTCCACGGCCATCACAGCCGATATAAGGCACTATACGCCAACAATCGCCAACATATGGCGGCATGTGCATGGTTTGTGCAGTGTCATGCCAATGCTTTTGGCCACTCAAGCTCGGGGCACTTTCTTCCAGTTTGCGGCAAGCATATCGAGGAAGGGACTCAATCCCAAGCCAGGCCGGGTGTGTGCCGGTTAGCGCCTGTAGAGCGCCCTTCACACAGGAATTGTCGCCGCGTCGCCCCGGCCCTGCAGGAAAAGGATGCTGCCGTCCCAGCCCCGTGGGAGCAGGCCGGGTCGTTGTCTGACAGAAACTCTTTCGGCTTTTTCTCTTTCCGCAACTCTGCTCTGAGGCTGAGAGGACTGGCGGCGGTGGCTTGGAGGAAGATTACGTTTTGGAAGTGACAGCGAGGGCACAGTGCACTAAGCACAGACGGAATGGATCTGTCTTTTTTTGTCTCTCTCTCTCTCTCTCCCCCTCCCCCTCCTGTGAGACGAGAGTGCCCGTGGCGGAGGCACTGGCATCCGCGCTGCATTGCCTGGCTCCTCGCACCTTCGGCCGTTGTATGCGGTCTTCGAGGCCGAAGACGACATTGGTAGGCCGGGATGGCGGCCGACGGGATCCGAAGTGTTTGCTTTGGAGCTCTGACGTGTTTGAGGCCAGAAGCACTCCCAGGACTTCCTCAACGAGGTGCGCGGGCCGCGGGGCGGCGCGTGGGGACGCTGCTGCTGGGCGAGTGCAGGCTGCCTCCTCCAACAACTCGCCCAGCGCCCTGACCCAGCGCCACCCGTCCAAGGAGTTCGGCCAGGGCCCAAGAGACCCGATAAGAGAGGTCAAGAGAGAGCACAACTGAGCTCTGCAGGCCTGGTGCACCTGGATCCCGGTCTCGAGGAACCGCCAGAGCACCGGGACTTCGGCGGCGAGTGCACCGAGGCACAGCGCGAGCGGTGCAGGCCCCACAAAGCGCGGAATGCAGACAGGGCCTGGTCACCGCCTTCGTGGCGGCTAGCTCCACCTGCATTATGTCGCTGCTGCAAGAGGTGCGAAGCCTGGCTGCACGGATCCGACTCGTGTGCAAGTGAGAATCCTGAAGCTTCTCGGCCCATCTGGCGCACCTGTTTCAACACAAGCCCCAGGCCGCAAGCCCCCATCCCTTCCACAACCTCAGCTCAACAGCACCCTCCTGGAAGACCACGAGACCCATGGATGAAATGGGATGATCGGTTGAGCCATGGCCCTCCGAGGCTGGAAGTACCGGGGGGCGGGGGCGGGCTGTCGGGAGACGCCGCTCAGAGCCGAGGTTTCAAAGAGTGTTCCTGCGAGTGTGGAAACGGAGGCCTCCTCGGCCGCATCCTGCCATCGGCACCGGCTTTGTGCAGGACCTGCGAGAAATTCGTTTCCAGAAAGCCTGGGGAGGGCATTGAACAACAATTAATAGAAAGTTTATGAAGGAAAAAGGATGGATGGACGGGATGAGATGGGACCGGATGGATAGGTAGGCGGGTTGCTTGCCTGCTTGCCCGCTTGCCTGCTTGATTTCTTGATTGCTTGATTGCTTGCTTGATTTAATTGGATGATTGGATGATGATGATGATGATGATGATGATGTGTGGGTGGACGGATGGCTGGCTGGCTGGCTGGCTGGCTGGCTGGCTGGCTGGATGGATGGATGGATGGATGGATGGATGGATGGATGGATGGATTTACGGCGCTGCTTTCTACGTATTCGGGACACTCATTGCCGAGTTTTGTTGCTGCCCGTGCCAGGGCTTCGGTAGTGTTTCAGGATTTATCTTAGTGTTGGCACTGTCTTGGTGACACACGGACCGGACACACCTGTCACTTCGAGAGCCGATAGCTCCGATAGCTCAGCCCGGCTCCAAAGGACATTCGCCACAACCGACGGCCCTTTCCTGTACCGCTTCAAGGCGAAACGCCTCAAGTGGAAGTCGGCGCCTGGGAACGGAAAGCGATCAAAGCGATCAACCGAAGAGAAGACGCGAGGGGCAGGAGTCAGCTGTGCTCCTGAGGAAGCGGCATTACAATGTCCGAAGCCTGGTCGTCAACATCTCTTTCTCTTCTGCGTTTTCTGTCTAGTTACTAGTTTGTGGGTCACTGGTGTTGTTTGTGGTGTGAGGAAGTCCTGGTCATGGCTGATCGACGCAAGCTCCTCGAGACCTTGCAGGCAGATCAGATGCTCTTGGAGCTCAGAGGTTGATGCCTTCAGCCGACGTTGCAGGAAGTGATCGACGCACCCAGCAAGGACTTCCCCAAAGCATTCTGGGAGGTGCTCAGCGAGAGAGTCTAACTCACCAGGATCCACCTCTCCTCTCTCCCTTCGTCTCGCGACACGCCACAAACAAATCAAGATATCCATGATTTCTTAGCTCTATTACTCTACGCAGTTTTTTCAAGCCTAGTTCCTGCTCTCCTGTCGGCTCTGCAGCTTGCTCCTCTTCTGGTCTTTAGTGTCTTCAGCTCTCGAGAGGTTCTTTCCAAGAGGCCTCGGACTCGGCTGCCGTGGGCTTCCGACAGCTGCAGCGGTGTGCAGCGGTGTGCAGGTGCCTGAAGTCCCTGCATCTGCTCGAGCCCATGGAGTTGGCCATCGTGGCCCGGGCTTTCGACGTGCACGAGCCGGGCGCCAGACCGTCCGCTGTCCGCTCTCCGCTGCGTTCGCGGTGCGGTGCTTTGGCGACCTGCAGAGGCCGAAGCTGCATCGGAATCTGGACGTCTTCCAGCCCTTGGCGGCTCAGGCGGTTGGCAGGGCACCACTGTGCTGGCATCGCTGCGCGGCATCTGTCGCGTCAGGTGAGGAGCAGCACCGTCGCTGGGGCCACAGACACCTCGCAGCGTCGCAGCGTAGATCCTGATGGCCGAAGCTTTGGCCAAGGTTCCGGGCATGGCGGTGCTCGCCTTGACCGAGATCCTCCCTCGCCGCCTTCAGGGCACAAAGGAAGATGCTGGGCGCTCAGCGTACCCAACAGCTGCAGAGGGAAAGGAAGTGGTGCATGGCGGTAAGACGGGCCCCTGCTCTGCAGCGTTTCTAGCTGAAACATCTTTGGCCTGTTTGTGGATTATTTCTTGTTCTGCGAAACAGTGTCGTTGCTATAAGAGGTGTAAACCACGGTTTGCACATGTTCAAGCCTAAACACACCCTCGTGCCGGTCCATGGCTAATATGTTTAAGCCAGTGTTTAAACATGCTTTTAAGGTTCCTTGAGTGCCACACATCCCGAGTATGTTGAAATTGATCTGTAGACACGTGCTTACACCTTACTCCCTCTTTAAACATGACTTTCATCCGTGCCTGGCTTACATGGCCGAGTACACGTATCCCGCAAAACTTGCAGCATATTGTAATGCCACAACTCCCAGCTTTCCGGAACCTTTCACGAATTGCTCTTCGCCCAGTTGGACTATATTTCTTGATCAATACAAGATGTAGCGTTCAGCCCAGTTGTTGTCACTCAATCACAACAGACCACAAGCTCTTAGTTGCACGTTTGTGTATGAAGCTTGCAAAATCTCGCTTTGCGGAACCGAGGAAATGCCCAACTACAGGTATAGATAGCTACAGCACGCATGTTTCGCCACAGGACAGGAATGAAAAGCAGCTGAAAAACAACATCAGACATAACAAAGGAATGAGTATGCTGCAACAGCTTGACGAGATGGATGCTCAAGGGTATAAGTCGGAAGGGCATAAAACAAATGAGAAAACTCTTCCCCATGCAAATACACAATTCAAAGATAAGAAAGACCTCATGCCTGAAAGCGGCTTCCCTGCAGCGGCAGCAGAATACTTATGTAGTGTGCAATGAAAAACCAGAAGTTGCACATGAGCACAAGAACCCTTCTCTCCCAGATGTTGGCACAGCAGTGAACCAATCTGCTTTTGAACTTGACATGACAGTCTGGGGACGGATGAAGTTGCCACATATTTGGTAAAATGTTTCCAAAATAACAAGAGACAGAGTCAAGTTGACTTCCACGACATGTTGCTTCATTGCCACTACCCTGAATCTCTGAACCTGTAAAGCCTCGCTTCCACTCCTAAACAAGCGCTATTGCACACGTTTCATGAAATTATGGCAAGAACCGTTTAAAACCTGTACTGGAGCCGTGGATTTGAACCACTCAATATGGTTTCCGGAAGGAACGAAGTCAGAATCTTAAGCCTTGTATCTCGGAAGAAGACTTATGGACATGGCAAAAAGGGCAAGAAACCAATCTCACGCTCCTATTCCTGGATTGGGAGAATCCTTCGAAAATGACCAGGCAGTCAAGTCTGCTTCAACACATATCCGAAGCGGCAAAGTTTAGATTTGTGAAACGCAACGTCCGCTGCAAACTTCAGGATACGACAGGGATGTTTACTGTCGCCTTACGTTTTGGGTTTTAAGATAACAGCAATCTTCCACGAGATCAAAGCACGCCGAAGCAGCTTCAACCCATACCAGGCATGAACTATGCAGAGGGTGTTTTTCTGCTGACGACACTTGATTGACTGTTCGCCGCACATACCCATGGGACGATTGTCGCAGCAAACACTAGTAGAAGTTGCTAGATACAACGATGGCACGGCTGTTTCAAGGACACCCAAGCACCACATCTCGGAGAAGCTTGTGCTGACGCAATAGAGCTGAGAACAGTCAGGAAGTTATCTGCACAGCCGGGGAAGCCACAACAGTCGCCAAACAAACAGGCCTGTTCTGGTCAAAAGCTCGCACAACGATTAAATCGGAAATTACGTAAGCAGCTGCTTTTGAAGAGTATATATATGAGTATATAATATGCATTCCAAAATAGCGCGACGTGAGCACGGCACCACAGGCGCAATTCAACTAAAGGCGTTTCGGCATCTGCTAAACATGCCACCTGCGCATGTCGACAGAAGCTGGAGGAACCAAACAGGTGTGGACAGTTTGTAGCAGGGGCAAAATACAAGTACGTCAATTATCAGTAAAGTGGTAGCAGAAAACATGTTATCCTACTAGGCCATATTCTGAGAGAGCCAATGCGTAAAAATGCTCTTTCAACAGGGAAAAACATTCCCCAGAAGCGAGCATATGCGTAGAGTGAATAAAGCAAGGGCAAATTCGCTGTTAGATACTTGTGTAGAAGCGTATGCATCCTTACATCCTCGAGCATATTTCGACGTCTCTGTCGGTCCCTGCGCATCGAAGCGAAGCAGCATGCGGCGCGAACCCCTTTTTAAAGCTAAGGTACCAACTAATGCTGAGTTCTACTGCCTTGTATGACCCTTACCAAACCATCGAAGATTTGATCGAATATATTTCGAATGCGTTGCCGAAAGGTCTAGGGAACAGTTCAGTGAGTTCGTTGTAGGCGTCGCCGAATCTCTCACCGAATATCACGAATGTCTAGCCGAACAGGTCATCGAAGCATATTGTCAAAGATGTTGGTCAAAACATGTGACATCAAACCAGATCACCTGAACTACAATTTATCCTGAAACCCTCAGTATCTTTATCCCATGAGCGCAGGCCTCTTCAAGCTTCCATCCTTTCATCTGCGTTCTTCAGCTTGAGACCAGAGCGAGGGCTGCAATGTCTCACAGGCTCAAACATCAGCATTGAATAATCGATACATTTAAGCATTTTAACGAGACCCCGCCCCAACCTTGATCTCCATACCCTCGTGTTTTGCCGGGATCTCGAAAGGATCCATTCGATTACGAAGGAATTGTTCTGTTGCGTAGGAGCTGGCCGAGATCATGAGGTTCTTTGCAAGGCCACGTCCTCGGCCGACACGGCCGACGGGTGGGAGTCTTGCTGTCAGCGCCGCCCTGATGAGGTGTGCAGCTGACTGCATGTGGGACGCGGCCTGAGCAAGACAGGACAAGAGGCCACGCCCCCTCGTGGCCTGTCTCGAAAGGAGATACCTTTGGAATCGGCGGTGGTCCTCCTGAAGGCCATGCACTGGGCTATGCCAAGACGCCACAAGACGCCCGAAGACGCCAGAAGCTACACTTGGCGCTCCAGGGACTGGCCGCAACAGGGGTGCGTGATGCAGCCCTTTGCCGCCGTGTCTCCCAGAAGCTCCAAGCCCGCTTGCGTCACAGCTCGTGGCACCTGCATGTTGCATAGATTGAGCCCACGGGCCGCGGCCTACATGACATGTCAAGGTGTGCCGTTTCTCTTTCTCTTTGCATCACTTGCGGCTTCGCCAGGAGCCTGGGCCCGGGTTTGCTCGGCCGTGCCGCGACGGCCATGGCGGATCAAGGTGACGAAAAGTGAAGATAGAAGCTGAGTCTGAGTGCTGCAAAGCTTGGGCAGACTTTCGAGACCTCGAGCTCTTTCGCAGCCTCGTGGATGCTGCTGCACGTCAGCTTCAAGGCAAGTCCCCCCCCCCTCCTTATGACGTAACGGTAGTGTACACGGTAGACCTGCCCAAGAGGTCAAGGGACCGAGCTGCGAGCAGAAGTGGAGACCTCGGCTCGTGCCGTGCTCGAAGGCGGATGGCGGATGCTTGGCCAAAAGCCTTTGGCTTTGGCTTTCCTCTGAGCTGAGATTTCGCTTTCGGCTTTCGGAGGTGTGGCTTGGCTGCGCCTAGAGCTGCCCGAGGTGGGCTCCAAGATGCCCTCGTAGCTCTTTCAGCTTTCAGTCGGTTCCAAGCTCCCTTCCAGGCCCAAGCACTGGACAAGGCTCTTCGCGAGGCGGACAGATGCTACAGGGCACAATGAGAATGAGAGTCAGACGGAATGTCGCGTGGCCTCCTGTTTGCTGCAGGCTTGAGGCTGCTGCGCATCGGAGAAAAACAGCAGTCTGCGTGAGAAAAGTTGCCTCCGAAGAATCTGCAGACGTTTTCTCTTTTCAGGTCACGAAGAAGACGCTCTGGGTGCCGCCTTTCGGTGCCGAGCTCGGGCTGCGCCCGCTTCGCGAGCCTGCGCTTGGGGGCGCGCTTGCTGCGCCGAGCCGAGGTGCCGTGGCGCTGATCTTCGCCGCCGAGTCGATTCTGGCGGCCAAGGAAGGCACATCGAGCGATCCCAGCGAAAAAGGGCCGGGCTGTGGCAGTGCCAGCTGTGCGAGGTACGTTGTGGTGCCGCAAGAACATCATAGATAGGTTGCGCGAGGTGGGATGCAGCTGCTCTGAGGAAGCGGACTTGCGATTCTTCCTATCGTGCAAATTGTGCAGGCCTGTGCCGGTGTCATGTCAGCCTGTGTCTGCACAGTCGTCGCTGCCCAACTGCCCAGGGCCTCAGAGAAGCGACTCTTGGAATGCTCGGATCTTCGGTGGACTGTCCTGGAAGGTTCGGCGACAACCCGACGGCGTTGCAGAGACCTGAGCGGAATACTGGGTTCGACGGCTAACCGCTAGCAGCTGCTAGCTCTTGCTCTGGTATGCGCGAAGCGCTGTCGTGAGCTTCTGAGGCGCACCGTCGTCATGTTCTGGGCTGGCTTCTCGATGGTGGGTGTCCTAGCAGTGTAGGCGGTGGAGCATTTGCGCTGCACTCGCTGCGCAGTGCGTGCTCTCACACAAACTTCACAAAATCCATAACACAGAGTCGTAAATAGCGCGATGAACTCCATCACAAGAGTGTAGAGTCCTCGAGACCGTGCCAACTGAAAAGTTGACTCTTGGCTACAACAAAACGCAAGCAGCTGCCTGCATTGCGAAATAGGGAGTATACAGGGTACTGTACGGCTACTACTGTACAATCGATGCGGTGGAAGCGCTTGCAGGCATAACGCTTCTTAGGAGCGTCTTTACTTGCAAGACTGGCATGGCCATTCCGACCGACTGATCCGACTTCGCTTCGCTCTCAGATCTTGAACCCGAAAGCCGGCTTCTTTCCGCCGGCTGGGGCTCTCTGCGCCTTGTACGTGGAGAAGGCACCAGCCTACAGCATTCGACAGCGTAGAACGGCCTTTGCACTGTCTGGGGTGTTGTTGTTGGCTCAGGCCCTCACAAACGGGGCACTGCCTGGTTTTGAATATGCTCTGTTTCCGTGCTCTACCGGTGTCGCACTTCTGTCCCGACCTGAAAGGTTGTAGGCCTCCCAGAGGTTCGTGTCGCCGGGGCTTTCGAGGCTTTTTCTGACACGGACGACCACCTTCCTGATCTCGCGGCCAATCTGGGCACTGCGTTCGTCCAGGTGCCGCGGGCAGGCTGCACGCTCCGTCTCCGCATGAGAGACCTGACGCTGAGGCGCAATCAAGCCCAGGAGCACAAAACTATGCCGGGACCACGGCGGAAAATTGGAAGGTGCCTTTGATGTCTGCAGCTCTGGAGTTTGCGCAGGTTTGCCGAAGCGTGAAGCTCGATGCCCCTTGATGCGCCGAAGGCGTTTCGGAAGGTTTCTAAATGGTGTCCGCAGTGCCCGGGTGCTGCGAACCCCATTAATCTTATGAATCTCATATTGCGTAGACAAGTAAGCCGATAGCAAAGCTATCATTTTCTGTCGATGCTGCAGGCTTTTCTCAGATCACGGCAGCAGTCAGCCGTGCAACACTGCTGCTGCTAGCTGGTTCTGCCGTCCTGCCGCTGCTGTAGTCGTATGAGTCTCTGTCCATTCAGCAAGAGGCACGAGACAACATATTTGCATCATTTGCTGCCACGACTTGTGAGCGACCTCGTGGATGCACGTCTGTGGAGACGAAGAAAACTTCATCGCGCATCTGACTTCGGAAGTCTTTTCAAGACCTGCGGTCGAAGCGGTAGAGTCCAACGAAAGCCATTGCTGATGCTTCCGGATCACAGACTATTCAACACTTCAGCTTCAGCTGCCTTCGCAGAGGCGCTCAAACACTTCCCCGCGCCTTGTGCGATGGCTCGAGTCCCCCGGGGATTTTTGGCCGGGCTTCGGAGATGAAGGCCTGGGCTTTCCGGGGCGGAGCATGACTGCAGACTGCCACTACGTGCTCTGCCCTTGGTAGGATCGGCGGAAGACATGATCCCCGCCCGCAGTGCCGGACCTCAGGGCAAGGCCAAAGATTCAGCTGAGCCAGCTAAGCTTCGGGACAGACAGGACGTCTGCTAGCTCCGTGATTCGTGAAAGCGTGTAACAGGAAGCTGCCTCTGGCCCGGGAATGGAGTCTAAGGCTCACTGCGGCACGGGGACGGTGCAGACTTGAAGAATGGGCTCAGGTCGGTCCGAACCTGCTTCCGATTCAGCAATCTTCCGTGGCTTCTTTGTCTTCCTCCATTTCTTGGGCTAAAGCCTGACTCGTCGATGTCCATGTTCTTTTTGCGGGTGGCAAGAGCGATGCCTGATATGCGACGTCCGACGGATGTAGGGCAAGCTTTAAGCACTTCTCGTGCCGTCAGTCGTCTGCACTGCGTCTCTATGCACGTGTGCGAGCGCATGTTTTAGTCAAACGGCCCGAAAGCAGTTCTAGTACCTGCAGCAGCCTTGAATGGATGGCTGCCACCTTGTACAATCTGCTTCAGAGCACTGCAATCTGACGGGATGTCCGGGAGAGATGATGCCACCCTCGGTTGCTGCAGACATGCTTTCAGCCACGCTGTCACAGGCCAGTGACTGATGTGGGTCCCTGCCAGGAAGACTGCAGTTGGGCTTGACTTGGGGCAGCATCCTAAGAGCCCGCCACCGGCGCTGCGAGAGCTAGGTGCACTAGGTCTAGGTTTGCAGCATTCGAAAAACTGGAGGCGGCGGTTGCTCGTGGTCCTCAAGACCACGCAGCAGCCCCAGCTCTGGATGCAGGCACGGCGGGACATCGTTTATCCCGTCAGGTCCAAGCCCTCAGAGAAGGCCCAGGCAGGCTGAATTGGCTAAATCTTTGAAGCCGCGTCTTAGATTCTTCCTTGCAGAAATTACACCAGGCCATCCGGGTCGTGGACCACGGGGAGCAGCAGAAGGAGGTAAGGACTGGTTGGCCTTGCGGGGCTCGCGGGACTCACATCTGACCTGAGCCTGCGGAGTCTCCGCAGTGCCAGGCGCTTCGACGACTCTACGATGCCCAGGTGCTTTTGCAGTCCTACGAGGCCGTGGGGAGCAACGCTTGCGGACCTTGCGGCTGCTGCTTGGGTACTCGGCCTGCGGCTGCCAGGATCAGTTGCATGCCAAAGATGAGCAGCTCTACAAGATCCAGGTCTGCGTAAAGAAGGCGCGGCGATCCGTCCCGTGTCCGCGGACGAGGGGGAACGAGAATCAGGGGCCCTGCAAGCAGGCAAGAAAGACAGAGTTGCTGCAGCCTTGCCGTTCACGTGGGATGGGGTTTTATACATGGGAGTCGTGATGTTGTGCGTGTGTGTGTGTGTGTGTGTGCGTGTGTGGGAATCCCAAACTACAAAGGGCTACACCTTTCTTCAGAAGTTGCAGTCAGGGGGTGGCAGGGGATTGCAGAAGGCTGGCACCAACGAAGACGTTTCTGCTTTCCTGTGAAATCGACTTGGGACGCCAAGTCGACGTACCTGCAGTTTGTGACATACTCAATCGTGCAAGCTGTACATTGGTTCACATCTACGAACAGTCGCTGTGTATGCTTCGCCGACCAGTTCGTGAGTGCAAGGTTTCAGGTGATGCTTGGCGTTTTTCATAGCACATCGACAGCAAGGGAACCTGAGCCTCTTGATAGACCTCCCGGCATATTTTCTTTTGCATCCTCAGCTGAGTTCCGAACTCACCGCTGAGTTTAAATCATTCTTGAGAACAGCCTACCAGAGATGCATGGGTGTTCGAGTGTGAATGGGCATTCCGTCACGGCGCCATTACGGCTGCTCTCGAGGCAGCACCCCTTGAGTATCGGAGCCCCGAGTGGGACGAAATGACTCTTGGCCAGGCCCCAACAGGCCCAAAACAAAGCGGAAAGTCTCAGCTGAATGGGAAAGTCTTTTCGGCTCAAGACCTTCAGAATTTTTTTGCGTGATTTTTTGTGTTTTGGTACTTTTATCTTGGGTTTGTGCATTATCCGTGGCATGCTTATCAGCCTGGAACCACCAGCGTGCAGCCATGAAAGTTAACATTCAGATCAAGAATGTCATCAAGCCCGAAGATGTGATCACAGCTTTTGCTGGGCTCGGGCAAGGACAAGCATCAAGTGGCCGCAACCGTCCCATCCAGAGAGCGAGACGCAAGGCTATGGCAACCTCAGCAAATACACGGAGATCGCCCAGTCTGCCTTTTTCCTCCAAGAGAACTGGAAGCTTTGCAAAAGGTGCATCCCCGTGGAGGTCAATTTGTACAGTTCTTCAGACACCGATCGTGGCAGAGGGAGACCTCTGGGCAGCTAGTGGAGTCAGACCAAAGATGAAGCGCCAGCCGTGTTTTTCTGGCATGCCAGCGACCACGACGGCAGCAACAAAGAAGAACTTCGTCGCCGATCGGCGCGGAGACCGGGAGGGAGCAGCGGATACAACAACAACACCCAGGCCCACATCTACAAAGCAGCCTGCAGCTCTTCCTGCTCCTCCTACTCCGCAGCACTCCAGAACACCACCGCGGCCGCTACTTATCCGGAAGTGCAGCAAGGCCCGAGCAGAGTCTACAGCTGACAAGGCTACGTTGCGATCCAGACCGCGTGAAACGGCATCTTCTTCTAAGGTGCCGACCAAATTTTCCAGGTCTACCAAGAACCTTCATGACTCCCCTGAGATGCCATCGGTGGTAACGTTCTCGAAGACTGGGGCTCCTTCGAGATTCAACAATTTCCTGTGCAGGACGGCATGAAACAGCATGTGTAGGCGCCATGTGCGTCTGCTCGTTTCCGGGTGGCTGGAGGCATGATGCTAGAACACGACCTCACGTGGGACAGAGGCGGCGGCCCTGTGCCGGAATCCATGCGAAATCTCTACGTTCTACATAGATTCTACAGTCGCAGGATCTGATTGCCCAAGATCCGCCATTGCCTACGAAGTCGGAGAGGATTCAATCTTGAAGCCACGTCACCGACGTAGGCGACCTCTGAAACTCTGGAGCATGCTCAAGGACTGCGATATGTTGCCCATGAATGCCCATGGGGTGGAGAAGTTTGGGTGTATTATCTTTTACGCCCGAGGACATGAAGTCAGCGGCTCTGAGATAGACGAATACAATATCAGCAGAGTCATTTACAACACCACCCGCAGCACCAAAGAAGAATACGATCGACATCCGCAGAAGATGTAGACAAGCTTAGGATGTTGGCTTGCATCATCGTGCATCGTGCTGCATTCTGTCACCTCCCCAAGCATCAGCTTTATTCTTTTGTTTGTCTGGCCCTACAGCGTAAAGTGAAGCATAGCCTCAGCGTGGAACGACTCGTGGTCGCAGGGATCGGAGGGCTCGTCATGGTGGCGGAACCAAGCAGACACAGTGAGCGGATGGAATATACCTTGCCACCGTCACTGCCTGCACTCACATAACCATCATGACCTCTTGCACCTCCCGCTGCTGTATTTCATGGAGTAATTCCTCGCCCAACGATGCAACACCCACAGCAAGGGAAGCTTAGCCTCTTGAAAGACCTCCCGGCATCTTTTCTTTTGCATCCTCAGCTGAGTTCTAAACTCACCGCTGAGTTGAAATCACGCGCGAGAACAGCCTTCCAGGGATGCCTGGGTTTCCCGAATGTCTGTGTGCGTGTGTGTAAACACCCGTGTTTCAAAGGGTTTTCCAATGTGTGGCTGTCTAGGGGGTATGAAGTAAAAGCCGGAACAATGCGACTTGGTGCGAAATTCAGTTCCTATTGGTTTCCCGCACTCTCACATTAGTTGAGTGCAGTGAGACGTGAGCAGATGGCGGTGTACTTGCAGTTACGTACGTTGCTTTGTAAATCCAGGGGCATGGCAGCTTGTATCTGTCGCCATGCCAACGAAGCTGACAGATGCTAGTGAGCAAACGTACCTGCAAACTGGTGCTGCCCATGGGCCTCGGGAGGCAGCTTGAAGGCAAAAATGAAGAAATGGGTTAGCTAAGTTGACATACGCCATGGGAAGCCCGTGATCGGGTTGTCTTTCTGACGAAGCAACAACTCTGATCCCAGTCTATGATCCCTTGGACATATGGCTGGGCGACCCGTCGAAGTCTGAAAGGTCGATTTCTGAAACATCATCAGAATCATTCAATGCCGTGAATGTTGAGTCATGAAAATTGGTCGTGTGAGTTAACCTGACCTGTGACCGGCCCGACTGGCCTTGAAAGGAAAACATGGGGTCGTTCGGTGATCGCAGACCTTAACTTTCAATGTCTCGGATACACTTCGAAAAGTGATACCGAAACGTTCCGGCTTCCGGTCTCACGTCAGCCCTTCCCAGGTGCAGAGGGCAGCTTACCTTCGGGGAGCAGTCGGACATCACATGATGATTTAGCAGACCTTTGTTTCAAGCGTCTTGGCTCGAGGGAACGGGGTGAGGTGTGCTGCAGTGGCTTCCTGTGTGAGAACACCCCTGTTTCAGAGCGGTTTTCAATGTGTGGCATCTGAGGGGGTATGAAGTAAAAGCCGGAACAACCCGATTTGGTGCGAAATTCGGTGCCTTGGCTTCCCGCAGTAAGACGTGAGCAGATGGCGGTGTACTTGCAGTTACGTACGTTGTTTTGTAAATGCAGGAGGCATGGCAGCTTGTATCTGTCGCCATGCCAACGAAGCTGACAGATGCTAGTGAGCAAACGTACCTGCAAACTGGTGCTGCCCATGGGCCTCGGGAGGCAGCTTGAAGGCAAAAATGAAGAAATGGGTTAGCTAAGTTGACATACGCCATGGGAAGCCCGTGATCGGGTTGTCTTTCTGACGAAGCAACAACTCTGATCCCAGTCTATGATCCCTTGGACATATGGCTGGGCGACCCGTCGAAGTCTGAAAGGTCGATTTCTGAAACATCATCAGAATCATTCAATGCCGTGAATGTTGAGTCATGAAAATTGGTCGTGTGAGTTAACCTGACCTGTGACCGGCCCGACTGGCCTTGAAAGGAAAACATGGGGTCGTTCGGTGATCGCAGACCTTAACTTTCAATGTCTCGGATACACTTCGAAAAGTGATACCGAAACGTTCCGGCTTCCGGTCTCACGTCAGCCCTTCCCAGGTGCAGAGGGCAGCTTACCTTCGGGGAGCAGTCGGACATCACATGATGATTTAGCAGACCTTTGTTTCAAGCGTCTTGGCTCGAGGGAACGGGGTGAGGTGTGCTGCAGTGGCTTCCTGTGTGAGAACACCCCTGTTTCAGAGCGGTTTTCAATGTGTGGCATCTGAGGGGGTATGAAGTAAAAAGCCGGAACAACCCGATTTGGTGCGAAATTCGGTGCCTTGGCTTCCCGCAGTAAGACGTGAGCAGATGGCGGTGTACTTGCAGTTACGTACGTTGTTTTGTAAATGCAGGAGGCATGGCAGCTTGTATCTGTCGCCATGCCAACGAAGCTGACAGATGCTAGTGAGCAAACGTACCTGCAAACTGGTGCTGCCCCTGGGCCTCGGGAGGCAGCTTGAAGGCAAAAATGAAGAAATGGGTTAGCTAAGTTGACACACGCCATCGGAAGCTCCTTAATCAAGTGTGTGTGTGTGTGTGTGTGTGTGTGTGTGTGTGTGTGTGTGTCTGAGTTGAGCTTGGAATCTCACTTGCGTTCTGACAAGCCTTAACGCAAGATCCCGCTTCAGTTTCACAGATGCTCACCTGGCAGGGCACTTTGGTGAGTTTGCTAAAATTCATCTGGAGTCCTGCGGGGGGTTCGAGGTGTCCGATATTGCCCTGTGTATGCTCGCTATTGCCCAGCCGAGCCATCCGCGGTAAAATTATCCATGATGGAGTCCAAAACTTGTGGCGGGCGGGCGGGCGGGGGCATCTGCTTTTCCTTGGTTACATGGGGGCGACAGAGAGGGGGTTGACGGGGGTTGGGGATTCAACAGCCCAGTCCGGTGCCTCGTTCCAAATACGGGGTCTCACAAAGCATGCAGATACCAGTGCGTGCACGCGCAAAACATTTTTTTTTTGGCTGCGAGCAAGCCACAGAGACAGAGAGAGAGAGAAGGGTAGGTCGAGCAATTCGCTGATCAACAGACTGATTCTCAGAAGTCTAAACCCGACTCGCTGCCTATGCACCACGTACTGAACACCGCCCCAGGTTCAAGGATTTTTTGCTATGTTGACTGTACACTTAGAAGGGCCCTAGTTGCCACATGTTGCCACAACACCGGGGGAACCGTAGAAGAGCAAGAATTCGAATGTACTGACAAAGATGGGGAACGACCGAAATATTACAGATACATAACTGATGCTGTGTCGGTCGATAAACCATCTTCCTTCACTCCTCTCCAAAAACCTGGAAATAGTTAAGGTGGGGCCTTGGTGCCCGGGGTTTTGACTCGCCACGTGGAGAAGAATAGACACGAGGGGAACCATGCTGGGACATGACGAAGCCACGTCACCTCGAGCCGCGAGGCGATCCGCGAGTCGAGCGCCGACTACCTGCCTGAGCCCCGAGAGAGGAGAGAGGAGAGAGCCAGAGCCAGAGCCAGAACGCGAGCAAGTGCAAGGGAAGAGAAAAAGGGTCTTTAGTAGGGCGTAGAGAGAGAGTTTTTTTGCGTGGAGGGCTCGAGAGAGCCGACCGAGGCGGGAGCCGGAGTTGATCGAGTCGGAAGCCTCAGAGCGCTCGCGTCGCTTCTCTCGGCCTCGCGGCTCTCGGTTTTCGCTTTCTCTTTGCAGGTCCCTGGGTTTCAGCGAGGAGGAGCTCCATGCGGAGGGCATCGCCACAGAGCAGAAGCCCACGGGGAAGATGGCGCGCTTCGAGGCCGCCGACATCACCCAAACTCGGGAACGTCCTCCTCGAAGCTTTGAGAGGCCATGCTCGATCAAAGCTTCGAGAACCAGAAGTGGGAGGAGAAGCAGGACAGGGAGAGGAGGGCCAAGGACCTACAGGCCCGATGGGCCCACAGGTCTTGCCGCCACATCCTGTCCTTGTCGGCGGAAGGCGAATGGCAGCAGCCTCCCTGCGCTCGAGCCGCAAAGCCCGGCACGGGAAGTTCTGTTGACGGAGACTTGTGTGCTGCTCTGTTTGCAGGTGACATGCAGTGGTTCAAGGTGCCCTACTGGATCAAGGCTGATGAGGAGACCAGGTGCGGCTTTGAGCCAGGCGTCCGGCCTGAACATGCCAGCGATATCACAGAAGACAGGGAAATGGTTCAGAAGATCAAGCAGCATTTCATGGACGAGATGAATGCGAAGGCCACTGGCTTAGTTCTGTCGTGCCTTTGAGGCTTTCATGGATTCTCGTGCCGCTCTGAAGGGCCACTTCGACCACAACGCGTTTCTGGAGCACCTTTGGCAGGCTTTGAGCGCTTGGAGTGTTTTGATGTAGTGTCGAATGCAGAAAAGCGATGCTGCTCAAAGCTGCCTGTGCCAGTGTGGCTTCCAAGTTGCCCAGCACTGGGCGGGATCGCCGAACGAGGAGTTGGTGAAACAAGCAGAGGCATCCATTCTTTCTGCTCTTCTGTCTTTGCTTTTTGTCGGTCTGTGTGAGGCCGCCGAGAAAAAAGCCCGGAGCGTACAGCGTGAAGCACTGCAGGCCGTGTGCAGCTTGGCTGGCTCGATCATTTCTAAAGCGGTGCAGGAAACCTCCATGCTTCGCCAGCACATCAAGCGTGTGGAGCGCAAGTACGGGGCCCGCCTTGTCGATGTTCTTGCCTGAGATCGCATATTTTGGAAATGTTTTGAGGTACAAAGAACTCCAGAGCAATGCTGCAAAAATGCAGAAGGCCATGTCCACCATGGCCTCCCAGCTCAAAGAGGCGACCTTCTAGACGGTGGCTCTAACAGTCTTCGGATGTCTGAGAAATCGCCTGGCCAGGCTCGCGACACTGCGGCAATGTTCGGGGTTGAGCTGCCGTCCTCCCCCAGCGATACGTCCAACCGCCGGCCGTCTGTGAGCCTCCCCCGTGCAGCAGGGCTGGACTTTTCCTTGTTCGCACATGGTCTTGGGTGGGGGAAGGACATGAGGGAGGCTGAGGCTGAGGAGACGCTTCAGCCTGGGCTCAAATCGTAGAAATGGCCTTCACCGCCAATGGGCTGCGGCTGCTGCAGGCAACACGTGTCACAGGGCCTAGTGAGCAGAATTGAGGGATACCAAGCGATACTGAGGCAAAGAGACATCCCGGAAGGTTTCGAGTGGTGGTACAGCGACGCAATCTCATATCGAGGTGGGGGACTGTAGAACTGAACCCGGAACCTTCTAGGCTCTAGGTTCTCTGCGTCAGGCCCGGGGCGAGACCTGCCTCCGGTCTATGCAGGCAGGAAGCGGGAAGTTCGGGAAGCGCGCAGCCGTCAGGGTTCAGTGATGCCTTCTCCCCTTCTCGCCCAGGTGTCACAGCGCAAGAATTGACTGCCGCCGATCCCCCGGAGCCTTCGCAGCCCAGGTGCGTTTGGATGTAAGCGTAGGGTAAGCCGATCCGATCCGGTCCTTGGTTTTTTGGAGGCGGTCTCGAGCCGTGAGGGACAAGGACCCGCCATCCGACAGCGATGATGATCCACCCCAGAACATCATCGACCAGCCGCCAGAGTCCTCCGCCACAGCCAGCTCGCGAACACGTGCTGTCTGACTTTGAGATGTGTTGAGGTACCCCCGGGGACGGTCGCCGCAGTCTTCCCCTCAGAGCCAGGCGCATGCAAGGGACACTGTCGATACGCTTCCTCTGCGGTTCTGCTCAGCTTGTGAGGAGTCCTTCCTTCATGGCACCGGCGCCGGTGCCAGCTACGCCCCCCTGCTTCCCGAGGACTTGGGGATGCCGTCGGCTTAGCAGCCCACAGCCCACAGTCGTTGTAAGTGGTGCACGGCGTATCCGGTAAAATCCTTGGCCGAGGCCTCCACGACCCAGAGAGGACTGCAACTAATGGTTTCGCCATGGCACTGGCGGAGAATTGAATGCCGCTGTCAGGAAGCGGCCGACAGGGAGAGAGAGAGGTACAAGCCGGGTCCTGAGCTTCACAAAGCAAACAAAGCATTGTAAGACTTGGAGCCCGGGGACTGCAACGGCAAACAGCGGGAAGGAGGGCTGCAGGAGGAGCCCACAGGGCCAAACACAACAGAGGCGAACCAGGAGATGTATGAGGCTGAAAGGCACCGTAGGGCACTGCAAGGCACTGTAAGGATGGCAGGGTCCAGGCAGGGCCTGCATTCAACCGAAAGCGCGGGCCGGAAAGCATAAAAAAGCCAAGGGACCTTGACATCGACGAGCTGGAATTGCTGCGCGGCAACTTGCAGGCTGAAATCCTATTTTGCCGCTGCGATGCCTGTGGCCGCGAGATACGTATTTACGATCCACGTGTGGCTATGAATCTATGAACCTAGAAGCACAGGCTACCAGAAGCCGCATCATCTGCGACCCAGTTCTCCCTTCAACATGTCAGAGTCAGAGTGTATTTGGCCCTGCACAGCGTGAGGCAAACATCTCCGAGGCAAGCTGAGCTTCTCGCGAAGAGTTGTCTCAAGCCTTCGCAGCCATATAGTGGCTTAGCAAGCTGGGAATTCTGTTGCCCATCTTTTTAATGCCCAAGTGCTTTGTCGGCGCAGGACCTCCTGGTGCGCTTCCTCCGCAGCTATGCCGAGGAGAGCTTGAGCAGCGGTAAGAAGGGGCCGCAGGGGCTACTGTACGGCTGAGGAGCCCGTGGCAGTGCGGGGGCAGCTGGCTCCCGTGCAAGAGGTCGCGCGAGAAGCTCCGGCAGAGGCCGAGGCGCCAAACACGCCAAACACCCCGCCGGGTCTGCCGGGGGCTTGGCTTCGGCTGTGACGAAACCCCCTTTACTGGCGTCACTACGTGTCGTCACGCGTCGTCTTATGCTGACATCGCAGGCCGGCGACGTCGCTGCCGCGTCTGGGGCCAGGCCAGGTTGGCTTTCAACACCGTAAGACGATGTAAGACGCCTGGCATCCTGCTACAAGGCCTTCCGAAATCCGGACTTCTGGAGGAGTCCTCCGAGAGAGGGCAGCTAGCTCGCATTTCACAAGTTTCCTGATGTGCAGGATCCTTACGCGACATGGCAATACCCGCAGTGCTCTTTTGTGCCCTCTGCGCTTTGGGCCGGCACGGTCACGGCTTATTGTCGACCGGAGAAAGCGGCAGAACAGGAATTTCCGCAGGGGGCGTTGCCAAGTCCCGAAGAAGCTGAAGCAAATCAGCTTGAGACGAAACACCCGCCATCTCCACCGGCATCTCCTTCAGCATCACTGGAGCGGGTGCACAGCGACATGACGGCCTTAACAGAGGCGCTGCAAGCCCGGCAGCGCAGGTGGCAGTCCAAATCGTCGTCGGCTGTGTCCCTGAAGTGCACAGCGCCGACGGCGGCAGCGTGGGTGCAAAAGCCGTGGTCGAAGGCACAGTCGCCGTCCGGGCCGAATCGCCTCCAGATCACGGTCTCCCATGCCATCGGCAACACGACAGAGGCAGCGGTCGGAGCGCCGCGGTGTGATTTTCTCAGAGCCAAAGAGACGGTGAAATGCTTCCAGGCCTTTCTGAGCTGCGAGGCGTGGCACGGCGTGGGCTTCCGTCAAAGACTCCCAGTTGATGTGCCGGTGCTTCTCTTCACTCGGAGGTGGCAGGGCAGCGGCGCCAGGTATCGTTGGATCAGCCCGGGTCCTACTATGACGAGCCTCGTTAGTCCAATGTCTGTCTTCGCCTGCATCATGACACGAGTGTCGGGGTACTGCGACCGGCACTAACAAACCCGACACAACCTCTTTCGCTCCCAGACTCGAGCGCTGCAAATGAATGAATGAATGAATGAATGAATGAACGAACTAATGATGAAAGACGGAAAGAATGAATGGTGTTTTTCATCCCTCACAGACCATGCATCTGCGACGCCACTCGGGCATCTTGAGCATCGGCCTAAACCACGGGGACTGCGGCAAGATACATCCACGTCTGAGGCCAATGCTGAAGGTGACCCCACAACCAGTAGTGAAATCTTGCGAGAGGCCCTTAAGCAAAGGCAGCGGCATAAGTATAACCCACCACAACTTCGCGTTCATCGGAGCTTTCACACTTGCCTCCGGATTTCCCGACCAAACGACCAAGCAGAAACAGCCTCAGCTAAAGTGTGGCAGCATGGGGAGCGTGAGCGAAGCGGCTGCTGCAGCTCCAATCGTGAGACCCAGAATTACCTCAAATCGCCAGCCATGAGCCAGACAGTAATCATCTCAATCATCTGTGTGATGTCTGACTTCAGCACTGTGATGGTGACGAGTATTCAACCGCGACCAGCTTTGCACACCACCCGCTGCATGATGGAAAACGGTGAGCATATAAAACGAAACAAGTGATGCTCACGAAGATTACGCAGACACCAGCGGCCACAACAGCTACTGGCTCACAGTTGCGGAACTCGTCCCACAGTCAGAGGCAAGCGGTCTCACTACATGTCTTGGCCACTGTACAGACTGGAGTAGGAGTGCCCGGGCACAGAAGCTTTCAATGCGTGGCCGCTCGCGGGACACAGTTGTTTAAGCCTTGCTACAGGGGCATTCGGCATACAGTTGTTGTTATTGATCAAGAAATTCTGAGCCACCCCAGTGAGCGAGCGATTGGAGTCGAAGTTGTCCGAATAAGGTAATAAAACACCCAGAGAGACACGGCAGCCTTTCGCAAAGCTCAGGTTGTTAGAGGTCGGGTCTCGGGCCCGGCCGGCGGCCCAGGGTCTCCGCTTGCCTGTGACCGACTCCGAGCCGCCGGATGCCCAGCAGCTGCCGCAAAAGCCCAGCGGCTGTGCTCTCTTCGGCTCTGCTCGCGGCGTGTTGTAAGGATGGAGCTGACGCTTCTGTCGCGTCTGGGTCACGCGGCGCTGGTCCTGCCAGTGCCCCAGCAGACTGCGAGCCAATCGCTCGTCGATAGGACCGCAAGGGCTTTGAAGTCGAAGGCATCCAGGTGTCGCGAAGTACTCCCTGGAGCTCGAGACTCCGCTCAGACCCAAGCGGAGCTTCTCAGAGCCTGAGCCTCTCCTCTCTTCTGGCCCTGCGACTTTGACCAGGTCGAGCCCATCGAGGCAGCGCCGAAGCCTCGACTTGCACGTTTCCCCGGCGTCCCGAGCTTAGCCTAGCCAAGCTTAGGGGCGAATTACCGCGCGTCTTATGCTTTTTCGAATCGAGGTCAGGTCTATATGACTCCGCCGGAGTCGTGGAGCAGCACAAGAGGTCGGACGGTCTCACCGGCTAGTTCGCGGAGAGATCCAGAATCCAGCTCCGGGTGGCGAGGTATCTGGAAAAGTTGATTCAGGCGGTGCTGTCGGCAAGGCAGATGCTGATGCAATCTCCCTTCGAAAGCCTGAGACACTTGCCTCTCGTCTACTGCGGAGGCCAGCAGAGCCCTTCGAGTTCATGGCAAGGCAGGTTCGGAACCTACGGCTCCAGGACTCCACAGTGCTCCACATCTGCACGAGAGAGAAGTTCCAGTTTCAATTTTTCCCAGTCTTTGCCAGAGTTTGCAAAGTCCACGCCCCTGCTCTGGAACCGATCACAATATGACAATATGCTCCTGACTCTCACGTGAAGTTTTCTTCCAAAGTTCTGCTTGACAGGAGGGCGGCAACAGTGGCCGTGCCCACGGTCCCTGCGACCTCCGTGTTCTTGGAGCGGAGGGGTGGCGCGCTCTGCAAGCAAGTGCAAGGAAGTGAAATTATGCTTTAGCCGCTTTAGCCTCTCTGCTCCTCTTAGGCCACCTCTACCACTGTGAGTCTCAGGTTGCCTCCGGAGACTCTGCTCACGGTCCGCTGTGGCAGCGGCGAAGGCCGGCAGGCGAGGCTTCCAGCTCCGCGCCTGCTCCGTCTCCGTGCGGTGAGGGGTGTTGTGGCAGGGCCGGTTAGAGTTAGGGTTGTGGCAGAGAGAGAGGAAAAGAGGTGGAGACGAAAGAGGCTCTGAGGTTGAGGGACTCAGGACTCCCTCTGGTCTCTCGGAGAGGCGCAGCTCTCCCATCTCCTGGAAGGGCGGAAGAGGCGAGGAACACACGAGGGCGAATCTTGTTCACGATTGCTCTGGGTGCTGAGATCACTGATCAGCATTATGGCATTATGCCGACTCTTGCGTCCTGCGGGGGGATCAGTCGCGAATCTCCCCCGGACATGCGCGCAACTGCAGGCTGAAGATACCCGACGGCCCGCTTCTTCAGGCCCAGGGCAAACGCCCCTCTCTTGCGTTTGCCTGCGAGTGCTTTTCAAGGTGACTTTTCTCCTTCCCGAGTCAGCCGCCCACCTGCCGGGACCCTAAGGAATTTTCCATGAAGCGATGATGTAAGGTTGTGTAGGTTGCTGATCGAGAGGTTGCAGGGCATTGGTGTGTTCGTGAGGGCGGCCGGTGCAGGAGTCACCGCACATCGTTCAATGGCACGGCACGGCCAGTTTGCTTTCGGATTTGGGCCTCTCGGTGGCCGCGGCGTGTCCGCGTCCTGGGTAAGAGCAACTCGTTGCAGATTCCAACACAGGCTCGGATTGACAGCCTTCTCGGTCCTCGGACTTGCCTCTCTGTGCGCTGCGCGTGTGGTGCCAACTCGATTTTGGCCTCGACATCGTTAAATGCCGCCAGTATGAACGTTGAATCATCTCATGGGGAAGCCACTTGGCTGTGCTCTTGAATCACGCCATGCAGGCAAGCACCTTGGTCGAGGGTTTGTGGAATGATTCATAAGCGAGCTGACAGATCGGTTTATGGTAAGGATGTCGGGATGAGATGGAATGCTGGGAGTTAAATGCACGGCTTAAAACACTTGTGGGACACTCGTTCTCTAGTTAGCAGTTAGTCGCAGTCCGAGAGCGGTGATTCAGCCAAGAGAAGTTTGAAGCGAGGCCCACGAGTCTTGGATTGCAGGAGGTCCACTTCCCCAGGCCAGCATCAGCCCCCTGCAATCAGCCCTGCAGTCTTTGTGTCTTCGACAGGCAGGGAGAGATTCTGGGCCTGCGCGTGAGAGCTTGGGTCCCAGTCTTCGGGTCTCCTCCCCTCCTCCCCTCTCCTCTCTCTGTGAGGTCGCAGCAGCAGAGGGCGCGAGCCCGCAACTGTCGAGCCGAATGCAGCCCGGTCCTCGAAGCTGCGTCGCTGCGTCCACGGAAGCACTGAGAAGAGCGAAAGGGCCCTGCGCCCCCAGCCTCTCCGGCCCTGGCCACAAAGCACGCAGGACGACATGGAGTCGTGCAATGTTACGGAAACGGTACAGGAGTTCGGGACCGGAATTTGTCCTTGTCACAGTGCAGACACCGCTACGGTCGTAGAGTCGTAGAGGGGGGAGCCTCTGCCTCTGCTCTGGACGAGAGAAAAGCGCGCTCTGCTCTCTGCTCTGCTCTCTGCTCTCTGCTCCGCGCTCTCTGAGGTCTTCGGCTGAAGAGCGGGGGTCTCAGAGTGTCTCAGGTTGGGGGAGCCCCCGAAGGGGCCCTGCCTGTCGCTTCCGAGGTATTTATGCCAACACAAGCTCCTGCCTTTCGCCCAGGCCGGCCAAGGTTTAGAATTGTAGAAGTTAACGCTCTACGCATGAGCCATCTGGCAAGTGAAGCACGTAAAGGAAGGCTGCCGGCTCTCGCCGCGAGCCGTTGTCAAATCGTGGTACTTTGGGTTTGGGAAAACAGGTCCTCACCTTGCGAGGCTTCCCTTCTTTGTCCAAGCTTCTTCAGGCTGTTTGCTGTCTCCACTTGATCCTTCGCGGATTCGTTGCCAGCCTGCCCCGTGGGTGCATGGCAGAGTGGCGGAAGCAAGACATGCGCGCAGAACGTCTCAAGTCGCAGTCTGGGAGGGAGCTGGGAAATTGATCTGACCTGATGTGGCTCGCCTCAGCGATGTGACTTGTTGCCTGTCAAGAGGGCCCCGCTTAACAAATCGACTACTTCAACTGTGGGGAGAATGCTGTTTTGGCCGGAAAGCTTATCCGGAGTCTTTGCCTGCTTTCTGTCAGTGCTGGCAGCAAAGCCAGCGGGACAACCCCAGACCAGTCTCTGCTGTTTGCTCTGTTTACCTTGGCGAGCTTCGTTATCAACTCGGGGTGTAGCACCTCTAGCAGACGGCAAGCATCGCAGGGCCTGTTGCAGAACTTGGTGAAGGCGCGGGAAGTGAGTGGTGGACAGTGTCTTTGTGTCTTTCGGTTCTCTTCAGGCGCCTGGCTCCTTCCTCGTCGATCTCGAGGCCCGGCTCCGTGCCAAAGCGCGAGGGAGCCAGGAGGCCTCGGCGGCCTAAAGCTTTGAGCCGGTTTGGGCCGTTTCACGCCGTTTCACAGCACCCTCCGTGAAGAGCGCGAAGGCACAAAAAAGGTAGAAGCCAGGACTATCAGAGGGTCTCTGGCGTGGCGTGTTGAACTCCTGCCCTTCGCAGGTTTTGATGGGCTTTGGGCAGCAAGGCGAAGTGCGGAACTATCTTGCACGGTCTGGTAGCAAAGGAAGAGAACCCACTTTGTCGCACAGGAAGGTCGCAAGCTCCAGCTGGGGGCCCGGAGAGCTTTTGTTGGTGTGTTGGGGGGGAACACGAGCAGAGCCCAGTCCGTAGTCAAAATGTCGTCTTGAAGGCCGGACATCTAGCAGTGCCAGGAGCGGGGGCTCTTCTCCCAGCAAAGATGTGGCAAATTGCGATCGGATTTGTTGGAGCCGGGTTCTTGGAGCAACTGAGGCCAAATCCGAGCGGCGGATGTCGGTAGCCGGTGCCGATGGAGGGTTCCAAGTTGGCGGGTGCGCTGCAAAAGGTTGAGAGCGCGCACCCATGTTTTTGTCCGTGTCTCTGCAGGCTGCCGGAGATGCCGGCGCCCACCCAGCACCACGGCCAAGGCCCAGCAGAGCCGCAAATCGGACGTTCGTTTCAAGCCTGGTGGTGCTCGTCGCTGCGCCGACGGCAGAGAGGCTTGGTGTCTCCGCTTCATGCAGACGACACGCTCGAGATCATGGCAGACCAGATGCAGCTAGACGAGGCTTCTCAGTGTCGCGATGAGCCGGCAATGGTGGCTGAAGCACGGATGGAAGTCTGCTGCAGATGGACAACGAGATCTTCGAGCCGCTGAACCAGTTCGACGATGACCTGAAGGACCTAATGATCGATTGCATCACGGAGAAGGCGCACCTCAAAGCAGCAGAGCCGCACAGCCCTGTGCGGAAAGAGCGCTGTGAGTCCCAGGTCCGGCGGATTCTGTCCTTGGACCCCTCCAAGTACAAGAACGGTCGGCTGCCCTTCGGCCTGAAACCTCACAAGGCCGCCCACAAGCACGCGCGAAGCGCGCAAAGCGCGCGAAGCGCCGAGCGCGGCCCCCGCTGCGATCTCTCTTCCGCGGCACGCTGTCGCCAGGGCATCGCCTTCGCCGACGACGAGACGGATCTGGAGGAGCTCCGCAGGGCTGCGGCAGAAAGTAAAGGTCCAGAGTCTACCAGTGCATCGCAGAGCAGAGCCTCGGGCACTGTCGGGCACCGGGTCGGGCGCAGGCGGAGTTGGAGCGGATGCGTGAGCTCTACGAGCGGCTCAAGGAGGAGAACGAGCAGCTGCTGCGCCAGCTCGAGGCCAGCGGATACAGCCTGGTGCCTCGTCTTTAAGTGCTCTTCCGCTTTCCTCGCAGAGGCGGCTCGGGCAGCGGCCGAGCGCTGGAAGCAGAAATACCTGGAGCTCCAGAACAAGCCCGCAGAGGTTCAGGCAGGTCAACCTCAGACTTCCCTCATGTTTAGCCATGAGCCCTGGCCACGAGGAGGAGAAGGTGGTGATGTCGAGACCGGCATCCGTGAAGACGCCCCACGCTCACACGTTGCGAGTCTCCATTCATCCGCGTAGCTGCAAGGACTCCTGAGACGCCGCCGAAAGAGACAGAGCCAACACCGCCTCCAGTAATCAAGGGGCTCTCCGACGAGGAGGTCAAGAGGCGCGGGTGGTTTGGCCATATAGACATGCAACGCATCAAAACAGCATGCATTTCAGGTTGCTGGAAGAGCAAGAGAAGGCAGGACAGCAAGTTGCTGTCGTGCTTACTGCCCCTCACATGTTCGGCCAAGGCCTACAAAGCCAAGATCGCCGCGCTGGAGAAGCGGATTAAGCAGCTGGAAGACGAACTGGCGAAGCTCAAGGCGGCTTTGAACCGTGAATCAAAGGGATCCCCGCAAATCTTCGGCGGAAGGCGGAGAAGGACAAAGCGGAAGCCAAAGCCAAAGAAGCAGCCGAGACCGCGCAGAAGGTGCGCGGCCAAGGAAGCGGCGTTTCCACATGTGGTAACGCGGTACATGCAGTCTCGCAGGAACGGGAGCGCCGAGAGACGCTGCAGAAGGAGCAGGAGCAGGCCAGGCAGGGGGAGCCGAAGGAGCGAACGGGAGGGCCGGAGCAGCGACAGCAGCGCTTCGCGGCTTCGTGCAGCCTCGCAGCCACAGTTGTGAGAACGTCCATCTTCTGTAACTCAGGGGACGACTCCGCCGGAACCGGCTCCGTCGGATGCCAACAGCTCGGAAGGCCTTTAGGAGGGCAGGCCCAAGAGCCAAGAAAGCTCAGCAGTCTTACCCTGCCTCGCGGATCTCGGCTCGAGTGGAACCTCCTTGAGCCAATGTATTGGTACTTCAGGTACATCGCGAGAGACGAAGACTTGCAGTGTACAAACCAAGCAGTGCCAGCCGATAACGTAGAGCAACAGAGTTTCCCGGTCCCGTGAAGCTGCTCGAAAGCGAGGCAGAGGCAGGGCGTTGGCAAAGCCGCCAGGTCAAAAGCAGCAGTGAAGTGCGGTGAAGGTCCATTCCAGCTCGAGCGATGCTCTTTCTGCCGCTTGAGCTTCCTGCCTATGATGCTGGCAAAGTTCTCAGTCGGAGATGGCCGTGGATTTCTTTCTGCCTCGGGGTAACTTGCAGGCTGTGCACCTATGAAGCGGCCTGCCGCGCTGGACCTCTTCCTCGTCGCTGCCGGCACCCAGAAACCCTGTCGTTCGCTTTATTGCTTGCCTGCTGAGCTTGAGGCCCTCTCTTTCGGCGTGTCTGTGCTGTGCGCAGCCGCAACCGACCTGATCCCGTGGAAGCTGCGGGAGCTACCGACGTCGGTCGGCCGCATCCGCGAAGAGAGGCGGAGAGAGCGAAGATCTGCAGTGAAATAATGCCGTAGAGGGCGCGGAGACGAGGCCGGGACGCGCGATAGTGTAACGGGCTCGGGGGGTGGAATGACGGACGCACTCTACCTACTTAACCGACCTAAGGATGCAAACCCGTCCTTTGACCCCAAAGCCCTACTCCATCGCTGCGGGGGAATGGGCGGGCCTGGGCCCGGGTCCGCTTGCGGACTAACCCCCGAAGGAGAGAAGAGAGAGAGAGAGGTTGGTCCACCCAGCTTCACTAGAGTGTCACAAAAACATGACTGATGAATTGAAATTTCCATAGTCCAATACTGTCCGCTGCCTTTCAGGCGGCACCAGTTATGGTGTCACACTCCCACAAAGCGCCATAACAAATGGGGGCCGGCCATGAGGCCGGGCGGTTTGAACGCCCCGCAAGCCCAATGTAAGAAGGTTGGCACGACTTAGTTGCCTTCGGGTGCTCCTTGCCTCCTGCTTACAGCTGCCGGGACTGTGTCACTCACGCGGAAATATCCGAATACTGTACTGCTGTGTGACTTGCTGAATACGGGCGAGTCAGGGGGAATCCAACACCTCGGTACCCGGCAACATGCATCTTCGTCACCTGTTGGCGAGTCGTTGTTCCTGTGGAAGTGCGGGAGATGTCTCACTCAGAAGCCTTTTAGTTGTGTCTTGAGGAAAGGAACTCCTCTCTAAGTACAGCCGAGCACCCTAGGAACAATTCCAAGGGCGGATGTCTACAGTCTACACCTGCCAAAAGCCGCAGGTGCGCGAACCCGCGCGCAGAGGGGGGGCCGCAGAAAGAAAGACCGAGAAGAAAGAACGACAAAGAAAGACAGAATCAAGGAGTGGCGGGCGGCCAGGGACACTTCATGACACTTCGATGATACTCCTGTGGTTGGATGAGTTCATTGCAAGTGCTTGTGAATTGTGCTCGTGTCTGGGTAACCTATGCCGCATGCCTGGGTGGTCTTGAGACAGATACTGTACTCGGGGGCACAACACAACGAGACGACGACACAGACAAACGCTCTGCCGCTTGCTTCTTGACAACCCTGGCATTTGGTTTTGTCCGAGGGCCATGAGGTGGAGGGCTCGTGCCACCGTGGCCTCACTGCCAGGAGCTCGCAGGTGTCAGGATTCTGCTCTAATGCTGCCGGGTTTTGGTTGTACCCAGGCACCAGCCGGTGGCCGTGCTGTTCCTGCTGCCGCCCAGCGAAGCTTTGGAGATCTTTCTCTTCACCGGTCGCAGCACTCAGCAGCCGCAGCTCTTCTTAGACTTGTTTCTCTCGTCTGCGCGAGGTGGCAACCAGTGGACCATTAGTGCACCACGCAACTTGTGGCTCACACTGTTGGGATCCCAGAGCAAGGACTGCCCGAGGTCGAGAGAAGCATAGCGATTAGGTTCTACCTTCTCGGAGCCTGGTTCTTCGAGCTCTTGGTGCGCTGGCCACACGGGGCACGGGTGAATGTCACTCCGCGGCGAGAGGGGGTTGGGTAAGTCACTGAGATTCTGCTGCACCCCAGCACGGGGGCCATGAAGTCCTACGGCCGGCGTGGTTGGTCCGCCGGTGGCCCGGAAAGGAGACTTCCTCTGAGGAGCGGATGCTGGCGGAACACCCCTGACGCGATCAGGTGCAGGCGGCCCATCATCTGGGCTTCCCTGCCTTTGCGCTGCACAACATCATCAGTGGCTGTGCCGTCCCAGGCAGCCCGGAGCGGAAAGGCCCCTACCCCCACTCTACTTTGGTTTCGCAGGTACCGCCGTGGCCTGCTACACCGAGCTGACCGTCTTCTTTACTAGCTCCTTCTGGATCGCCAAGATGGTCGGTGCTGGCGACCTCGTCCTTGTGCCCATCAAAGTCGGTATGGTCATCTTCACCTTCGCCCCAAGCTTGGCAAGCTGCTTCTTCAGAGTCCACAGAGCCCGGGTGCAGGGTTGCAGCTCCTGGCTCCTGCAGGTCCTCCGCGGCGGCTGTGTGCTGCTGCTGGACCTCCGGGCCATCCTCAACGATCAGTCCTCGCTGCCTGTTGCCAGCTGGCTGACCCAGGCCAGGAGAGGGCAGTGACATTCTCGTACAGAGTTGAGCTTTCGGCATCTCTGTTCCTGTCAGTGCCTGGCGCTGGTGGGCATGAACGTGCGCACCCCAGAATTGATTGTGACACAGGAAGGGGTTGGGAGGTACAGTAAGCCTCCATCAAGTGTGGGACTCAGCCTGCGGCCTCGCAGCCGCTCTTTCTCACATGATGATGTTGAACCGTCTGTGGTTTCAGCGTGGATGCTGTGTGTTGGCGGTCGTTCTGCTTTCACGTTTCAGAACTCGAATAACAGACGCGCCGCCCAGCAAAACGGAGCTGAGCCACGGCACGAAGAGAACCAGCCTTGCTGCCGAGAAGCTTGGGGTAGATGTGGCTAAATGTGCAGAACACAGTCTGTGTAGGGAAGGGCCGGCAGTTCAGATCCCAACAGGGCTGGAAGGTACAGAGACAAGCACAAAAAGGTATCACAGAACAAGAGGCATGGGGCAAGACAAGATGCACCGCTAATGAACGGAACATGCACGAGCGATTGCAGGACAAACTTGGTCATGTGTCTCATTCACGAATGCGACGCATCGAGTAATTCCCAAGAGTTGTCCTTTGGCACATGTTCCGTTGCGAAACATAGCACTTAAGGTCCTAAATCTACTCATCCTCCGCTTGGTCTCTGGCGCAGTAATGCGCGGATCAAAGGCTCTTGGCACGGGGCAGCTTAAGGGTTGCAGGGCAGTGCGGGGGCGTAGAATTCGAGACAGGTGGATTCGGGCTGGACCTCAACTGTGATGGAGCGTGCGCTGAAGCTGGCCAGGGGCCCAGCTCTTCTGCTGGGGTCCCGTCCCGAGCTGCGGCAAATTCCAATTGGTGGAGCTTTCAAAGGCCATGCATCACCTGGGCCCCGCAGTTTCTGAGCGGATCCTGCTCGAGATGCAGAACGCACATGAGGCAGTTGCTGTGAGGTTGTGACACTTCCTTTTCCGATACTGTAGCCACAACAACATCATCATCGTGTAGCTCTGCCAGGATTCCTCCCATCCTTCCAGCTTGGAACGACTTTTCCAGTGCGCCCTCCGCACTGTGTCGGGTTTCCGACACGGCATCGTGCTCCATCGTGCTTCCCCAGGCTCTTTCGGCAGCCGCCCTTCCTGGAGGAGAAGGCGGAGCGCAACGGGCAAGCACGGGAAGAAGCAAAGCCTCTTCAACGAAGGCAGCTGTGTCCACGCCTATCCCCAACGGCCCGGGCTCTGTGCCGGGAGGAGGCTTTTGCACTGGCTGTTGCCAGACGGATGTTGTCGTGTTGTGTTGAGCAGGAGGTCATGTCGAGGCCCAGCCATGTCCGAGCGTCGACGGCGTGGACAGGGAGAAGCTGTGTCGGGCTTGTCGACGGGGCTATGGCTTCTGAGTCCGAGTGTTTAAGCTAAGGCGTGAGATGATGATGAGACTGGCAGCGGAAGCTGCCGGCTTCCCTGTGGAGGCAAGAAGAACCAAAGGTCACTCTCGAGCCAGAAAGCCACCTTGCAAGGAAGCCCCTCTTAGTCTTAGCCGCCTGAGGGCCCCGCCCCATACCCGTAGCATCTCTGTGACTCGGCATGGCTCGTGGCACTGCGAGGCCGAGAAGCCCCTGCTGGATTCTGGGATGGACTCCAAGGCCGCTCTGCAATTCTCCAACAAGCCGCTCGCTCAGTAAGAGTCAAGCCGAGAGAAGCAAAGAAGCAAGATAAACACGAGAAACAAGAGAAAGAGAACCAGGGAGTTTTCTGCTTTTTTTTTGGCCCTGCTTTGGGGCCTTCCCTTCCAAGGCTCTCGAGGGAGCTGCCCGGCCTGCGCCTGCCCAGCACCCTCGTCTTCGACTACCCCACGCTCTCAGCCCCTCGGTCCTACCACTGCTGCCATCGATTTGGGACGCGCTGTCTCCTTCTCCGAGGCTGTGGCAGCTTATGCTGAAGAAGCGCAACGTCCAAGAGCGCGAAAAGAGCACAGGGAGATTAAGAAACCACCGGCGTCCTCTCCCAGCTCGAGCGATCCTCTGTCCGTCATTGGTGCGGCGTGTGCTTTTCCAGGCGCCAGTGTTGACGGGAAGGGAAGACTTAGGGTGGAGTGGTTGGAGCCTGGAGTGGGCGGTAGAAGAGTCGAAAGGTTGTTGGCAGAAGCCGCCTTACTCGACCCGTAACTTGCAGGCGACGCTTCCAGTCCCGGGAAGTTCGGTGCGCTCTTGGCATCCGGCACTGACGGCATTGTTGAGGCAGGGCGGACTTCGGGCTTCCCATTCGGTCCACCCTGTAGACAAAATGCCCTCCGATGAGCCTGACTGCATCATATCGAGTGCAGGCACCATCTAGCTGAGCAATGGGACACACTTTGTAAGCAGGAATTGGATTGATGTAGGATTTCTTTGCACACTCCTCATGGATCTCTGAGACAGGGGTCAAAAAGGGAGCACATGTCGGCACTCTTGCTCGCCAGAACGCGGAGTGACACACGGTGTTGCCAAGATTTGCCAAGGGCAGCAAAGCAAGACTTATGCAACGTTTTGAGACACTCAGAGCTGCGCCAGACAGTTGGCAGTTGTGAGAGGTGCCCTTCACACGCTGGGAGCTGTGCGAGTACTACGATCCCAATCCTGATGCGTCCAGAGCCGAGTCAGTGAGTCTTGTGGCGGTTCCACTTGAGCTCTCGACAGCTACCAGGCCGGGGAAGATGTATCCGTGCCACGCGGCTTTTCGACCGCACCATAATGTCAACCTTGTCGACCCGTTTTCGGGCCGGGTGTTTCGGTCGTGGATTCTGACAAGTGCCGGAGGCTTTCATCGAGGGTGCCGAAGATTTTGCTGCATCCTATTTCAACATCTCTGCACCGGAGGCCGCTGTGACAGCTCACTGAAAGACCACAGCCGTTACATGTCCGTACAAGCCATGCCTGTTCTGTCAGATGCCCCAACCCCCGAATCCACTTACTTTCTTCCGGACCAATTCAAAGTCATCCGATCCATCTGGTTGCTATGCCCGGTTCTCCATTAACTCTTGCATCCTTCGGCCTTGTGTGCTCAGGCTGTAGCTAGTTAGCAGACACGGATAACGATCTGTCCTCATGGAGGAGCGGTTGCGACAATAGCATCATAGCACCGGCGATGACACAGCAGCCTCTTCTGCATCGCTTGTATTCAAAGTCAAGTTTTGCTCGAGCGTCCTGTGCCTATCTTGGCTTAAGTGTTGATGCTCGGGTCAGCCCTTATCTTGACAGCCCTTTGTGGCAGGCACGGGCCATGGATCCGCAGCAGCGCTTGGTGCCTGAACTCTGCCAAGCGTACCGGAGGTCACGGTCTTCTTGTCCAGGTGTTTGTGCTGCTCCAGGTACTGGAGGTGTGCCACGACTCACTCCTGGACAGCACGTTTTCGCGTGAGGCAGCTCGGATGCAAAGCGGAACACGCACCCCAAACACACGCCCGTCAGCGGCAGGCACTGCTCGGTAGCTCGACTGCCGCCATTGTTGGAGTGTCGAACAACGACTGGATTCAAGTCCAGTCCGGCGACATACGCACGAGCCTTATACATTTCCCAGTGCGACACGCGGCTACTGCAAGAGGCTGCCTCTCGCTGAGGAAAGCTTAACCCTTACACGGCGACCGGCACCTCCGCATCCGTCGCTGCTGCTCGCCCGGGGCCCCGAGTCAAAGAGAGACAATGGGCCCCACAGGCTGCACCTGCAAAGTTTTCAAGGTGTGGCTTTCTGCTTGGGCCTGAAGGGCCCAGCCTACGTGGTGGACACGGCCTGCTCCTCTGCGCTGGCCAGGGACCAAGCGGGTCCTCGTGTGCCGGCTCCCATGCTACTGCTCGCTTCTTCTGCAGAAGGGTTCGAGTCTCGAGGTTTGGTCTGTGGTTAGGCACGCGAAATCGAATCCTAGACTTCGCAAGTGGACCCATGTACATAAGCATAAGCGTTCGCGAGTGTCGTGTTTGTCCTGGACCTGCCGTTGAACGGCAGGCAGGCCACTTAAGACGATGCAGCTGTAGATAGCTGAGCTGATAGCTGCGTACAGTGTAGGTAATTGTCTCACAGGTGGCTGTGGACGCCGCGGCCATGAACCTCCGGCGTGGACGCTGCAGTGCGGCTGTCAGTGCAGCAGCGAATGCCGGGGCCCCGCCTTGCCACGCGTGCCGCATCAAGCAAAAGGCAATGCAAAGACTGCCGGCAGTTTGAGAGGTGATCGCCAGCCCGGCGACCTTCATAAGCTTCAGCAAACCTCGGATGTGCAGTCCTCAGCTTGTCAAGTGCCAAGTAGTGTGAGATGCAGCTACATCTCAAGCTGTTGAGCGTGCGAAATACGTTGAAAGCATTTCGACTTTTCACTCCCCTTATATTGCCAGAAAACAGGCGGTCTGAAGCTGCAAGAGTTCGGAGGCTTTCCAGCTTTCTAGCTGCCAGGTTGTCACCACGAGGACGGTCACACGCATTTGATGCCTCCGCTGATGGCTACGGTCGCGGAGAGGGCGCAGGCCACCGTCTTGTTCCGTGGTGCCCTGCGGCCATCTGCGGCCTCCGTGTGCTGCCGAGGCGCGGTGGCGCTGTGTCCGCTCCGCAGGGCGGACGGCAGCGCTCGCGGCAGCGCTCGTGCTGCCGGGCTGCAAACAGACGCAGAAAGCGCTCCGCAGGGCAGAGCGGCAGAGCACGGCATTTGAGGCAGCTCTACGAGGAACAGCGGTGAACCAGGACGGCAGAAGCTCGACCATGACGGCGCCCAATGGTCCCTCACAGACCATGGTTGTGGCCGCGGCCCTGGCGGAGGCGATGCTTTCGCACCACCAGGCAGGAAGAGAAGAGCAGAGCTTCGCGCTGGAGCTGGAACGGGAACTCTTAGCTTTGTCTGTTGGCAGGTGAGACATTTCGAGGCCCATGGCACGGGAACGCCCTTGGGCGATCCGATTGAGGTGGGGGCCCTTCAGGCCGGCAGCCTCGACGAGGGTCCAAGGCAGCAGCCCCTGGGCGTGGCCGCGGTGAAGACCAACGTGGGCCACCTCGAGGCCGTCGCCCCTCGCACCAGCCCGGCTATGCAGACTCACCGGATGTCTATATGAAGAGTTGTGTGAGTTGTGTCCTCTGGCGCAGGGAGCTGCTGCCTCTCCTGGGCTGCTCAAGACCGTGGCCCTCCTGAGCCGGCGCACCGCCGGCGACTTGGTGTCGTCCCCTCGTCTCGGTCTCTTCTGCATCCAAGTGCCCACAGGCATTGTCGCTGGTGCACCTGCATGCGCTGAATCCGCACCTCACCTTGCTAGAGGACGTGCCGCAGGCCCCTTCGCCTAAGAAGCGTCAAGGCTTAGGGCTTAGGTCTAGGAGGGGCCGTCTCCGCCGTGAAACGGCGCTGCGGTGCGGCGCTCCTCAGCCTCAGGTCTTCC
The DNA here is from genome assembly GCA_905221615.1 of Symbiodinium sp. CCMP2592. Lineage (NCBI taxonomy): Eukaryota > Dinophyceae > Suessiales > Symbiodiniaceae > Symbiodinium > Symbiodinium sp. CCMP2592. The sequence goes on from CAJNDT010006207.1 coordinate 107,299, forward strand.
CCTCAGAGCACTTCCCGCTCGCTGCTGCGCGGAAGCCGAGAACTGGTGGCCTGTCCTCCTTCGGCTTTGGAGGCGAGAGTCGAAAGCCATCTGCTGCAGTGACAAGTGACGGTGAGCTGCTAGTGATTCCCAAGTGGCTTGACGACACTCGGTTCTCTATCAGACGGGACATCTGACATGTTGTTTTGTGGCGGGGCACATTCTTAACTCTCCTTCGCTCACGCATACGTGCCTGACAGTGCAGAGGTGATGCGAGCTTTCTGAGATTTCAAAACATGCTCTTGTAAGTCTGCATCTGGCGATGAGGTCGACAATTGCAAAGCCAATTCGTTTTCTGGATGTTGGGGTCTGCTGCCGAAGCCGGCTAACAACGTTTGAAACGCCAAGCTTTACTTTAGTGTGTTTTCACCGGCGTCATGTTTGTGGGGTTTTGGAGAGTTGTTTGCAGCGTGCAGTGTGGCAGCCTTAAGCAACCCAGCAGCCATCGCTTGCAGGCACAAACGCGCACGCCATCCTGGGTGAAACTGAGGTTGTCTTCGATATTGTGAGGGCAGAAAGACCTGCAGAGTATGTGAAGAAGTCCTTCCCCTGGAGGGATCCTGGCTACCGGCTCCTGCGTCGTCAGGACGGGGATAGCTTTGAAGTGACGATGTCTTCGGACGTCTACGACACCGTGTCGCATCATGTCGTCTTCGGGTCCATCGTAACACCCGGAGTCGTCTATGTGGAAATGGCATTGGAAGCTACCCGGAAGCTTTTCGGCCACAAGACTCAACTCCGCGATGTGACGATGGTCTTCCCCTTCGTGGTCCCGAAGCGCTTCGAATCCGAGGAAGCGGAGCCAAGCATGAGGTTTGTGTTGAAGAACAACACGCGCTTTGAGATTCAGAGCACGAACGGGAGCGGCAAGACGACGGTCCACGTCGAGGCCTCTTTGGACCACGCAGGCGGCGGCAGCGGCGTGTTCAGAGACTCAGTGGACTTGGCTTCGCTGCGCGCCCGCATCACGGAACCCGTGGAGACGAAGGTCGTCTACGAAGCCATTCACTCCGTGGGCCTCTACCTTGGCCCAATGTTCCAAGTGGCAAAAGAGCTGTGGAGAGACCCAGAGACAGGATCAGAGGTCTTAGGACACCTGCGATTGGACCCGCATGTCAAGAACGTGGGCTACATCATGCACCCTGCCTTGCTTGATGGCACGATCCATATTCTGGCAACTGCATCTATTGGCAAGAATGTAACTGGCTTGAAGATCTTCGGGGGCGTCGGCAAGGTGTCCGTGGTGCGCCAGGAAAACTTCTCCAAACTGTCCAGCTACTGGGTACACCTGCAAGTCACAGAGTCTTTAGAAGCCTCCCAAACCTTCAACGTCTCTGTGCTTGCAGACGACGGTGGACTTCTGATGTCGATGGAGGACGTGGTCTTCCGGGCGGTGAAGCCAGAGCAGATTCAGATGGCCATTGCGGCGCAAGGAGGGAAGGAAGAGCAGACAATCTACGATGTGGAATGGTCCGAGTGGTCCGAGTGGTCAGAATCAGGACAATCCTCCGCACCCAGCTCGCTCTTAGCAGCTGCAGATACTGCAGATCTGCATCATGCCCTCTGCAATTTGAGAACCAAGCCCGAGCAGACCCTGACCTTGGAGGCTCTGCGTCAGAGTGATATGGATTTGGCGCTTCTCTTGCCAAAGTTCTCGCGAATCTTGCTTGCCTTTGGCAGCCAGAGGCAGGGCGCCCAGGGGGCCTCGGCGCTCGAGGCCCTCATGGCAGTCTTGGCAGTGCTGCAGGCCTTGGCCAAGACCAAAGGCAGTCTGCCAGAGCTCTGGATCTCGACTTTCTGCTGCCAGTGGGCTAAGGCCGGAGATTTTCTTGGCCAGCCGTTGCCCTTACACTCAGCGATCTGGGGCTTGGCACGTACAGCCAGGAACGAGCTCCCGAACTTGCGCCTCTTCTCGGCGGACCTTGGCCCGTCCTTGGAGCTCTCTGCCTTGGAAGCGCAGTTCGGAGCGGACTCGGCGGACTCCGATCTGCCGGAGCACGAGAGAGCCCTGAGGAAGAGGGGGGAAGGGGAAGGCAGTTCCCACGTGCTCTACGTGCCGCGCTTGCAGGAGGCAAGCCTCGCAAGCGCCGCCCAGGGCTGGTCTCTGGCATCCTCTCGTGGTGGTCCTATTTTGATCACAGGAGGCTTAGGAGCTCTTGGCCTTTGCTTTGCCCAGTGGCTGCTGGAGCAAAAGGCGGGTGAAGTGGCACTCGTCTCCCGCACCGGTCGTGCGGCTGCCGACTCCCAAGTGGCCTTCCGACGTGTGGCTTCCAAAGTGACCGTGCATCGGGCGGACCTTGCGAAGGCAGAGGACACGAGAAAACTCTTGCAGCAGCCACTCTTCAAGGATCTCCGCGGCATCATCCATGCTGCAGGGCTCCTTGAGGACCACATGATCGTCGACTTGACCCGAGAGCACTTCGAGCGACCCCTCGCCGCCAAGATTCATGGAACCTTGAACCTCCACGAGGGGCTTTCTGGTCAGCAACTTGACCTGGAGTTCTTTGCTCTTTTCTCTTCTGTCGCAGCACTTCTGGGCACACCTGCTCAGGGAAACTATTGCGCGGGGAATGCTTTCTTGGATTCCTTTGCCGCGCATTGCCGGGAGAACGGCCGCTCAAAAGCTGTAAGCATCCAGTGGGGTCCCTGGGCGGAGGTTGGCATGGCGGCGCGCGCCAACACCTCCGAGTCCAGTATCGCTCGTCTGAGCCCTGCGAAGGGCCTTGAGGCCATGCACGCTGTCCTCGCGGCTCAAAGCAGCCTCCGGAGCGGCATCGTGGCCGTGGCCCGCTTTAAGTGGACTGCACTCCTTGGCCAGCTGCCACGTGTGCCGGCCTTTCTAAGCAAGTTCAGCACAACGAGCAAAGGCAGCAAAGGGACGAGCAACTACACCGTGGAGGACGTGCGGTCCTTGGTGGTGGAATCACTGACAGATGCTTTGGGCACTGAAGACTTTGACATCAACACCCCGTTGATGGAGCTGGGGCTTGACTCCTTGGCTGGCGTTGAGTTCAGGAATCGTTTGCAGGCCCTGGTTGTGGTTGTTGCATTCTCTACTAGTACCTTTCAGTTTGACAGGCCTCGGTTGATGGGATCAACCTGACACCGACGCTCATGTTTGACTACCCGACAGTTCCAGACTTGGTGGAGTACATCTGGTCCCAGGCGCCTGCGCTTCTACAATTGAAATCTTCAGAGAAAGCAGAAGCTCCACGGCAGGTGGGGCCAGCAGAGGAAGAGGAGCTGGTAGCAGTGCAGGCAGGCATAGGACGTCGATGCCATCTGCCATCTTCAGCAGTGCTCTCTCTATGGCAGGCCACCGCAGTCAGCAGCCAACTGATCGTGGCTGGGCACAGTGGGCGTTTTCCTGGCAGCCTCTCCAACCATCCAGGCAGTGGGACAGGAGGTTGCGTGAGTAGACAAGCTGTCATGATCACTGCTGGGATGCCGAGGTGACTTCTGGCGAACTCTTGCTTCTGGACTGGATACCACTGCCGACTTGCCGCCTGAACGTTTCGAGCTCAGCACTTCTTCAAATCATGCGCCGTGATTCGTGGCTCTTGACGTGTGCTGACTCCCAAGGCTGGGACATGGACGATTTTTTCGACCCAGACCCGGACACTCCGGGCAAGACCTACGTCAGGCAAGGAGAAGAGCACGGGAACTGGTGTGGCACGCTTCTATGCTTCTCCTGAGGCTCGGGCATTTCATTTTGGGCATCGAGCAGTTCGACGGCGAATTCTTTGGGCTGAGCGAGATGGAGCAGCGTGGCATGGTGGGGCTCCGAGGGACGTGCCACCGCTCGTTCAGTCAGCAATTCTGTGGCACATCAGGACCCGCACCAGTGGCTGACCCTCGAAATAACCTACGACAGCATGTTTGCAGCAGGTCGATTTGCTCAGTCACGCATTCGGCGCATTCGTGCTTTGATCAATGTGGTACTAGAAGACGAGATCGCATGGACTATGCAAGGTTTGACCAAAGAGAAGATGAATGGACTGGACTGCGGCATCTATGTAGGCTGCGCAACGCTCGGCGGAATCGCGCCTGACATCCCGGCTTTTGGACCGTTCACGAACATCGGCGCGACCCCAAGAATGGGAAGTCACGTCAAGCGACGGACATAACTGTGAACTGTGCGGCCAGCTGCCTTAGGCTATGCTTACTCGGGTCTCTCCGGACGCGTGTCCCACACGCTGTCTCTCCGTGGGCCTTGCTTCACCGTCGACACGGCCTGCTCCGCAACGGCCGCTATCTCAAAAGAAGGCGGTACCATTGTCGGACCATTTGCACCAATCCTAGGTGGTGGCCCTGGATTGCGCCAGCCAAGCGCTGCGACTGGGACGTTGCCTGCAACTCGGAACTCGCTCTCAGCGACGCAGTCCTCCAGCCTCCAGTCGAGGCCGCTCTGCAGCCGCCAGCGGCGTGAACCTGCAGCTCTCGGCCGCCATTTGGGCACAGCTCCCAAGTGTAAGTCTAGCCCAGAGAGACAGACCTCAGAGAGATGTCACCTTGTGTCTTCCTTAAAGGTCGGCTTTGCCAAGATGCGGGGACTCGCTGCTGATGGCAATTGCAAGACCTTCGACAGCTCTGCCGATGGCTTCGCACGGGGAGAGGGCATGGGCCGCGTGCTTAGTCGCTTTTGAGAACTGATGTGCTGGCAGAGCGGACCCAACAGCTGAGCTTGGCCCATAGGCTCCGTCTACATTGCCATGGAGGATGCCAACACAACTCCGGCCGCACTGCTGGGTGGCGTCGCGCGGGCCTCAACTCGAATCGCTCCGACCCATTTCGAAACGGCTTTCGTCGGAAAGGCCACGAACCATGATGGTCGTGCAGCCACCATCACGGCGCCCAATGGCACAGCCCAACAGCCGGGCACCAAGGGGGCCCAAACTCCGGACGGCAAAAGCTCCGGCCATTTCTCATTGCCACAGGCGCGTGATCCGGGCGGCCTTGTCAGAGCGAGGCACGCGGCCCGAGGCGATGATCGCTTCTTGCGCTGCGCCGCTGCGCCGCCGTGCATGTGTGCTGCATTGAGCATCTGCAGGCTCTCGGATGCCTGGAATGTCACGGCACGGGCACTGCACTGGGGGATCCCATCGAGGCCTGCTGGAACCAGCATTCGCAACTAGCCTCTTCTTGCTTCTTGTGGGGACAGGTTGGAGCTCAGAAGGCGGTCTACGGCAAAGGCCGTGAAGCTCCAATGATACTGGCCGCTGGAAAGACGAACCTGGGACACCTGGAAGGACACGCGAAGTCGCGCTTAGAGAAGCAAGTCTGCCCTAAGGCCCTAGGATGCCCTAGGCCCAGGCCGGCCGAAGGTGAAGCGCCAAGAAACCAGCAGCCTCCCGCTCGCCTCCTGTGGAGAATCTTTCGTCCGAAGGGTCTTGCGGTCGTGAAAGGTTTTGTGCACTGTGAAGGAGCGGCAGGTGTGGCCGGTCTCAGCAAGACTGCACGGGCCCGAAGCTGCGAAGTTGTGGCGATTCCAAAAGACGCCGCGTTCCCAGGTGCTGCTGCTGCAGAAGGCCCAGGTGACGCCCCTTTTGTGGCTGAAGCAGCTGCCGCCTCAGAGCGGTGCCCTGCTGAACCGGGGCTAAACGCAAAGTACTAAAAGTCGCTGAAGGCTGAACCACAATGTGGAGCTCTCCAGCTTTGGCTTCGCTCCGACGGAGCTCCTTGACGCAAGGAGGGCGCAGGGCAGGGCGGCCGTGTCGTCTTTCGGCTTCTCCGGCACGAACGGCCACGTGGGGGGCCCAGAAGCTCAGAGTCGCCCCTCTTGCCTTGCCTCGCTGCGGTGCCTCGCCTTTCTCCTGCAGGCCATCTTGGAAGTCTTTTGCAGCCCAGCGAACAGCGAGGGCCCTCGGCGTCCAACGGCCTCCTACTCGCGCCGACTACTGCAGCCCTACCGGCAATGGCTCAAGGCTCCGAGCTCCGAGCAGCCAAGGCCCCAAGGCCCCCCCGCAATCCTTGACGACTTGCGATCGCCAGGACATCTGCTACGAAGAAGTTTGGATCAACGTCGACCCGAAAGGTTCGAAGCGAGAGAGTCCAGAGCAGCTGAGCAGTGCTGAGCAGAGTGTTGACTGCGGAGGCGAGCCCGGCCTGCATCCTTTGCAGCCTTTCTTCTTGCTGGGCGGCGGCGGCGGCGTCTGCATCGCGCTGGCCGCCAGCAGCGCCTGTGCCGGTAGCCTCGAGTCAGGAGGCGGCTTCCGGCTCGCAGACGGCGCCGCGCCGGAAAAGCGCAGTTCCGCAGGTCGGGAGGAGATCGCGGAGGCCTTGGCCCAGACGCGAGCCAAGACTGCCGTTTTCGTCGGCAGCTCCGGTGAAGTGCCTCGAACAGAGCATGGCAGAGCATTGTAGAGCATTGCAAAGCAGAGTGTGAGGCCGCCTCTGTCTGTGGGGGTCTCCTGAGGCGCCCGATGAGCCTTTGGCCCATCTGCTCAGCTTCCTCCAGGCACTTCAGCTCGCCGAGGTAGACACAGCCGTCGTCGTGACCGTGTCCAAGGCGCCAGTTGTTGGTCGATGTGTGCATTCTTCGTGTTCATGTTCATGTCTAGAGCATCCCCGCGATCCGAGACTCCCTCGAGAAACATATCGAGAATACTGTAATCCTGCCGCTGCCAGCAGGATCTAGCCTTACATTTCCCATCCGTGAGCTCCTTTCAAGCACGGATCAAATAGGTTGATCCGTAGTCTCGAAGCCACGATTCTCCGGAAACGTTCTGATCATGCATATCGAAGATTATCGAAGTGACGAAGGTTACAGATTCTAATTTGCAAATCGTAGCACCAGTGCTTTGCTTTGCTTTCGAAAAGCCTGAGTGAAGCATGGTGGGTCGTCGCTATACGCGCACTGCAGGGAGGTGCAATGGACTCTGGTGCAGCTCTCTGGGGTTTAGCTCGCTCTGCCGGGCACCCGGAACGAGGGGCCACAGGAAAGGCGTTCGCATTGGGCCTGGCACGCCATGGAATTTGCCTTGACATTGCCGGAGGCACGGCTGGAGATGCGGCCTGAGATCCGGCTCTTGGAGTGCCTTGAGCAAGCTGGAAGTGCGGTCGAAGCCTCAGCACACGCCGCTTCGCTTCTCTTCGCTCCTCTTCGCTCTACTAAGGTCCTGCCCGAGATGCAGCAACTTCTCTCGGGGCCGGAGATGGAGATCTCCGTGAGAGATGCTGCCAAGGCAGGGCATCATCGCATTCGGTCGGGCGACCTCAGAGCAAAGGGCACAGACGAGCACAGAGGCAGGTGAGGTGGCAGTGTTAGGAGGCCTGCGGCCTGCAGCAAACAGAAGTTGTCGCGCTTGGCCGCGAGGCACCACGGCTCCAACGAAGCGCGGCTGCCTCCAACTTGCAAAGTCGGGACATCCTGCAGGGCCAGATCCCGGGTGCTTCACTGGTCACCGGGGGCCTGGGAGGTGCCATTCGCCAAGCGCGCGGAACGCAGGGCTCAGGGCCTGCCGTAGGCCTGCAGATGCCTGCAGCTTCGCGCCTGGAAGGCTTGGGCCTCCTCGCAGCGCAGCAGTTGGCGGAGCTGGGGGCAAAAACGTGCGGCGCTCAGCTTCGCCTGCTTCTTGCTCCCACGCTTTGTGGCTCTCTTCAGGCTGATTCTGGCCTCTCGGAGTGGTCGAGCGTCGAACTCGTCAGCTCTTGCACGGTTGGAGTTGGCCAAGGCAGCCCGAAGCCGAGCTTGGTGAGGTCTTATGTGACATGGACATGCTACCGCGAAGCAGTCGAGCCTTTGCTCTCAGGTTGTGGAGGTCCGGAAATGCGATGTTAGCCGTGCTGAAGATGTCGCAGCGCTGGCACAATCGTCCGGGGCTTACGCGGCAGCCAGCTTTCCGAGGTCCTCAGCTTCGGGACCGAGGTTGCAGCATCTCGACAAACTCCATGGCATCGTCCATGCAGCCTCCAGCTCGGGCAATTACAGGCGCCGTTCAAAGACCACGGAACACGAGTTCCTGAGGCAGGCGTGCTGGACCGCTGTGCGCTGAAGGACCTCACTTCGTCCAGGATCGGACAACCGAGAAGCTCTAGAGTTCTAGATTCGTCCGAGAGTGCAAAGAAGACCTCTTGAGGCTGGATGTGACCTTGGGCCCAAAAGCCAAGGGCGCCCGGCACCCGGCAGCTTGAGCAGAACTCGCGCTCAAAATGCTTTGCTGCTTTGCGTGCTGAGGCCTGGCACTTGCAGTCCTTGAGCGAGCGGCTCGTGATGTTCTCCTCGGCCGCCGCCTCGGACACTCGCTCGAGCCGGGATGGTCTTCTGCCTCTGCTGATCTGTGGAGGTCTCTTCCTTTCTGGGTCTTTCCAATGGTGCCGCCTATGCTGGGGGCCCTTTGCGCTCTCGCGAAGTGCACGTCGCCGATTGTGAGCTTCTGGAATGCAAGGCTGCCGCGAATGCTTACTTGGATGCCCTCGCCTCCTGGCGCAACACGCAGTCGCAGTGCTCGCCTCAAAAGAAGCAGACGGGCCTTTGTGGAGGATGCGGGGCTTATGCGTGCGCATTTCTGAGGGGCACTGCCGTGAGCGTGCGCTTCGGCCCGGTGGCCGATGTTGGCATGGCGGCGGCACCTCAGAGCGCACTGGGCCCGGGCCCGCCGGGCCACAGCATTCCCCGCTTCGCCGAGGAGAGCGGCCAAGGTTCCGCCGCGGACACTCCCCTTCGGGCACTGCCGCTGGCGCAGGCTGGCGGGGCGGGGGGGAGGAGGGGAAGCAGCCTTTCAGCTCGGCCAGGTCAGCAGCGGCCTGCGGCTGTTGCTGGCACCGCAGCCCCTGCGCTGTGCACCTCTCACGCTGGCGAGGGCGGACTGGTCCGCATACTTCCGGCAGTCCGCCGGCCTCGCCCCGATGCTCCAGGACTTCCAGGAAATTCAGGTGGAACTCCAACACTCCAACACTCGTCAGAGATGTTTTGCGGTTGACCGTTCGGCTTGCAGGTGGCCTCAGAGACGGAGCCGGATGCGGAGCGGCAGCGGCTGCGGGAGTTGTCGGCATTGGAGCGGGAGAAGGCAGTGCTGGCTTCCCTGCACGCGGCTGCCTCCTCGATGCATCTGGACATCCAAGAGGATACCCCGTTGATGGAGGAGCGAAGCCCCCATCACACTGCAAGTAGAAGCCGCCAGCAAGTCAGCAACCCAAGTCCTCGGCCCCATCGTCACACGTTCCAGGCGGGCATTGACTCCCTCTCTGCAGTGGAATTTCGTGGGAAGATCTCCACTGAGTTCCGGTCGGTGCGCCTGCCCAGCACGCTCATGTTCGACCATCCCACTCTCAAGGCAGTGGGTGCATTTCTTATAAGTCGGCAGTCAAATCACGACGTCGGAAATCACACTAGCTGCACTAACTTGCAAACGCACGTTTTGCGAAAGGAAGCCGAAGCAGCCAAAGAGGCTTGAAGAGCAGGTATTCACCTAAATGCTTGGTGTGGATGCTCAGCGTTTGTGCGGCACGAGGTAGGTGCTGGTGGGGCTGGTGCTCTTGGTGCTGTGCTAGTGGTGCTGGTGGTGCTGATGCTTGCTGGTGCTTGCTTGTGTTTGCAGTGCTGGCTGTGCTGGGGGTGCGGTGATTGGATGGATGTCAGTCATGAGGCGACCTACGGTGGAGCAACCCGATCCACACCAGCACAGGTATGAACTGCTTTGAGAACTCTGACGTGTCTCACTTCCGCTGCAAATGCCTAATGTTTAATCTTCGAAGCCGTTCGAAACACATGGATGCGGGTGAAACTGACGATGGGTCGCGGGACACCTGTTGCCCTTTCATTTGTGCGTAGAGGCAATTTCCCAGCACATTTCGGTACAGCTGGCAGAGGGCAGCACGCCCGTTGCCTCGTCTCCTATCTCGTTGCCGGTTGCTTCGCCTTCTACTTCGACAGCCGTGCACCTGGAAGTGTGGGGGGCTGCATGCACACTGCCTGCACCTGGACCTGCTTATGGTGGTGTAGCTTGCAGCCTTTGGTATGGAACGGACTGCGTGACAGAGATGCCTTACTCCCGTTGGGACGTGGAGGACTACTATGATCCCGATGCTCCATCTGGCTTGGAGATGTATGTGCGGCATGCAGCCTTCGTCGAAGGAGTGGAGCTTTTTGGTGCGCAGTTCTTTGGGATCAGCAAGGTGGAGGCAGAAGCGATGGACCCGCAGCAACGCCATTTGCTGGAAACGGCCTTCGGAGCCTTTGGTGACTCTGGTTACTCGAAAGGTGATCTTATGGGCTTGAGGGCTGGCGTCTTCGTCGGTCAGGACAAGAGCGACTGGAATCGAATGTTGTCATCAGCTCATGCAGGTCCTTTCGCTGCCACCGGTGGCTCTGCTTCTATCTCCTCCAATCGTATCTCCTACAGCCTGGGCTTGAAGGGGCCGAGCGCCACCGTGGACACTGCATGCTCCTCATCTCTGGTGGCTGCTGACACGGCTGCAACAACAATAAGAAGAGGTCGCTGCGAGGTGGCGGCGGTCTGCGGCGTCAACATGCTGCTCTTACCGCAAACTTTCATCGCCTGCTGCCAGGCGCGCATGCTGTCTGCCGACGGTCGGTGCCACACCTTTGATGCGTCTGCCAGCGGCTATGCACGCGGTGAGGGCTGCGGGGCACAAATTCTGGGACCGGCAGGATCGGCAGCCTCTGTGGATTCTCTGGCTGCCTTTGCAGGAAGTGCCTTAAACCAAGACGGCCGCAGTGCCAACCTCACGTCACCCAATGGCCCCTCGCAGAAGGCAGTCATCGAGGTGGCACTCCTGGAAGGAGGCCTTAGGCCGGACGATGTGGGACAGGCGCGCGCATTGCTTGGGCAACTTGAGCCCGAATTGCTTCCGGTGTTGCAGGCAATTAAACGCCCTGTTGAGAGGCCTTTAATTATAGGCGAGTTTCAGCTCTTCAGACAGGTGGAGACCCACGGCACGGGCACGGAGTTGGGTGACCCCATTGAGACCGGAGCCTTGCGAGCCGCCTTGGGCTGTCGCAGTTTCCCTTTGCTTCTGGGCGCCGTGAAGTCCAACCTCGGGCACCTGGAAGGGGGCGCCGGCATGGCAGGGCTCCTGAAGCTGGCGGGGCCCAGACAAAGAGCAGAGAGCGTGCAGAAAGCAGAGAGAGTGAGCGGAGAGCAGCGTCGCGTGCTATTCTCTCTCTCTCTCTCTCTCCCGCTCTCTCTCTCTCTCTCTCTCTCCCCCTCCCTCCCTCTCTCTCTCTCTCTCTCTCTCTCTCTCTCTCTCGCTCTCTCGCTCTCTCGCTCTCTCGCTCTCTCGCTCTCTCGCTCTCTCGCTCTCTCGCTCTCTCGCTCTCTCGCTCTCTCGCTCTCTCGCTCGCTCGTGCATGCTAAACACATATATAACTACCTACATATGTGTATGTATAAATATTACAGATGTGTCCAGACATACTTATGCTGCCCTCTGGGTTTTCAATTCCCCGTGTGGGTGGAAATGACCCACTGGTCCATTCCCGGGCCGTGATCCATGCCTGCTCTCTTAGCCACCCGTTTTCTTGTGGAGAATACAACGTCCTATAAAATCCCAATCTAGGGACCTTAAAGCAAGGTCATGGGTTCCCTTTCGGAATTCTTGAAATCTGAATGTGGGACCGTTTGAAGCGTTATGCTTCTTCCTGCGAGGGTCTTCGGCTCTCTGGGAATAGGGTCCAAAGTTTGCGCATTTCTTAGTCAGGCCCGTAGAGTGCAGCAACGGGTTTTGCAGATTATGTTGGAAACTGTGTACATGTCCGAAATCGCAACACAGAGGGTTTGGGATAGCTTCCTTCACAGTCCAGCAGAAACGTACACGACTAACAGGGCAACATGTTTTCGTGCTTCCAGTGCGTAATTGTACAAGTCAAGTGGGTAGTCCAATATTTTGTAGCCAGGTATTTAAACTAACCAGCCAGACAGCTAGGTATGTCACGCACAATGGCCTCCTTTTACATAACTTGGAAAATTTCCTCGGGGCAACTCACCGTCACCTGAAGCAGACAGTCGAGTTGGTCCGGCAAGATCATACCGGTGCCGCAGCGCTCTTCCTGCGCAGTGGCCCTTGAAGATTTGCGCGGTTTTTGTGCGAGTGCGGCAGATCATCTCGGTGGCCCGCTCCGTCTCTGAGTGTTTTGGGACTGGAGGCTGAGGTGTATGGCGGAATCGGTCTGTGAGTGATCCAGTAGACAGAGGCTCTTCAAGCAAGCAATCTTTGCGTAAAACCGTGCACCCAACCAACCGTCGGGCTTCTCCCGCGGGGGCATGCCTCAAGGGGGAAAGAAGAGAGAAAGGTCCATTTGCTTCCATGTTGCAACAGAGAAGATCTGAAGTCATGTACTGGTTGTGCCTTCGCGAAATCGAAAGAGAGAGAAAGAGGCGGGTCCAGGCGATTGGACACATCCGCAGCGGAAGGAAGGAAGGAAGAGATATCGAGGAATCTGTCGATCTGTCTACGAATATACACGCATATTTGCGTAAACAAGTACGTAGCGGTTCATGTACCTGCACCAGATTGTCAAAAAGCATTCGAAGTTGTATTTCTGTAGAATCTGTCTGGTGGTTCATATCAGCATCAGTCCCTGTCAGGCTTCACAGCTCCAGCATCCTGTTCCGGCCATCGCTGCCAATCTCCACCTTCGTGCGCTAAACCCACACATTGCTGAGGAACGCTGCAGAGCTCAATCATTGAGGCGCGTGGCGGTGCATTGCTGTGCCCGATGTGAGGACGCGCACGACTTTGCTGCTCGCTTTCCCAACTGCTCCGTTGCGGGAAAGGCGCTGGCGAATTCGGGCAGCGAGGGAAACATATAGTCCAGCGCAGTCATCATGCCAGGTGGAATCCTCCGCGGCCTCCGTCAGCTCTTTCGGCTTCGGGGGCACAAACGGGTGCGTGGTGCTGAGACTTGCGGAGAAGGCTGGAAGTAGAACGGCCGGGATGAAGGCGCTCATGTTGAGAAGCAAGAGACAGACACAGGATAAGCTGCAGCAGGCCCGGCGATGTCGACCGTTGGGCATCGACTTGGGCAGGGGCCCTAGCTGCCCCCGCCCCACGGACAGAAGCGATATTGGGAAGTCCGCAGGCCGTGAGCGCTTTGAGTGGCGGGAGCCCAGCCACCCGCTGATCCGCAAGAAGGCGAGGAGAGAGGATGGGGTGCACGTCCAGAGCTGCCCGAGCCCCAAAAAGGATGACCAGATGCACGCAGCTACATGCAGCTGCCTGCAGAGCAACGGAGGTCCCATTGATGGCCACGTACTGGAACTCCTGTCGCACCACATCGTGCACGGTGAGGCAGTCGACGCGGAACATGACACTGATCCGAACTTGCCGAGCTGACCTGAGGTGGTGGTGCCCGGTGCATGCTACTTGGAGATGATCCTTGCGGGCGTGAGGGCGCACCTGGGACAGCAGGCGGGATGCTGGGACGCTGGGAACAGCAAGGGGCTTCGGTGCGTTTTAAGCCTGTCTTCGGGCAGGAAGCCTGGTGCATCGAGAGCCTGGGCTTTGCTAAGCCTCTGGTCCTCCGTCTTTCGCAATCGGGCCAGCTGGAGGCGACGGCTTTTTCGCGGCCGTTGGGTTCCTTGATGTTTTGGTGGCCAGGAGCCAGTGGAGCTGCGGCTGCTGATTTGGGAGGACGGGCGCCTGGAGGTCCTGGGCGGTTGCAGAGCGGAGTGCTCTGAGCTCTCTGAGCTCTCCGAATCCGCTCGGCAGGTGGAGAGCGCTGTCGGGGAGGACCCCGAGGACCACATCCTGTCCACCCACGTTGAGGCTGGCTGCCTGAGGCGCCTTCAAAAAGGTGCAGAAATGTTGGCCAGGCCAGCCTCATCCGACAAGCAGGCGGATGGAAGCGTGCGGAGGAGGACAGGCACGACCTGGCACAGCTCAAGCGGAGCTGCCCGGAAGAGGCTTGCCCGATTGCCTACTTGTAGCTGACACAGTGACGAACTTGCAAACTGCGTTTCCGGGTGCACTGAATCGTAGGGACCCGAAAGAACATCTGGGACCGGCTTCAGCGTATTCCCGCAAAGTTCTTGAGACTTCTTGAGTTTTGTCAGGTGGACGTGGACCTCATGTATTCTTTTGGCGTGAAGAGTGGCCTCCCGCTCCAGCGGCGCTTCCGGTGCGTTCGACAGGCGAGGCAGCATCGTCTATAGAGAGAGAGAGAGAGAGAGAGCGCTGAATCTGTGATCTTGACAAATGAATTGGAGTGACAGTGGCCACTGTTGCGTATAGCCAGAAAGATGATGTTGAGTGGACGTCCAATTTGCCTTGCCAGTGTTAGAGAGCTCTTGACACCCACAACTTGATGTGCGGGTGCTGGCGTGTGGTCAGGGGTTCCTCCCCCTCCCCTGCGCCCTTGAGTTCTCGCCTTTAGCCCCTGCATGGTGGTGTGTCTTCTGAGGTGCAAGTCCAGAAGAGCGAACGGAAGGGCTTCGCACGGCTGGAGATGGAAAGGGACGGTGCGCCGCGAGATGCGTGAGAGTGAGCCTTTGATCGTGGCCCTTTCAGTTGCCCCGCCCCGCTCGAGGTACAGAGCTCGGCTTCCTGCTTGGGCCGTCGCTCATTGATAGCTCCTTCCAAGCTCTGATGGCTCTGGCGGACCCTGCTGTGGGCATCGGCTCCCTGAAGATCCCGCTGTCCATCAAGAGGCCGGCTGCGACTGCGAAGCGCTGTGAGCCGTGACCTGGCTGGGTGTGAGGCTCCAGCCCATGGGCCGCGGATACTCCATCGGAGTCTGGTCGCACTTCGAGCTTTTGGACTGGACGGAACACTCCACGGCCTTCAGGCCGCTGCCAGAGCACTGCCAGAGCACTGCCAGAGCACTGCCAGAGCACTGCCAGAGCACCAGAGCTGACGACTGACTGGGCATTGCTGCCCATGGAGTGGCTCAGGTGTTGGCTTCTGAACGATGCCGGGGAGACGCTCTTATTCTTCGACTCGGTACACTTGCAGGAAGTCCGCGATGAACACCTTCAGAAGGCACGATGCTCGGTCCAAAGCACGGAGATGGTTTGTAAGACAGATGTCATGTGGTGCATGTTTCCAGCCGCGTGCTGACCGCCGTCGCTGCAGGTTCTGCAAGCCTCTGGGCGCCTTGGTGCAGAGCAGCAGGCTTTGTACAGCACCCGGTGGCGGCCGTTGCCGAAAGAACTCACTGGGGCAGGGGCCTCTGCGTTGTCGCATCAAATGCACGTCGGCACAGTGCAGAGTCTAGAGCCTCCATACATGTGGGAGAGACACCTCCAACACGTGCCTACATGCAGGACGGGGACGGATCGAGAAAATGGCTTATCCTTGGGCGACAGGAAGATCTCAGGCCTTGGAAAAGTGTAAGTGCCCCATTGTACCCCTCTGACAGCGGCATTCGATGACTTCGCGGAACGCGGAAGGCAGTCGGCCATGGAGGAGTTCCGCTGCATCGCAGCGGAGGACCATGACTTCCAAGATGAGGCAGCCGGCTCCTGAGTGGCAGTCGCAGCCAGCACTGACTTCATTTCTGCCGTCTCTGCGAGTCTGCCATCTTCAGGCTTTGCAGGAGCTCTTCGCCAGTTTCGAAGCAGAGGCACTCGTCTTCGTGGGAGGGCTCGGCGATGATTCGCATCGAACATCCGTGAAATGCCACGGCACGGACGACGTGGATGTGCTCGCCTTGGCGCTTCACGTGCTCCGATGCTCGGCCGAAAATCAAGGGGGTTTAGAGTTTAGGGCCAGGCCACTGCATGCGTACAGGCACTCTCGACACGACAAGATCGCATCACATTGCGATGCGTGCGAGGTGCCGCTTTGTCAGCTGGTCTGCCCTTGGTGTTTCTGACGAGAAAGACGCAGGCTTTGGGTCCCGAGGTGCCTTGGAACAGTGCAGTGAGACAGCACAAGGAGAGAGCGATGTAAGAAGGACCAGCCGGAGCCGATTCATGCAGGGCTCTGGGGCTTTGCCCGTACCGCGCGGCTGGAGGACGGCATTTTTTGCATTCGTTCCGTAATGAGGGAGATGTTTAAGATATGCCATGAAACCGGATTGTCAAATGAGGGGCGTGTCTAGGCCTTACATTCTTACATATGTTATATGATGAACCGATCTCGCGCAATGCGGAAGGGTTGCGTTGGGCAGGGGGGTGTCTGAGAGATATGAGGGACCGGAATCGCCACATGAAGCACATGAGGAGGCGTGCTTAAGATACATGATGAAACGGAATCGCCGTAGCGTGTTTACGAGATATCACGAAAGCTAGCTCTGTTGAGCTTGCGGGAGTTGTCCTTTAGCAAGTCACCTTGTATTAAGGCACAAGGGAAAAACAGGGTTTGCACCTCATCAGGTGGGACGTCCAAGAGTTAAGGTGGGGGGTGGGGCGGGAGGGGGTGCCGCCCCCCCTTCACCTCGTTCATGAAGTATCTTCGAAGGATAAGGTGCGGCGCGCCACCCCCCTCCCTCCCCTCCCTCCTTGAAGGTTGCTGCGCGTGGGATAAGGTAGAGGGGGGGGGGGGGGCCCTCCCCCCTGCCCTCAAGTCTCTCCCCCTCAGCCCTCCCCCCCCCCCTCGCAAGGTCCCTCAGTTTGGTTCTGTTTGAAGTCTGTTGCTTGCGCTGCGGCTTGGCCCTAGCTTTCGTCGCCCTCTTCTCAAGTGGCGAGCTGGAATCGTCAAATGCGGGGGAGTGTTTAAAATACGTGATGAACTTCCACCGACAAATGATGCTTATATGCTATATCAACAGCAGCAACAACGTCAACCTCCCCACAATCCCTCTATCTAGAGTGCCCAGTACATGTCTGTGTGTCTGTGCCCAATGCAGAGTCATGTCTGCCCTCTCTCGTTTCTGAGCTTTGAGAACCACGCTGGTTCTCACATGAGAAGACCTCCCCAGGCATAGGTCAAGACGCCAGAGACAATCCTTCGCAAATAATGAGCTCCCTCTCCGTGTCTTGCGTTGCTTTGTCAGCCCCCCGCCCAGCTTGTTCAAGCTTGCCAGAACAGCAGAATGCATACGGATCCTGTCAGAACCCCGATACAGACACGCACTGCGGTTGCAAATGATGGGGGCTGCGCCCCTGCCCAACCGGCTCTCGTGTTTGACTTGTAAGCTGCTTGAGATCGTGACGTCTGCCGTTGCTCAAGTTTTTAGGGTATGGCTTGGGGATCTTCGTTCAGGGTTCTCCACTGGGGTTTGACTACAAACTGTGAGGCCTTGCCTGCCCTTTCTGCTGCGGGGCCTCTTCGCTCCCGACAATCCTCCTTTCTTTCCTCCTGGGCTTTTTGTCGGCCACTTTCCTCTGTGCCTGGCTTCTCATCTGCCTGTGGGGGGCAAAACAGGACCTTGCAAATTGTATATATGCAAGCAGGATCTCGTTTAGTGAGGTCTTGCGAAAGGTCTCTGAGGATGTGTAGACAAGGAGTGCATCATCTCCAAATACTCGAATGCCACATATTGCATCTAGAATGAGCTGCACTTCTTTGGCTTTGGTGGTCAACGTAAGACAGGTGTCAGCATTGACAGGCAAGCAGCCATATGGCCAAATTCGGTTAAATCGGCCACGCATCGCCCACGGCAGGAACCGGACAGACTGCGCCTGGCTTGCGTGGATCTGGACTCTTCCAAGCCTCTGGAAGCCATAGAAGCTGCGCTCACACAGCTGCCACTGACCCAGAGTCATGAGTCTTTCGCAGACCCAAGTCTGTGGAACAAATCCCGAGGTCCAAATCAGACTCCCGTGAGGAGGAGACCGGAAGTCAGGCCGTAATTGAGAGAGGTTTGCTTGGCCTTTTCAGGAGCTGTCGTGGCAGAACGGAGAGGCCTCGGAAATTCGAGACGAGTACTGTGCCGCGGCACCCTTCTCGAAACTCGCAGGTGCTTGGTCGGCGCTTGACTCGAAGCGAGCTAAAAGCCCAGACGCCCATGCGCCTCAACATGCCGGCGCGGGGAGCCTTGCAGGGCCCCAAGTGCAGTTGAGGAAGCGCTCGGTTCGGCGTTCGGGACGACACGAGGACTGGTCTGCGCAGTGTGCCGCAGACGCGGCAGCCTCTGGTCCTGGGCAGCGTGCAGCTCCGCATCCGAGCGGTAGGCCTGAGACCGAGACCTCAGCACAGCAGCCCAGCGGCCCAGTTTCTCTAGTCCTGTGCGGAAGGCCTCAACTTTCGGGACGTCCTCAATGCCGGGCACTCAGAGTACGAAGGCCCCAGTGGCGGGCAGAGGCTTAGACAGAAGCAAATCAATGACTCTGACAGATATCAGGCTTACTGGGTTCAGCAAGCGATCTCTGGGCACAGCACAACTGGACAAGCACCGATTCTCCGCAGCTCCACAAGATGTTGTTGCTGTTAGCGAGCATGAGGCTTTGCGCTCGATAAACCACGGGCCATGTCGATTGCGGCTGTGCGGGACAAGTGAGTGTGGCAAGACTCGACCAAGACTATTGATCTGGGCCTGTCCTGAGGTCATGGGACTGTATCCCGGCGATCCCGGTCCACCAGGAGCAGACATGGCGGGCACCGTGCTGGACCTCGCGGAGCACACGGGAGATCATCTTAGGCGTGTCCGCCTCTCCCTCTCGCTCTCGCTCTCGCTCTCTCTCGCTCTCGCTCTCGCTCTCGCTCTCGCTCGCGCTCTCTCTACTTCTCGGTCGGGGAGGCTGGCAGAGGACGTCTTCGGCGAGGCACCGGGATGCCTCAGCAGCTACTGCCTGGCGCCAGCGCTGCGTACCAAGAGCATCTGCGAAGAAGCCACAGCTTTGCCGCCTTTGCAGACACTTTCAAACCCTAAAGGCCACTCATAGCGCCGAAGCCTTCCAGCTGGTCCTTTGAGGAGGCCCTGTGGCGACTCCGGATAAGCTTCGTCGCCTGTGCCTGTTAGACGGCAATCCCGAGGGGGCGTGGAGAACTTGCGACTCTTTCCGGTGGACATGTCACGACGTAGTACAACATTGTAAGTTGGCCATCCCATATTCAGAGGCTGACTTTACATCGCTCACATCACAATAAAAGACCTCAAACCCATGGTGCACTGGGTGTCTCCAGACATCGCAAGTTGCGGGCTCAGCGCTCACTGCGTTTGAAAGACCTCCCTCCAAGAATTGGTTCTCAGAGTGTTCATTCGAAGCCTCAGATGGTCGGGAGTTCGAGCCGCATGCGGCTGTGAGGGGACGGGTGCGGGGTGCGGGGTGTGAGGCCGACGTATCGGGTTGGGTTTAGGGGGCGCCGGCGTGGTACGCAAAGGCAGAAGAAGCTCAGAAGTAGGACTCCTGTTGATTCTCTACTGTTCCGAAAGAGGCCTGCACCATGCCGGTCATCTTCGTCACTGTGGAGGAAGCTTTGGGAGACTTGGCACAGCTGAAGCGTGGCGAGAGGGTGCGGCACCCGAGAACTGTTCCCAGTGCCCACAGCAAGGCAGTTACTAGAGGAAGGAAACGAAGGAGACTCTCTGCTCTACGAAGGTCTTGATCCATGCCGCAGCCGGGGGTGTGGGTCTGGTGGCGATTCAGTACGCGCAGTACATTGGGGCAGAGGTCTATGCGACGGCTGGTGCCGAGGTGGAATCGAAAAGGCTTGCGGATTCCTAATTTATCGCAGGGCTGGGGCTGACTTGCAGGAGAAGCACGAGTACCTTCGCAGCATCGGTGTGAAGCACATCACAAGCAGCCGCAACGGAGCACGCTTCGAGGAAGAGATGCGCTCCTTCCTGGAGAAGGAGAGCCCGGAACGAAAGAGCCGAAAGCGAAGTCCTTTCTTAAAGCCCTTTCAAAGGAGGATAGAAAAACAAACGTGACGCAGTCAGTTTCTCAGAGGAGGGGCTGGAAGGAGTGGACGTGGTGCTCAACAGCCTCAGTCCCTTGCCTCAATCATTGACATGCTAGGAATCCTTGGATTGAGATGTGAGAACGAGACTGCTGGCCTTTTCCGGCTCGGGCAGCGCTTGGGCGATAAGTTAGACTGGGAATCT
Source organism: Symbiodinium sp. CCMP2592 (assembly GCA_905221615.1). Lineage (NCBI taxonomy): Eukaryota > Dinophyceae > Suessiales > Symbiodiniaceae > Symbiodinium > Symbiodinium sp. CCMP2592. Next base: position 127,229 of record CAJNDT010006207.1, read on the forward strand.
GAGGCCATGATGACTACATCCCACGGTCTTTGGCGTTTCTGCGCAGTGGCGGCCGCTTCCTCGAGATCGGCAAAAGAGGTATCTGGTCCCACCAGCGGAGCCCTTACACTGTAAAGTGGAAGATGGAAAGCAGGGGCTCGAGAAGATGCGATTGACTCAGGCAGATACATCAGAGCCGCCCAGACGTGATGTACGAAAAGATTGCCGCGGACACGATGATGGAAAGAGAGCCGTGGAGGCAGGGAGAGTGTGTAAGACGCGCCGTGACGCAGTAAGGTGCCGAATTCAACCACGGGGACACAAGTGAACCCAACGCAGGTAGCCTATACAGGCCCGAAGACTTGGCAACTCATCTTCGGGCTACTTGTAGGGTGCGTGCAGATTCGCTCAGATGTGTTGGTACACTCGCCACTCATGTACAGGCATGCAGGCAAGCAAACATAGAGCGTGGAAGTGTATGTATGCTGCAGGCATAATGCATGGGATGCAGGATGCATGCAGCACGTTTAGCTGTAACGTGCGTCTCTGCGTGTCTGCCCGTCTGCTGACATGCATGCCTGTAAGTGGTCTTGCGTGATACTTGCATGGTTTTGCTTACCTGGCTGTTGGTCCGCTTGTCCACACATTGTCTACAAAGTAAGCTTTTACCTTTGAAGCACCAAAGCTGGGGAGCAGTAGCCGGGGGCTCCCAGCTTAGCATGTGCCTGAAGAGGTACAATGCCTATCTGAAGCGCCTCAAAGACCGAGTAGATTCTGGGGCGCTGATGCCTATCCATATGCACATCTTCGAGGGCCTGGAGGAAGGCAGCCCGCAGAAAGTCTGCTTGGGCAGACGGTCGACGATCTTGCGTTGGTGTTAGGTGTGCGGGCACTTCAGTTTCTGCAGCGGGCACAGAACATCGGAAAAGTCGTCATCTCCCAGCTCGGAGCTCGGTCCGCCCTTTGTCTTTATGCGGCTCGTTGCTGGCGTTGCTGTTGCTGAGCTACTCAGGTCGAGTATGCTCAGCAAGCTTCCGGCAGCCGGAACACATGTCCTCTCCGGCGGTACGGGTGCCTTGGGAGTGGCCCGGGGCCTTGCAGCTCTTGCATCCTCAATGACTCAACCTTACCTGGTATGGCAGAGACTCAGACGTTGAGGTGACAGCCCAGTTCCTTGCAGAGGAAGGGGTCAAGTCCCTTTGTCTCCTGTCACGCGCTGGGCGTCCGCCAGAAGAGGCGAGAGCACCATGGCCATGCAGCAGCCCCGGTTCTAATCGGAATCGACTTGATTCACAGAATCGCAGGTGCAAGCTCGATGGAACTGGCTGCAGGCGCGAGAGCGAGAGATAGCGAGAGATAGCGAGAGCCTGGCTCTTCTCATGTTGCCCTGCCAAGCGGAGGCGAGCACGCTTCAGCTCCAAGTTCTTCGCTGCGACGTCTCGGAGGAGCAGCTCATGCCGGTTTCAGTCCAGGCCTTTCCCAGTCCCAGTCCCTCATCTCCCGAGGAGGCTTCCGTGCGCTCAGCCGACTTCTCCCAAGGCAGCGTCCTGAGACACGCGGACCGCCACATTTTGCCATAATCTCGTGTGCTGTGGTGGAGCCTTGGGTAGCTCGCCTTGCGCTGGCGGCGTGGGAAAGGTGCCTCCCCCCTCTGCCCCCCCCTGCACCTAGTTGCACCGTGTCCATGGATGGCAGGCCTCCAGGACGTGGAGCCACGGGGGGTTGCCCCCCTTCGCAGTTGTAAGAGCATCATGGTAACTTCAAGTGGCCATGGGCTATCAAGGAATTCAATCGTATAAGTATATACCATGGGCTCGTGGGATCCTTTTTCATCGCTGCTCTTGAGCACATTGAGGGCAGAGGTTAGGCCCAGCGAGGTCCCGTCGCTTCCCTCTTCCACTTGGCGGGAGCGTTGGCCGATGCCATGCTGCCGGCACTCGACCGCCAGCTCTTCCAGAAGCCTGGAACCTGGAACCCCTCGAAAAGACGAGAGCAGGGAGGCCCGGGACCTCTCTTTTTGGAGGTCCTATGGTGCCAAAGTCCACGGTCTGCGCCACCTTCTGCGTCTCCTGGGGGCCAGGGCCTCATGGGCCGGGCCTCAGGGCCGCCGCCTCAGGGCCGCCGCCGCTGCCGCTGAGAGGACGTGGCTCTGACCGTGCTCTTCTCTTCGACGTCCTCACTCTTCGGCGCTCCAGGCGAAGCGACTCTTTCTTGAGGCGTGCCGCGCAGCCTTTCACGGAGGTCAAGGCAACTATGCCGCTGCCAACAGCACACTCGATGCCTTCGCCGCCTTTGCAGACCGAGACGGCCAAGGCGAGGCAAGTCGTTTCAGCGCCTGGGAGCCTCTCTCGCTGTCAGTGCGCAGGGGCCGCAGGGGCGTGCGTCTCCGTGCAGTGGGGACCTTGGGCTCGGGCCTCGGTGGAAGATGGCCGAAGGCTGAGGGTCTAAGTAAGTCAGAGTAGACCTTGCCCAGTTTGGGTAATAATGCCACCGCTAACCCATTAGATGATCATTCCTAGGGTCCCCCCTACACATCACCGATAAATCACTACTACTTCCCCCATTAGATGATCATTCCTAGGATCCCCCCTACATTTCACCGATAAATCATTACTACTACCCTATTATCAATACAATTCTAGGAATAACCATAACCCCATCTATTATCTCTAAGGTGGCATTATTACTCAAAAGGGGCAAGGGGGGTCTCGTAGGATTTGGTTCAGGGTTTAGGGTTAAGGGTTGTAACAACACTGTAATTATAATATATAACTGCTTATGTATTATAATTACATTATAACTATGCTGGTTAGGTTGTTTAATCCATTAAGACAAACTCAGGTTTATTCATAAGAGTTCCAACAATTTTATTAAAGTCCTTAATAAATCTATCTGGGTCATGACCAAAATCGTTTATCTTACGACGAATATTAATATTTTTAATATCTATCCAATCCTCATATATCCGTTTGAACGTTGTATATCTTTTTTTTTGACAATTTCTTGAACAGTTCCTTTTTAACCCGGTCGTAAATGGGAAAGTCATGTTTAATTGAGAAAATAAGTCTATCTACATCATATTCGTGTAGTATATTACGTCTGATAATTCCCTCTATCCTCTCCTTCTTGAACTGGCGTTTTTGACAACTACGGCAAAAATAAGCAAAGCCGTAGATATTATCAATAATATTTTCTGGTAGTGGCAATTCATATAGAGTGGAATAACGTTCGTGTTTTTTACAATCCTTGCATTTACAATTCCGTCGCTCTTACTTGAGTTCCCTGAAGTAGTCGTTAACCTTGACAACATCCAAGAAGTTATTTGTTATTTCATCCTGCTCTTTCTGAGTGAACATTTCCCTGTTAATATATATAGGCGTTATTTCTTTAGGTCATTTTCCTCAGAAATATTATTTTCTTAAGATTTACTGGATCGTGGTTTATTTGACAGACTTCTCTAAGCATTCAGAACAAGTCGCAATGTATTTAACATAATAGTAAGAATGCTTACCAGCACAATAGCAACGCTTAAACCAATCAATGTCTTTGACTTGCTTACAACGATAACACATCCTAGTAACAACATTATTTGTTTCAGTATATGGTTCAAAATCAACTAATATCTTATCTACTCTTACTGGCATTGCTAATATTATATGTTAGAATATTGTTATAAATACAACTATTTATAACAAGATCTAACGAAACTAATTACGAATTAATGTCATTACCAAACTCTTATGGTTTGCTTATGAACCTGTAGACTTGCTAGGCACTCGGGGGCATTGGGTCACTTCCTTCTTCTGTGTTCATTGGGGACGTTTTTTTATGCCAAGATGGCCTGTCAATATAGACTATATTTTAATCCATAATATTTAAATTATTCTTCAAAATATTTACATCTTTATCTATCCTTTCAACATCCTCCTCCACTTTTTCTATTCTCTCTTCTGGTGTAGGCTTTCGCGATCCCCACCCGGTGGTCACAGTATCAACACCTTCATTATCTTGTGGGCTTGTTTTAAATATGTCGTTTTCATCGGGTGTTATTCCTCTCCCCATCTTCCAACTGCTTCTATCTTCAATTATTGTTTTACCTTCATTGTTTATTTTAGTTTCTTTGTGAAAAGTCTTTCTTCTACATTTACAAGGCAAACAGTTTAACCCATCCGTGTTGAGGTGGAAGCCACCTTCATTAGTGTCACTATGATTGTCGCTCATTATACTTTCTTAGATTTTTTAAATTCTCAAGAACTGCCTTAAGCAATTCTAAAGAAGCGGTGCAACACCTTTTGAGCTTGGTGTCTTGAATTACAACCTTTTCAATTTCTTCAATCTCCTCTATCGTTTCTAAATACTTCTCCATTATATTAAAAGATATTTTTCTCTTATTAGTTAATGAGTGAAGAAATACCTAAAGTAGAACCGATAGACATACCCGAATATAAATATAAAAACAGCAGGTTTGACATGATGCCGAAGCTACCCGCGCGGATGTTATGTGTGGCTTCTTCAACAGGTGGTAAAACAGTATTGATCCAGAACTTGATATTAAAGATTTACAGAGGATCCTTTGAGAGAATATACATCTTCTCGCCCAGTGTTCATGTTGATGACACTTGGTCGGCAGTGAAGAAATACATAAGGGATGTAATGAAGGTAGATGCAGAAAAAGAACAACTGTATTATGAGGAATACGATCCGGTGGCACTAAAGAAGATCATAGACACTCAACATAAAGTCATTGATTTTCAGAAGAAGAATAAACAAAAGGATCTGTTTAGCATTCTGTTAGTGGTGGACGACTTTGCAGACGATCCCAAATTTGTAAGATACTCAAGCTTGTTACATGGGTTATTCACTAGGGGTCGTCATAATGCCATCTCGTGCATTTTATCCACGCAGAAGTATAATGTACTGGCCCCGATCATTAGGTTAAATGCCAGTGCTTTATTCATCTTCAGGCTCAAGAATATGAACGAAGTCAACGCGTTTTTAGAAGAGAATTCTGCCTTTGGTGGATAAAAGCACTTTGTATGAAATGTATCAGAAAGCCGTGAATTTTGCTCCCTACTCGTTCTTCTATATAAACACCAATGCTAAAGATGTTAGTAATATGTTTTTTATTAACTTTGAACAACGCTTTGAAATAGGTGATTAATAATATTTTTTGTTGTTAATATTATTAATTAAATCAATGAGTAGCTACACAAGTTTATAGCAGGTAGTTTATAATATATTTTATCGCTTTTTGTTTCTTCTATTTTTTCAATTCTTTCTATACAATCCTTTAAAGTGTTAAAGAGTAAAATATCGGTTTTAGTTTTTTCATTAATATCTAATTCTTTTATTTGTTTCATATTCTCACTCGCTGTAGATTTAGATGATGTAGATCCCATATAATCATATTTAGATAATTAATTTTTATCGCTATCACTTCTGTTCTTCTTCAACTTATTTACTTCTTTTTTCAATTTATCTACTTCATTTATTGTTGCCTGTAAAGCACTCCATAAGATTGGTACACATGTTGTGTAATCAAATTTCAAATAGCCATCTTTTCCTTCTTTTACTACATTCTGCCATTCATCTGGCATCTTCTTAGTTTCCATAAAATCATTAGCAATAAAACCAATACACGATTTACCTTGTTGTCTGTCATCGTGAAAATGATATGTTTTCGGCTTAATATACTTTATTAACTCTACTGCCTTTTTACTGTTCACTTCTTGTATGTCTTTCTTTAATCTTTTACCCGATGAAGGAATTAACGACCCTGTATATGAAAGATCACCATCAACATCAACACCTGTTGTTGTTGCGTCTAATGTTGATAAGTTATTATTACTTAATCTTATCCATCCGTTGTCATCTGGATTATTTATTAATACTCGTTGCTGTCCTGTTATATCGTCGTGAGTTATTTCCAAATTACCTAGTAAATTCACTTTGCGTTCTGTCAGTTGAATTTCCGGTGTGCTTCCTATGGTTCCGATGATAAAATTAATTGCTCTGTCTGTGTCTCCATTTCTTATATCTAAATCATAATCGCTTCCATTTAATGTTTCTTTAATGCCTGATGAATGTTGAAATAATATATCACCACATACTCTTAAACTTGCTTCTGCTGTTATATCACCAATACTATTAAAAGTTAAATTATTTGTGACCGCTCTGTTAAATGTTATTCCGTTGGTGTCGGTTAATTGCAATGCTATTGTTGATGTTGTTGGATCGGTTGCTCTGTTTGACTGAAAAGAGAATTTTATTTCATCGTTTGTTATTAAATTTAATGAGTTATTCGCGTCTGCTCTTCTGTATATTTTGCTATTATTCCATATCAATATTTCATTATTAAAAGTCGTAGCGCCGTTAAATCTTACTGTTGAACTGAAATTAGAATTGCCACCGTTAACATTAAGAACATCTACAACAGCATTCGCTCCAATTCCTAATTTATTGCATCGTACAGCATTACTATTATTCATATTTAAAAATAACTGTTGCGAAGAGTCATTTGTGTTATATGCATCAATACTAAAACCTCTAAATCTTAATTTCCCACTATTATTAGCAATTGCTACAACATTACTAGCGTCTGTTGTTGGCTTGTAAATCGTTAGCCCTGAATTATTAGAAATATTAAAATTATCAGTTTCATAAAATATATTATCTTTAAAATAAGTTGGTTTAAACAATGTTGTTCCACCCGTTGTATTATTGCATTCTAGATATGTATTTGTGTCAGTATCGTCATTAGTTCCATTAATTAATCTTATAGCGTTCGCGGTTTCATTAATTGTTAAATCCAATGATATATTAGATTTAGTAGCATTAGTATATCTTTCGATACTTGTGTTAGCGTTTGTTAATTCAATATCCCCCTTTACTGTCAAATTGCTTGTTATGTCAATTTCACCTCCTATTGTTACATTAGTTGTAATATTTACATTATTCACCGACAAGTCGTTATTCATATTAATATTCCCCGTATGGTTTAGGTTCAAATCCACAACACTATCGTCGCTTGTGGCATTGGCATTAATTGTGTTTCCTTGTAAAGTTATGTAATTTGTAGCATTCTTAAATACACTAACAACTTTATCTCCTCCTCCTGTTTGATTACTGAATAATAATCCTGTATTTGGTGATATGTTTATAGTCTCATTGTTTAATGTTAAACCACTATGAATAATCGTAGGAGCGCTACAATCAATGATCGGAAAGGTAGAAAACCTATCAGTAAAATCGGATTTAGGAACTCTTAAATCTAATAAATGATCAATTTCTGCATCAGTGTATCCCGACCCACCACCAGCACCTGCTATTAATGTATCCACCTCACCTTTATTATAAAAGTTGGTAGCTAGTAGTGTGTTATTTTGATAGTTAGTAGATAAATTTGTGTCTATCTGCGTTGATGCATAATAGTTAGTAAATGTTGAATCTATCTCTGTTTTATTGTAGAAATTGCTACTTAACTGGCTGTTAGTTTGATAATTACTAGTTAAATCAGTATTTATAGCATTAATATTGTTATAATTTTGCAGTTGCTTTGTGTTCAATATTGCTATGGCGTCGGTGTTTGCCGTTATGTCTGTTGTGAAGTTAAGATTTTCAACTTCTGTCTTTGTTGCGTAGGTGTCTGATATTTCACTTACGCCCGTTGAAGATGCTAAATAAAACTTGTCTGCATAAACTGCTGTTAGATTGTTTACTGAAGCCATTATTAAACTAATTTAGATTTTAGTTAATTTAATGATGATATATTGCTTAGTCTAAAACTGTAGAAGCACTTTCGGAGAGCTCAAAAATGTGCTCACTGACCATAGTAACAAATACTCGTTCAATTCCTAATGCAAAATTTGCGTTGGCTCCTTTAATTTTAAATGTGATCAAAGATCCCATTTTTGTGTTTGATCCGGTGAAATTCATATCAGGCTGTTTGTCAAAGTTAATACCACCAATGAATTTATCATTGGCATAGCGGTAAATGTCAATGCTAAAACCATCGTAATAAGGGCTCATTACATTTACGGCTCTACGAAGGAAATACATAAATTCACTGATACTTGATATCTCTTGTTCTGGGAATTTCTTATTGGCTATTTGTATTTGCGCTGAAATTTGTTTATCACTATCAATTACACCTTCCAAATTGTCAATGGTTACCGCCATAGGATGGAAAAAGTAGTTCCATCTCTTCCTGTCATACTTACCTGCTGTATTATCATTATCAATATTACTGTTGCTGAAGGTGAAGAACATCTGAGACAAACGAGTTGAAGATTTAACGATGTTCATGTTGATCTCGGTGTTTCCTGCCGTGAAGGTTTGTGAAAATGAATGATAAGCCGGGTAAACCATTCTAAGCCGACCCCCTTTCAATAAATGTGAAACTATGTTATTGTTGACAGTATTGTCAACTTGGATTAACTCACATCTTAAAATAGCATTCTGAATAGCCCAACTTGTGGTAGTATTGCGCGTTGTAAAATATAAGCCGTTTTCATCATCTTCTGCCTGTGTTAATGCTACTGGTGTAGCTGGTCTTATAACTGGTTCACCTGCATCTGATACAATTTCAAAAATAAATTCAAGTGGACAATAACGAATAGGTGGGTAATATCCGGATTGAACGAACCCACAACAAGGCTTGTGACCCATTCTTACGAACTTACCCTGTTCAATTCCTGTAGTATTAAGTCGTGTTAGTTTCGGTAGAACAGCGACTCTTTGGTTTGCCCCTGCTGTTGTTGTTGCATCGTGACTTTCTATAGTATAAGCGAACAGTCGGTTAATTCTACTGTCGTATCGTGTTAAACAACCTTCCTGAATATCGTCTAAATTTCTCACCTCTTCGCTTTTGAAGGATTTCATTTCTTCGCAGACTTGATTGTAGTTATCAATATCGTTTATCTGTTGCCCTGCCGCGTTGCATCGGTATCTGGTGAAGAAGGAGTGGCTTTCACCTAGAGGTCGCAAATACTGACCTGCAGTCGTGGAAGTATTGACAACATCAAAGAATAAACAAACACTAGACATGTCAATGTAATTATTGTCTTCCCCTGTGATTACAAATTTTAAATATTTATTTCCGTTACTACTTGAGAAGATGTTTCCGGATACGCTGGGGAAATGAACTTGCTTACGATCAGTGATGTAAGCGGCAGATTCGGGTAATCCAAACTGAAGGGAATTGATCATATTGTCTTGGGACTCTGCTAATACCAAATCCATAATTATATATACTTTATTTAGATTTTTTATTATTATATTTTTTGTGGCTTTTAAAATGATCATTATTCTGTTTCTCTAACTGAGGTTGTGACACTACATTGACACTGCTTCGCATTGAGGGGAAATTAATTCCCCCGTCGCCTTCTTCTATTATACTACGGATACTCTCATAAGCAGAATTATTGATCCTTTTGTTTAAGTTGTTCTTGAACCGTAGGCTTTCCGACGGCTTCCCAACTCTATGTGGTTCTTTTATATGTTTAGGTTTCTTAAACATCATATTATAATAGTAGAGATTAAAACAAAGTCCTTTCTGGAATACTTTCATCTATATTGTCTAGTGAAGATATGTCGTGATTCTTTAATGGGTTCAAAGTATCCGTATTGTAATTAATCGCTGACTCTTCAAAGGCCGATACAACATCGCCCACTTTTCTGAACCTCTTGTGTTGTTCAGACGGTTGATCAAAGCCTAATGAAAAAACGGGGCTGTTGTAAGTTTTGGTGCTCAAGTTCCTATCTGGAAAATCTTTCGCCAATTGTAGCGCCACCACTCCCGCTTGACTGTGCCCGACCAATTCTGTTATTTGTGGGTTATCTTTTCATATTCGTTCTGCTTCTATGTAGCGTTCCATATCACGGATTCCGCCCAAACAACCAAAGGGTAATTTAGTAAAATTTTCCAACCAGTTAGTGAAACTCGTTGTTCCTCCTACATGCATCTTATTATCTCTAACAAAATTTTATTATCACGATCGTAAGCCATCTTAATGCCTTGAGTGTTTGATATCTTGCCGTTTGATTTTAGCATTCTGTCTAACTGTGACTGTATTCTCGTCATTATATTAATAAATGATATATAATTATTTTATCTGTTATTAATATGAGCTTTAGACCCTTAACTTATAAGAAAGTCTATGTAAATTCCCAATACAGAGTCTCTGATAGTAAATCATCTTCCGACTTTAAAATAGAGTTGCAGGACACCTTTGAAATACCCGACAACACCATTATGCAAGTGCATGAGGTGGCTATTCCCAATGCGTGGTATTCAATCAATACGAACAACCAGAACCTATACTTCAGACATCAGATATTGCCACCCGCTACGCATCAAGGCATAACATACAGAAGAATTGAAATACCCGTGGGAAACTACACCGCCCCGGATCTAGCTTCTGCAATACAAACACAGTTAAACACATTCTTTGACAGCGGGGGAAGAACCGACTCATATTCTGTTACATACGACACTTTAACAAACAAAATTATTGTATCGTGTAATTATAGTGAAGTCGTCTTCATACCCTTGACTGATGCGGATGTTCCTACTTTTGTGGGTTCGTTCTATATTTCTGTAGATCTTAACAATCTAAGTTCTATAAATACTGTATTGGGTTTCACGACACCTGTTGGTGATGCCTTCACTTCATCATCGCCTTGGACGACCGGGTTCATTAACTTGATCAATTATCCTGACGTTTATATTTCCTGTCCCGAATTATCTAATAATAATTTTCATAGTCCTTATGCTTTCTCAAACGCAATAATTATACAGGTGCCGGTCAATGCTCCATTCGCTGGTATTATCAGTGACAGCTATGGAATAACAGATTATGATTATATAAATGTGTCTAAAAGAAATATTAAAAGGCTAACCTTTAGAATAATGGATGGGGCGGGTAACGTTATAGACTTGAATAATATAAATGTTACTTTCTCTTTGCTCTTTCATAATAAGGATATGGATTGAAAACAAATAGAAAATATATAGAATATTATATATGAGCGAAGAAGCATCTGAAATAGTGAAAGCCGATGAAACACCTGAGCCAGAAGAGCCGAAACAATCTCAAGAAGAAATAACAGCAGAACCGCCGGATCCTAAGCCTTCAAGGGTAAAGATCACGGAAGTGGCGAAGCAAATGACAGAGTGCGGAGATTGTAAGAAACCGATGAATATGAAAACTCTAAGATATTCCCATCCCGACAAGTGCGAAGGTAAGCCGAGTGATATAATGTCTAAACCTGTCAGAAAAAAACAATGTGAAGCCAAAAGTGAAGGTACAACCACTAAATGCAGACAACAATGAAGAAACTAGAAATGTTCCAATAATAAAGGCACCGCCCCCAGTTTCTAAGGCTATGCCACCGCCTCCACCTCCAAATATGCAACCTTATAACAACCTGACCCAAGCACAACTCATTCAGTTGCAATTGCGAACAATGAACCAAGAAATGATGAGAAGGAAGCAAGAGAAAGCCAACAATATGTGTCAGGCAATGTTCAATTCTCGTTCTAAAAAATCTAGGTAATTAATATATAGCAATGGTTTTATACAACAGGTATAAGTTTAAGCAACAAAAGCGACAGAAAAAACGCAAGTCATTAGACAATCCCGTGGTAAATGAAGCGTCAGAGTTAAGTTTTCATAAGCCTAACATTGACTACTTGTTGAACTGAAAAAAGGAAATGGATGCACGAGAAGCAAGAGTTGCAAATCTAGCACTTAAACGCAGACTACTAGAAGGACAAATGAAAGATAACTACACAATGGAGATTGACAGATTAAGATCAGAAGTGCATAATCCTAGAATACCTGAAACATCCATAGAACACTTACAGAACAGAATAAAAACTCTTGAAACACTAAGTGAAAGAATTTTCTAAAATGTAATTTTCTATATAAGAATATAAAATATAATGGTATCCAAATCGCAATTACAATTTCACAGAAGATCTAGATACGAAGACATCCTAGAACTTGTCAATGATAACGAAGAAGCATTAAAACCGTTTCCTAACAGAGACGCAGTATTTTATAAGGCGAGTAATAAAGGTTCTTATTTTGATGGTAAAGATCATTTAGACAGATTAAAGGTAGAACAGAGAAGAATCAATGAAAGGATAGTAAGAGATCAGATGTTAAGGGAGTATGCGACAGACAACGATCTGACTCATAGGGCGTTGTGGGACGCTGGAGCAAGTGCACGGGCGGATTCGCCCACACGACCTCAGATGTTCAATATCGGAAGCGATGAACCTGCGGAGCAATACGGTAATGATGAATTTTTTGACACAGACGAAGATACAAGTTTTACACGAGCACAACTAGAAGGAGTTCTACAAAGAGCGGGAGAATCGCAACAAGCCAATCAAGAAGCAATAGCCCAGGCGCACCAACAACAGGTAGAACAAGAACAACAACAAGGAGAAGGCATATTAAGAACGCTCGGGCGCGGAACAATGAGAGTAGGCAGAAATATTGCAGGTGGTCTAGCCACGGGTCAGGATCTCACAACATCTGTAGTTGCTGGACTTGCAGAACCGGTTTTGAGTGGTTTAGGCGACGCAGTTATGAGAAGAATTTTACCACAACCCCGCCCCCTGCTTGATTTAGAAGCACCCCGATCACCACCCAGAAACCCAAGGATGACAATCCCCAATATGGCACAACTACCACCGTCTATTATTTTACAGCCTCATCAACCTAATGTGGGTGCTACTCAACAACCGTTGCCCCCTGCAGTTCAGCAACCAGCACTACCAGCACCGCAGACCAATTTTCAACAAGGTGGTTCATCGTCATCTTCATCAAGCGGTAACTTTCAATTTCCGCGAGGTTCTGCAAGACAAACCGGTCAAGAAGAACAAACGCAAAGAAAGCCACGAACGAGACTTACAAAAAAGACAACCTTAAAAGAAAGTTCCAGAGAAGACACGGACACCCCGCGAGAAGAACTCAATATGAGACCAATGATAAACCCGAGTAGAATAGGCATTCAAAAACTACGAGAAACATTTGAGGACGCAAACAACAAAAACACGATAAATACTACCACTTACAGAAAATACCGAAGCCTCTATAATAAGTGGGTTTCATCCGCAGGTATTCCTGCTGGGAAGAAAGAAGCGCTTAGGGGATTACAACAACTATATAGGGAAACCGTTTTTAACAGATAATTATCTAAATAAAGTTAATGGTCAGTATATAGTTATTCAACCATCAAACAAAAAAGACAAAAAGTACGAAGCAGTAATAGACAATAAGAAGACAGTTTCGTTTGGTGCTACTGGCTATTCCGATTTTACCAAGCATAAAGATGAAGACCGCAAAAAGAATTATATAGCAAGGCACAAACCTAATCAAGATTGGAAGGACGCTTCGCAGAACTCGCGAGGCATTCGCGACCATACAACTGCCGGATTCTGGGCTAAAAATATTCTCTGGAATAAGCCTACCATTGAAGCATCCATAAGAGATACTAATAAAAGGTTCCCAAACTTGAACATAAAAATGAAATAATTATTAAAAATATTTTGATAATTATTTCGCACTGCAGTTACAAAGCTTACACCAAGCTTCGCAGTTGACGCTTTCGTGGGCGATGCTGTTATCTAGCCTCTGGGCTGTCATTTTACTTGTCAAGAAGCCGTTCTTAAACTCAAATTCAAAGTTACACCCGCAGTTGTTACAATGACTGTAGACTCTCTTCATAAACCAACTTGGATTAACATACTTGTTGTCGTCTATTTCTCTATTCGCTTTCTGATCTTGTAGCTTATAGGCGTTTATCTTGTTAAGCCAATATTTATGCAAGGTTGTTTCGTTCAGTTCGTTGTCTGCTTCGGCACTCTCGTAGAACAAGACATTATTAAAATCGGTGCTTCTGGTCAAGGCACACCACAACCACTCACGAGTAACTAAATGCGACTTCTCCCACTCGTGTATAACGATCTTACCGTCAATTGAAGCCCCTTGCGCGGAATGGCAAGTGGTGCAGTAGTCATATCTGAAATGCTTGTCTAAGGTGGCTATGTCCGTTAAATACTGCTGTTTGGACTTGACATTCTCTAATTTAATTATGTTCTTGGATATGCTTACGATCCTAAACCTGTAATTAACATTGAACTTGACATTGTTCGTTTTCTTGTATAATCGGCAGATTAAGACCTCATCCACTTCATACTTATCCGTTTTACCTAAACTCTTTCTTATTGCATTGGATTCCGTTAAGCACCTCATATTGGTATAGGCTATGTTCTTCTGAGATGCTGTGATATCGTCTGTCGTGTTACAATACTTATGAACAAACTCGGATAAAGATATCTTATGAAGCCACATATCATCATACATCATATCTAATATTTTCCTGTTGCCTTCAGCTGTTGGATCTCCTTGTGGTCCTAATCTCTTACATATGGTAAGCATAACATTATACTTGAAGATCTGATCAATACATTCATCTGCGTATTCGTCCGGCTTCCTTGTATTAGTTAGGTCTTCAATCGGCGGTAGCTGTTTGACATCACCCGCTCCGATGATAATTTTATTCGGGTTTTTCTTGACAAACTCTCTAATTCTATTTAGGATATGCGTTCCATTCATATATATCTCGTCAAAGACAATACAGTTATAACTGCCATGATCAAACTGGGGGAGCTTCTCCCCATCGCCCACGGGTATGGCAAAAAACTTATTGGTAGTGACCGCATCGTCGTCAATATTTTGAGATAAGCTGTTCTGGGGCACTACGAACAGAGTTTTATAGCCTAACTTGCTGAAATGCTTTGCTATATGTGACTTGCCACCACCTGCATACTTAGATCGGATCATCATAGGATTATTTGTTACGATATCTTTTGCTATGCTTTCCGTGTCCCACTCGTTTTCTATGGGTCGGGTCTCGTTGTTAAATATGGGTATTGGGATCAGTTCGTTCTTTTTTGGTGCCCACTGCTCTGTGGGTTCTGCTATGTTTTTACTCTTCTCGTGTCTCCACCCGCCGATACGATCTGAGAACTCTATCAGGTTCTTAGCACGTCTTAAATGCTCCTTCCTGATAACAAAGGCATCTGTTTTAACACTCCACACTCCTATATGGTTTTCTGTTAGCTTGGTGTAGTCGGTGTGCATTTTAAAGTGATGATGTTGTAATAATAATTCTTTGATGTATATATATCCGTTTCGTAGGGTGGCTTTATCGGTCACTGTTAGACAATAATATTTTCTGTCCATCTCTTTTTCTATGAAGTCTGTCTCGCCGTTAGGTAACTCAATCTCATCAACATACATACCCGAGATTCTGTTAATCTTTCCTCCGATCTTGTTCTGATAATATAAGGCTTCCTTTAAAGTATCAAAGGCATAACTTTGATGGGCTTTGTTCGTGTTCTTCTCAAGTAGCCCAAAGTTAACATTAACTATTAATTTCTTTATTCTGATGTCTTCGGCTGGTTTGTCAGAGATGTCTGTCTTCCATAATTCCGCTGTGATCTTCCTATAATCCACCTTGTATACTCTGGATGGTTGCTTATAATAAAGAATCTTACATTGCTTCACAAAGTGCTTTAAAAACATACCATATACTAAAGTGTAGGCTTTATTGAAGAATAAGCTCCGCTTGGTGGGCTTGACCAAGTAGAGAGTGAGATCGTGAAAATCTGTCACATTACCGTTGAAGGGCTTCCAGATATCAAACTGAGTGAACACCGGTATCTCGGCGATCTTGTTAAACGCAGATGTGTAAGCTTTCCTTACATCTATCTCCGTAGTCGCTTCTGGAGTATAAAAGTATTTGTCGTCTTTGTCTGTCTTAGGGTTATGTAAATAATAATGTCTATTTATTTCACCCGTTGGGGGGATGGTGCGACACTCCTTGAAAATCTCTACATCTACTTCGTTGTAATATGACTTGTGCGTAGGCTTGAAGAGGGCGGTGTTAAAATTAAACATCGCTTTAGACATCTTATTGTAGATCTGTTCCGTTCTCACGCAGATGGAACCATCTATAGAATTATTCACTAAGTTCTGGGTCTTAACCTTGTATTTAATCTCTTTGTGGGTCTTGTTGTTTATCTTGATCTTAAACTTGAAGTTAAGTTCAGATACGAACCCTGCGCTAAACCTAACCTGTGGCTCATACCCTGCCTGTTTGCTAAGATAAAAGAGATGAGACAGATCGTAGCCATTATATACCAATGTGTATTCGCTATGCTCTGTGTATTTCCGGATGTCGTCTAGGGATGTGATCATTTTACATTCCACTGGCTCCTCCTTCTCGTTAAGGTGATAATCTGAAGAAGCCTTAACAGATATACTATAATTACTGCTTTTTGGTATCATCTGCCTCAACATATTCACATTATCACTTGCCGTGTAGATGTGATTGTTCTTCACTATAGCATATAAGGCTGGGATGTGATGGTTTCGCTTTATTGGGTCGCGCTTATAAATTAGAGTATTAAAGGCATCATATATTCTCACTTGCAAGTTAAAATGTTCAAACACCTTAGCCATGTCTGTTATTGATGCCCCCTTTGTTTTAAAATCTTCTTCCGTCTTGTTTATGATTTTTAGGATGGCTTCTTTAGTGAGTTTGTTCTTCTCTCTCTTGTGGTCTCCCATAAGGGTATCCTTATAATAATCGGTCAAGGTGTTAAACCAACACTCGTTCTTAACATAATGATCTACTTTAATGGCTTCTTTAAAGGTCTCATACTGTGGATCTAAAGGTGTCTGAATATATCTGTGATACATACTGACATTCTCCGTGTTTGTTAGTTCTTCGTCTTGTGGCTTGAAAGCATCGGCGTTGTCTACCATTTCGGCATAATTAACTTTAATACAGTCAATGTAACCTTCTGCGTAACCAACTTCGGCTCTAAAACTATCATCTGTCAATAACAAGAACTTGAGCCTATAGAACGTCTTAGAATCGGCTTTCTCATATTTGAATATGCGTCTCCCCGCTAAGTTTTCAACCCAAGGTGTTGTCGGAACATTAGCAGTTAAAGGGTTCATGTATACTGGGACATATTCCCTACCCCTGGTGTCTCTAAAAGACGTTTTTAATACACCTTTGTCTGCTTCTGTCTTAAGCCTATATAAATGAACATTGATTGAATATTTTTTTGGTTTTCTCGGGTTGGTTCTTCCCGTTCGTTTGTTGTCTTCTTTTGCTTGGGTCATTCTCTGACCTAGTTGTTCTTTATCCTTGTGCTTGTCGTATATTTTGTTATATTCGTTTCTGCTTTAGATTTTTCTTTGTCTGTTTTTGCGGTGGTGAGTTTCCTGATTAAATTGTCTGCTGTGGTGAATTGGGCGATCTTACGATCTGAATATAAGTTAATAATGTTTTGAACTTTTGTTCTTGTGTCTTGGGTGAGGCGGTTTCTTCTGTTGTTATAAAATGTTTGTAGTGCTTCCGTATTACGCTTAATGGCTTTGGACATATACTAATATAATTAAACTATATATTATTAAATCTTTAAGTGTAATTTTCCAAAGATGTTTTTTAAAATATTAAATGTTGTTTTAATGTATAGAAATATGTCTAAAGATAAAATATTATATATAGTATAGTATAATATGAGTAAGAACCCCGAGGATATGACAATGGATGAAATCAAAGAGCAACTCGCCATATACAGCAGATTGTATTACAACAAGCGCAGAAATGATGAAAAATATATGCAAAAGAAACGAGAATCTGCACTACGACACAATCAGAGAAAGAAGATCAAGGAGTATGAAGAAGCCAACAATATCAAGCTGAACCCCGATGAGTTGACAGAAGAATTGCTGTCTGAAATAATGAATGCAAAAAAGCCTTTTAAAGCAAAGCGCGGCACACCCAAATATGATATGAGCAAGTTCAAGATCATAAAGCCGATGGATGACGAATGATGATTTAATTTAGTTATTAAATCATGATTTTCTTTTGTTTTTATATGAGTGAGAAGCAAAAAATTATTAATGATGTGTATTTTGATCGCGCGGGTTTCGGCAGTAGAAGCCGGACTTTAGAAGAAGCACGGGAGAAAAACAAAACCATCACAATGTCTGATATCAATGAGTTTTTTAGGAAGAATGTTGATCAAAAACGTAAGCCCGTCGGTTCAAATAGCTTTGTCGCCCCGCATTCAGCATATGAGTATCAAATGGATTTGTTTTTTATTAATGATTTGAAGGATCAAAAATTTAGAGTAGGAATGTTAATGATTGACATATTTGATAAGTTTATGCACGTCGTGGCTATTAAAGGTAAGAAGGAAGAAGACTTAGCTAGTGGGATGATTGAATGCTTACATAAAATGGGACAGAAGCCGAAGATAATTTTTACCGATGATGAACCCGCAATGAACAAGGAGGCAATACACAAGTATTTACAGGAACAGAACATAGAACACTACAGAACTAGGGCACACGCAAATTTCAGCGAAAGGGCCATTAGGACGTTCAAAGATTTATTATATCGTCGTGTTGAAGCCGATCAGAAAAAGGGTAAGAACAATATTCAGTGGCCAGATTATATTTTTGAAATATTATTAACATACAATAACAGAATGAAACATTCCACAACTGGCTTCACCCCGAAGGATGCCAGAAAACCGAGCAACGAATTAAAAGTTAAACTGCATTTGAATATGAATGCTAAACGAAATCGGGTCTATCCTGATCTAGGTGTCGGGGATGAAGTTAAAATATTCAGGAAGAGGAAGCCCAATGAAAAAGAGAGACTGGGAAATTTCAGCCAAAATGTTTATACCATAGAACGAATTGATGAAAAATTGGGTCAAAAATATTATTATGTTGAAGGTAACAATAGAGCGTATTTACGCTTTGAGTTGTTATCAGTGTAGCTTTTGACAGTAGTCTTGAAGTTGTGGGGGTTTTCGCAACTTGAGTTGCAAGCTGTTCTACGACTAACGTTGTTAGTTGCTACACACTTCGCAACTATCACCAATGGTGCCACTTGCATATTGCTAACTGGAGATGGTCATTCGTTTTTCAACTCGTTGTTCGCGGTAGGACCATGCTCCCGACCTGAGAATTGTAAGCGGGACGCAGTTGTAAAGCGGGAGCTGACGGCGGCTTTGTTGTTCAAGCCACAGAAACATTTGCGGATGTTGTCCACGGGCTGGTACCAGATTTTGCGGTATGATTGTTCACGTCCAAGTAAACCCAAAACCTCCAGCGGCAAACCCTAAACCCTAAACAACACCTCACCTTTGCCAATGCCATGGAGCCTCCAACAAAGAAACCGAGACGCTCACGCAATGAGTGGTTGGAGTTGCTTCAGACGACAGAGTTGAATGAAGACACCAAGACTGCCGTGGCGACAATTCTCAGTTCGTATCCTCACGACGCCAGGATCCTGACAGTGCACAACATTTCCTTTTTGCTTGAACGCGCCATCACTGATCCTACAGCGCGAGACGTCACAGCGGTTTTGTTGCATCAAGGCATCCATCCAGAAAGTCAGACACCAGCATCCGCCGCTAGGCGCGAGCATAGACACGCTTTAGGGCTCATCTTGTTTGGTTGGTGGAAGCTTACTTGCTTATTTCGTAGGCTTCCCCGATAGCCTTAGTTGATTAACCTTACTTATTGGGTTCAGGGGTTGGCTCTTTGGTTGTAGCGCAGTTGTTTATTCCCCCCTAGGTTTGGTTTCCTCGTAGGGTTACCCGATTGGGTTAGTTGATTGGGTTGCTTAGTCGGGTTTAGGGGTTGGTATCTTCGGTTGTAGAAGGAGGAGGGGATTGTCTTAGACGGAGCTTTGGTGTGATTTTGCACTTCAGGCTCTCCAATCCGACGAGGGGATGACGAGCTTCTTCAGAGCCCTGTGTGATGCAAAGGAGACGGATGTAAATGGACAGAATGTCCTCGAACTGGACGTCGACAAGAGCTGGGACTTGAAGAAACTCCAGCTTTCCACGAAGACAGCCCAGTTGAACTTTTTGCTTCGTGAGGAGTATTGCAATCTCCTTCAAGGCATGGGCGCCGAGAAGGACAAGCAGCATGGAGCAATCATAGTCGGCACGAGTGGTATTGGCAAGAGCGCGTTCAGATTCTATGTCATGCGGCAATGGCTGAACAATCATCCGAAACTGCCGAAAGCCAGGTTTCCGAAGGTGATCTTTAACCTTGGAGATGCTTTCTATGAAATGGATGACAGTTGTGCTGTCCATGAACTGCCAGAAGTGCGAAGCTTGGCGAAGCTCCCTTCCAACAGACTTGCACTGTTGGACCCCTGTGTGCAGATTGCAGGCTTGGACAAGAGCCTCCATTTCAATTTCATGCTCGTGACGACCTCTGCTTCACCGCTGTCGGGACAGGAGACGAAGGTTGGCAACTACAAGGAACTCATCAAGGCGCTTGTGGACAGTCAATATGGACGCATTCTGGTCATGCACATGTGGAGCTACGAGGAAATCAAGGCGGTGGCGCCCGACGCCAGTGATGAGCTCATTCGGAATTTTGGATGCGTGCCTCACTGGTGTCTCCGCAATGATTTGACGGAAGAGAACAGGATGCGGCAGGCATTGGAGGGCATTCTGGAGAACGACCAACTTCAAGGCCTCTATGAGTTCTTGTGCGCAGCATGCTCTTCCGACAAGTTGCTTCGGGACAAGCGTTTGCCCTACAAAGTTGTGAAGATAGATGGTGATGGCACTGACAACAGATGGGGGACAAATAGCTTCATCTCGAGCTTTGTCGCGCGGTTCTTCCTCGACAAGGCGTTGGATGCCACGCACAAGAAGCATGACGAGATTGTGTCCGTGATGAAGAACCCATTTTCCATGCAAGCCTTTGGGCACGTGTTCGAGGAGTGGGCATACAAGCAATTGGTGCAAGGCAATCTATGCGACTTGGGCGAGTCGAAGATGAAGGGATCGTTCGCGAAGCCTGGCAGTTTTGAGCGAATCGATGTGGAAAACCAGGCTTCGATGAAGCCCAAACTTGAGGTTGGAATTCTGCTCAAAGCCCCGGTCAACTACAGGTCGATTGACATGTTCGGGCTGGTTCAGTCGGACGATCTCAAGAGCTACCAGTTGCTCATGTTTCAGGAAACTGTCGGCAAACTGCACAGGGCTGCTCAGTGGGGCGATGTTCAGACTATCGTCGGCTCTTGCAAGAAGAAATCCAAATCAGACAAGAAAAAACTTCAATGTTTGCTTATCTATCTAGTTCCGCGGGAGAGTTTTGAGAGCTTTGTCTGCCCAGAGTGTCCATCGTTGGACGACAAGAATGTCCCCGTCTCAAAGGGACGGCTGAATGTTGACATGCCAGATGCCCTCACCCATCTTAAAACATGGGAAGAGGCTCTCAAGGCGCCTTGAGACAAATCGAGAAGTGCCGCGTGTGGAAAAGGCACTTGCGAGTGGCAGTTAGTGTGCTGATTGCTCATTTTTTTTTTTGGGGGGTGGGGTGGGGTATTGCGGGGTTAAACCGCAGAAGCTCGGGGTTACAACCCTTAACCCTAAACCCTGAACCAAATCCTACGAGAACCCCCTTGCCCCTTTTGAGTAATAATGTCACCTTAGAGATAATAGATGGGGTTATGGTTATTCCTAGAGTTGTGTTGTTAATGGTGTAGCAGTAGTGGTATATCGGTGAAGTTTAGGGGGGAATATAGGAATGATCATCTAATGGGGGAAGTAGTAGTGATTTATCGGTGAAATGTAGGGGGGACCCTAGGAATGATCATCTAATGGGTTGGCGGTGGCATTATTACCCAAACTGGGCAAGGTCTACTCTGACTAAGTATGGGCCCTGGGCCCCCTATGGGACCCAAGCTTCTTAGTTGAGATTGGGTACGAGGCAGCCAGTACACACACACACACACAGACACAGAGAGGCCGAAGTGGGCATGGCGGTGCAAAAGGGCACCGTGCAGAGGGCCAAGGCCAGTGGCATCGGCTCGCTCAGCAACCCCCAAGGCCTCCAGCTCGAGCCCAGCCTGACACTTTGCCTGGCTTTCAGCTCCTGAAGTCAGGAATGGCCATTCTCGCCAGCGTCATTTGCCAAACTGCCGGAAACTCGAAGCCCCGAAGCATGGCCTCGGACTCGCTGCTCGCCTCGCTCGCGCTTTGCATTCGAGGGCGAGCCGCGGCACTGCCTGGTGGGCGCAGCTCATGTCCGTTGGCCCAAGTTCCTGCGCAGCGTGTTCAATGCCCGCAGCCCCAGGGAAGCAGCGATAAGAAGAGATAAGAACAGAACAGAACAGAAGAAAGCGAAGCCTCTGAGGCGACGCCGCCAGCCTCCTTGCTGGACCTGGCCGCCGAAGCCGCCAAGAGCACGGAGGGTGCCGCAGATGCAGGCGCGGCCACACTGCAGAGCTGCAGAGCCGGCTCAGTGCTTCGGTCCTTGCTCCGCAGCTGCGGAGTGCAGGATCGGGCATCTCGGCAGAGCTGGCGGCGCTCGGGCCGGAAGAGCGGCGGCAGCGCTTGGAGGTTCTGGTGCAGCGCTTGGCCAGCGACGCTTGGCGGAGTCCTATTTCCCTGTTTAGCGTTGAAGATGTTGAAGTTGGTGTCCTTCGATCTCGATGTGTCCATGGTGTCCCACTGTCCCTCAGGATGTCGTGGGCGAAGACTTGTCAGGAGACGTGGAGCTCCTGGAGCCACAGACTCTGCATGACTTTTCGAGTCTTCACTTCCGATTCCCCGGTTGAAGAGGGATGAAGAGTCCGCAGCATCAATGAGGTCCGGCATGGACTCTTTATCTGGCGTGGAGTTCCGAAACAGGCTTCAGCAAGAGTGCTGGCCTCAGGCGTGGCAAAAGCAGAATCCATGAGAATCTTGGGCATTTTCAGGCTCGGTGGCATCCGACTGCCAAACTCTGCCGTCTTTGACTTTCCCACGGCCTGCCCTGCCTTTCCCTGCCTCCGCAATCCAGCAATGCAAGCAATCCAATCCAAATCTCCCATGTGCCTGACAGGCGAACATGCTTGCGGGTTTCATCGCTGGTCAGTTTTCGACGGGCCCGATGTCAGACGAGGCGCATCTCAGCCAGCATGTTCTTGATGCTCGCGTGCAAAACCTGGTGCGAAGGCAGCCCCAACCTCAGAAGCCACTGGCGAGTCGAAGATCTTGCAGCTGTTGAATAACAGGCAATCTGCGGGAGATTAAAACAAAGTCATCGAAGTTTCCGTCCTACCCCGTGTCAGGAGTGCTGGCCCGGGCCACGCTCCGCTTTTCCTGGTCCCTGGCGCTGGCTTGCAGGAGACATCTGGGGGTTGTGGGGCCCCCGCACACTTGGAATTTGGGGTCTCTGCAGGCCGCGGGCTTCCAAGCCTTGGCAAGCTTGCTTCCTGTGCCAACCTGGAGCGTCTCCTGGCCTCAGACCCTGCCCAGGGAGAGGCAGCCGGCAGTGAAACGTTGCACTCTTGAGCCGCAGTGCCCGCTGTGCGCTTGACTGCTTGACATCACATCCCCGGGAGTCTTTTAATCCTCACAGCTTTTGCTGACAGCATGGGCAGTCCCGGTCCACGCCGGCAGATCCGGAGACGGCCATGGCTTCTCTGCAGCGCCTGCAGTGCCTGTGTCATGGCTCTCATTTGTCTTGCTCTCTGCGGCGCCCAGGCCTTTGTTGCCCAAGCGCTTGGCCCGAACCCGGGCTTTGCTAAGCTGGGCCACAGAGACGTTTCGACCGTTACCGTCTCGTCGGAATCCGCGGAGGCGGCAGAGGCTTCTTCTGGTGCTGCCGGGGTGGCGTTGGCTGCGCCAGAGCGGTCCCGGTCGGTGCAGGTCTGGTCCGTGCTTGGCGTGGCTGCATACTTATCCTACGGCATAAAGAAGGTGGTGCCCATCGTGCATCAGGGCCTCGGCAGCATCACCACACCTTGGCAGTGGCTTATGCTCGTGGCCACGTCCCTTGTGAAAAATTGATCATTCAGCACGGTGTAGTTTTTAATTGGTTCCTCCTCTTCTCAGTCTTTCTACTCTTTGGCAGCCCCAGCCTCTCCAATGGTTTCCATGCTTAGGCTTGGGTTCTTTGCCTACGTGGAGGGCTACAGGGGCTTCCAGAAGGGCTTCTGCCCGCGGGTCGTCAGCCGCGCCTGGGCCGTATCGGAGAAGTTCCCAGAGGTCTCAGCAAGGCCAGGCAGGCAGAAGCGAAAATACGCTACGATTGCATTGGAGAATCAAGGTGAGACGGTGCGAGAGGTCCCAGAGTCCCAGGTTTCTGTTTGTAGGACACTGTAAAGTCATGCCAACTTTTGCCATGAACTTGCAGTCTGAGCAGATGTGTCACGCAGTGGGATCTACGATAGGCCCTTGTTCTGACGCGTAAGTTGAAGTGCTCCCTTGCTGCCTTGTCGCAGTCATGCAGGGACTTGCTGAAGCGGTACGGCGCAGCATACCTGGCCTCCTCAGTGTCTTTGTCCATAATCTCTTACACCCTCTTCTATGAGCTTGTGAAGCGGGGCCTTGATGTCACCGGTGCTCTAGCGGCCATTGGCATCACCGTCGCAAACAGCAAGTACTACGGAGCAGCAGCTTTGGCTTATGCGCTTCACAAAGCAGCATCTCCCATCCGTTTTCCACCGACGCTCCTCTTGACGCAGTTTGTAGCTCGGATGATGGGGAAGGATGTGTCCGCAACGCAGAAGGCCACGGCCACTGTCTTTCACAAGCTCTTCGCCCCAATGTTCTGCATCGGCTATTTCCACGGAACTCGAAAGCGGGTTATCTCCAGCTGGTGTGTGACCACCGTCATCTTCTTTGTCGTTTACTTTGTACGTAAGCTGGCCAACCCGTACCGTGCCATCCTCGACGTCGCGTGCTTAGACTGAAAGCTCGCTCGGAGTTGTTGTGACCCCATGCATGGAGCATGCAGCCTTGACACTGAGGCTGGCGTCATCGTGGGACTCATGTGGGGGACGGTGTCAGTCCTCCTTTTGTTTGCCCGGTCCCTCCGAAAGGGCAAGCCTCCTCAGTTTGACCCGTGCCTGCCAGCCGATACGCCCTACCATCCAAACGCATTCTGAGAATTCAGTTATGCCTTTGGAGTGTGCTTTGAGCAGATCGCGCCGTAGTGTGAAATGCCACAAACACGCATTGCCAACTGGCGAAAAGTTTGCTGATGACTGGAGACTTAAGCGAGTGAAGTTCATTTTCATGCTGCCCCGATAATTAATTAACTCACTCCAATGCCACAGGTGGCCGGACTCTCTGGAAGCCTTAGCAGAATTGCTACTGGCTGAGGTAGCGCAGCCCCTCACATGTGTAATGATTGCTTATCCAGCTCATTACTTGGAGGTCCGAGCAGTGGTGGGCGCGTCGGAACCGTTGCTGCTGGCTGGACATTCCTTCGGCGCCACAGTTTGCTTGGAGATGGCCAGACAGGCGGAGGCGGCACCTTCCAAATTCAGGAGGGTTGGGTTAGAGACTGTTTCTTCTCTGCGAGCCGTTTAATTGACAAGTGTGCGCTCAACCTGTGTTGATTGTGGCCTTGTGAAATTGGCGTCTGTTATTATCATCTGTGGTGACAGTCCTCATTTGTTTTGCTGTATGTAGTACTTGAATTGGCTAACATGTGTAAGGTCACATGCTTCAGTCTCTTCATGTGGACGCTTACGCCGCAGACGTCTTGAGCGCAAGATCAAAATTCGGCTATTTGAGCGAGGGTGTGCACTCAGCTACCTGTCTCCAGTTGCTAAGGCCTACAATCTTTCCCAGCATCGGTATGTCTCTTCCGGGGGGTTTGTTGAAGGTGTTCGCCCTGAGTGGCCAGAATCATTCAGGCGAAGCCCGTGCAGATTGGTTTGTATGGCTAGGACAAAAGTTGCGTTCAGTACTTCCAAAGAAACAAGACGAAACAGAACAGTTGTGTACAAGGTTCCAAAGGGCTTATGATTGCAATCTACAGTAAGTCATCGCTCGAGCTCATCGTGAGCCCAGCGAATACCTAGCGATTGTATACATGATGCCTCACGGCGAGGAAGTTTATTTACATCATGACATTTGCGCCTGACCTCGAACCTTTTGGCATTTGAGTGTGCTTGGGGACCTCGACGCACGGTGCAGTATGCGGGAATTTAAGGGTTTTTCCCCGCCAAGACCAACGAACGGAATTTAGCGGAAGGTCACGTTGCGCGCAGATCTAGAACTTGACAGGCATCGGAGAGAGCCCCGTGAAGGATCCTTACGGTATCCCGAGTTGTCCTCCAATTGCACTGTCCTCTTGCCCTTTAGAGATTTTTTGGGTCGCGATCATATGTGGCCCAAAGGTGATTATGTTAGAGCTGTGTTCAATACGCGGAGGAGAAGATGACCTGAGACATGCTGGAATCCGGAACGTTTTCAACAGGGCCGAAACTGCCATGCCTTTGCAAAACTGTCCTTAGAAAAACTTAAACTTTTCGAGCCCGGGTTTTCAGGCCTCGGCCCAAGCAGTTTCACTGGTGATGCTGCTGGACCCGCGGACGCTACTCCCGGTGGCGGCCGACGCAGGCACGGGGTAGAGCGGCCGGGGCAGTTCCGAAGTCGAGACGCCTGCAAAAGGAGTGTGAGAGTGCACTCGAGCTCTAGTTAGTCTAGTTGAGGAGAAGGAGCAAACGGAATGTTTTGGCAAAAGGCCCCCCGGTGGCTTACTGGCCTTTGACGTCGATTTGGGATTCAACCCCGGTGCTGTCGCACGCAGTGCTCGTGTGGGGTGCAGCAGGGTCTGTGGGTACCTTCCGTGCCTGCGTGTGGGGATGCCGGTTTGCCTTGTCGGCAAGCAATCAAGCAAGCAAGCGGGAAGGAAGGAGGTTCCGCAATGTCGTGCCACGGCATCGCAAGTGTATGGAGGCATTCAGGGCATTTCCTGACATTCTTGGTTCAGGCGGCCTTTTCGACGAGTGTGGCATCCTGGAGACCGTCGCGATGCTTTCTCAAACTGTTGCAGACGGTTCGCGCTATGCATCGGTAGTCGAGGACGCGGCTCAGCCGGTGCTTCCAATGATGACTGTCGAACATGTCACTGTTGGTCCTTGCATGATTGCTTGCCGGGAGGAATCCGCATCTGAAGAAGATCGGGAGGAAACAGTGCGCCGGCTGCTAGGCTCGCTGCTGGGCTGCGTGCTGTGTTGGTCAGTTTCCTTCCGATATGTCATAGAGGCCCACAAGTGGCACCGGTCTTGGAGCACATCCATGAGACGTTCCGCTGGTATGCGGGGCTACTCGCGAGTGCTCGCCGCAAGCCCAGCAGCCCAGCAGGATTGTGAGTTGCTGCTGTCGACCTCATTTTCAAAGGATCCGAACTGTCAAAGGAGACGGCCCTGCGGGCCAGGCATTCAGCTGGTTTCGTGGATCTCTGTGGATTCTTCAAATCACGCCCTGCCAGGATGCTTTGGGTCAGAGCAGCAGGTCAATCTGCCGAGCGATCCGCTGAGGCCGAAGCCTTCAAATGTCTCCACGCGACATCCTGTTGCCAGAGTTTCAGGCCGACTCCACATCGGCGAAGGAGATCGTTCAGCGCGTCCAGGCATTGACACAAGAGGAGGGGTTCGTGCCGTTGGGGTGGATACCGCTGGAAGCGCCAGGCCGAGATTTTCCAGGAAGATGAAGTGGTGGCCACGCGCCTGAAGTCAATGGGTGCTAGTGGAGAAGTGGCGGCGAAGGACGGGAGAACAGGATCCTGCAGAGAAGGGTTGGCTTCGTTGTGGGCCCTTAGCGCTCTGGCCAGGCTCCGGTTCTGGCTCGCGGAGATCATTTCGCCATGCTCCACGAGCCTCATGTGGCCGCACTGGCGATGCGGTCGCTGCCTTGGCTTTGGCGCATCGCCTTGCGGTAAGATTGAGCTTTCTCGCCAAAGCTCTCCCTTGCACAGGCTCTGCCATGCGATAGTGGAGGCCTCTGTGGTGCAGGACTAGCACAGCGGTCTGGTGGAACAGCTTTCAAAGCTTGGCTTGCGGAGGACTTGACAAGTTAAGTCGGTGAGAAGCCAAGTCGGGTGAACAAAGTAGCGGCGTGGCGTCCAAGCCGCCCTTGCGGAAGGTGCGCTTGAAAAGCAGGCGCAACCCGTTTCCTCAGCCCCTCCACGCTCGACCTCACGGGCTTCATGGGCCTCACGAGCCCAGCCCGTCTCGCGATGCTCAAGCTCGACCCGGAGTTGCGCGAAAAGGCGCTACACCCGGAGGATGGCAGCGTCGAAATGCTCGAGGAAAACTAGTCCGCCACTGCATAAAGCCTGAGCTTGTCCTTGAAGTTGAGACAAGTTGAACACGAACGCCTCTTTGCTGAAGCGCGTCGAAGCTGAGTCTCTGAGGCCGCTGCGCTCGAGGAGGCCCTGGCGGCCCAGCGCCGCGCAGAGCAGCTGGTGGCGGAGCTGCGGAACCAGCTGAGCCAGTGGCTCTCCGCCAATAGGCGCGGCCGGCGGAACCGGGAATATCCGGAATGCTGGTAGGGGCCCGGGCCGACCGGGCACCGGGGTAACCGTGCACCGCTGCAGGCAGACGATGGAGGTGGCTTTGCGAGGCTTCACAAAGCTGGCGTCTATCACCGGCCACAAGGCAGGGGGAGTGCAAGCCGCGTCGGCCCTCACAGACTCCGACTCGTCAGTGACTCGCAGGTGCCGCAAAGCGAGCTGAAGTTCATGCAGGCGGATGGCGCATTTCTCGCCGCCACTGCACGCCTTCGTCCGCTATGCTCACTCAAGGGTGCCTTTGTAGTTGCAGGCCTTCGCCACAGCAGAACCCACACCGATGGAGGCACCTTCGGCACGGTGGACGGCAGACATCTAGCACAAGAAGCTCCTTGAGGTACTCAAGGCCATGAAGGAAGCGTCGCCCAAATTCGAGGCCGTGCCACATCGACACGCAGTCCGTTTTTGCTTTGCTTCATGTCAGGTTTGGGTCAGCGAGGCCTTGGCCAAGTACGCCGCGAGCTTCGCCAAGGATGGCACTCCAGCCCCGCCCGTGGAGGCGCCGACGAAGGCCCCGCCCCGCTGGTATCCGCCGGTGTATCGCTCCGCTGTCGCTTTTCCGACGCTTGAGGAGCCGGAAGCGCCGGTGCCAGAAGCAGCCAAGGAAGTGGTCTACAAAGGCACTGACTCATTACGAACCCGCAGAACTGCACGCTCCTCCACTCCTCGTTACGACCGAGCTGCTCTCAGGAGATCCCAAGGAGGTGCAGGACTGTCTCCCTGTCTGCCAGCCTTTTTGCACCGTCTTTGTGCATTGTGGCACCTCTTTCTCGTGGTGTCGGCAGCACTCAGCTTGTCACGGAGAGCTGAGTGCCGCGGCGCTGCACCACGTGACAGTTTCAGCTTTGTGTGACATTCCGGCAGCCAGCATCAGTTGGCGAGGGTCAATCACGGGAATGTTGTGTGCCGTTCGTGGGTCCAGTCCAGGAGCTGAAGCGCATCACGCAGAGGCAGCAGGTGACGCAGCTGTGTGCAATGCCATGTTGCTGGAAAGCTATGTACCTTGTCCTTCCTGTAGGAGGAGATCTCCAAGCTGCTTCTCACCATCGACGAGCTGCGAAAGCGTATGGAGAACATCAAGGCAGGACGGGGGCCATGAAGTTCGAGGTGTTGCACCCTTAGCCACAAAGCCGCTGGGAGAGCCACGTGTCTGCCGAAGCCGCCGCACAGTCTCTGTCTCTTTCCCCCTCACTGCACTTTCTCTCCCTCGCACCCTGTCTGTCCGTCTCTCTCTCTCTCTCTCTCTCTCTCGCTGTCTTTCTCTCTTTCTTGTGTTCGTTCGTTCTCAGTTCTTTCTTCCTGTTTTTTCTTTCTCTCTCTCTCTCTGTCTCTCTCTGTCTCTCTCTTTCTTTCTCTGTCTCTTCGTAGCTCTTCGTCGGTGTGTAGGTAACCTAAGTTCGCATGCATCACTCGCCGCTCGTCCGCTGTCAGGTCGTGTCGCTAGATGCCGGCCCCGGTGTTGCCGGCACGGTCGACAACATTATGGAGAAAGTTGGCCTGAAGGAGACTTGCAGGCAAAGTAAGCGGTGTGGGCATGCTTGCACACGATGCGTTTTTCTGAGGACATCATGGAAGCCGGCTTGGCGAGGAACCCGCCGGTACTTAAAGGTGTTTTTGAGCGCCTTTACTCTGATGCCACGCAGCGCATCCAAAGGCAGACGGGGGGAAGGCGGTGGTGACGGTGGTGCTCAAGTGCATTGCAGGTACGGCTTGATCCGGCAGCAGATGCTTTTGGCGAACAAGGCTTATGCGGCAGTGGTGGAGGCCGTCGCTTCGGAAGAGGTGCCCGTGGTGCCGAGTGGAGACGGAACATTTGCCATTTGCCAGCTTGGCTTAGCAGGCTTAGCACAGCCTTGAAAAGGACCAGCAGTGGCCTGATTTCGAGCGGCTAAACGACACCACGGACGCCACGATCAGGGGCATGTGGTGCGCCGGGCACGGCCAACGAAACTGAAACGGAAGCATCGCTGCACGGTTTGAAGGTACCACACAGAGTACCTCTTCCGAAGCGCTTGTGAATACGCCATGACGCAGGGTGTGGAGGTGCCGCGTGTTGCTTCGCGTCGTCGCCTGTGAGGTAATGGACGCAGATTTGTCGTCAGGCGACTCTGGTGAAAGCGCAGCAGAGCTTGGTCTCGGAGTTTGAGGAGAAGGCGCTCGGCATGGCTCGGCCACGGCGGCCACGGTCTCCGGAGTGGCCAAAAGAAAGAAACACCTCGTGTTCTTCTTCTCGGCTCTCGCAGTGCTCTGGCTCTCGCATCTTGAGTCATACTAATGCAGGAAGCGGAGCCCTCGTCACAGCAAACTGAAGTCGGTCACAGTCATCTTGCAACCCCATTCTACTCAACTCCTTGCCTCTTTAGCCTTACAGCAAGCAGCAAATGCGATGGCTCTCCTTCTTCCGGAGAAGCTGCCGCTCCAAGTGCTCGAAGGTTTGAAGGAAGGGCGAATCAGGGCCGGCCGGACCCCAGGGAAGGCCCCGGAGGCTTCTTGGAGAGCGATTCCGTTTCTTCAAGTGCGAGTTGCGCAAAACTGCGGGGGTTGCTGCGGGTTTGGTGTTGCAATGCTTCCAGCGCTACTGGGTGCCTGGCCTTGGCTGCGGCTCCGGCGGCTCCTCGGCTCTCCAAAGACTAATGCAAGACAACAGCTCTGATGCATGACGTGAAACCTCAAGGGCAAGGGCGGCAGCGAGTCGCCGACGCCTGCAGAAGGCCAGATGGTCGGAGGAGGCTTGCTTCGATGCTCTCACATATCATTCGAGCCGAAAAAGGTAGCGAAGCTTGCCGCTGAGGAGGCTCCGAACGTCGCTCGACTTAGGCGCGCTGCGTCGTTCTACTGAGCTGCTGCAAGCGCGCGTCAACCTCCCTTCCTTTGTCAGATGTCGTGACGTCTTCTCTTTGCATGTCCCTCCGAAGAATGCTTGAAGGTTGGACCTGGATGGGTTGGACGGCTTCCGCCAGGACTTCTTCGAAGCCTTCTCCGAAGAGGCACGCTTTATACTCTACGGGCCACAGGGAATCAGAGTCATAGAGTGATCAAGATCCTGCCGTGCACAGGACTTTCTGTGGCATGCACTCAAAGATCCAGTGCGCACAGAGCCAACCCCTCAGATTTATAGTTCGGGCTATGACTATGCTGTTTGCGATTCTAGCAGGAGAGCAGTCACGCGGTCCTTCAAGCTTGTGGTCAAGTGGCTGCCGGAAGAGGCTGACACCCTTTGTCGACACGTCCACCGGCCGTTGAAACGTTGTTTAACGCGGACCACCGGTTGTCTGGAGGCCCTTCACGAAGTGCAAAGGCTATTTGTCGACTCGTCTTCGGCGCCGGCACTGCTGCTTTCGGGTTTGCCATTGGATTCGGAGATCCCTCCCACGCCGATGTTACCTGGCGACTTTCGCTTACCTGTGGCCGAGGCCGGGCCATCACGGAAGCCTAGACTCAGAATAGAGACGCAAAGCAATGTAGGCGTCGCGTGTTACGTGTGTGTTACGGGCATGTCAGGCCTGGCTGCTGGGCTTAGCTCGTTGCCTTGGTCTGCCGTACGGTCTATTGGGGCCCGGAGCTTTGGAGTCGGCAGTAGACTGCTCCGCTGACTTCGCCAAACTTGTAGGTTTTACACTGAGAATGCCCGCGGCGGGCTTATCCGGGACCTTGCGCCGAAGCCAGGCGCAAACGTTTCGGGCAGAAAATTCTCGGGTCTGCATTTCGCTGAGAAGGACTGGGAGGCATCAACCAGCCGCACATCCAGCTGGGCTTCCACCGAGACGTTCCCAAGCAGCGGAGCCCAGCACAGTTCTGTTCAGGATTTTCTGGGATTGTGCATCCATCGAGGTGTGTTTCCGGTGCCGAGAGCGAGCCCGATGGCTTTGTTCTTCTGGCAGCTCGCGGCGATCCACAGGTGATTTGAAGCATTCTGGGTCTTTTGCATTACCTAGACCTAGTGACCTAGTGTACAAGAGTGTTTTGACGGCAGTTGCTGCCAGCACGGGGCGAAGACGCAGATTTGCTCCCGCCGACGCCTGGCCGCGTGCTTGACAGCTGCCGAGCTGCAGGCGGAGCCGGCCGCGGTCTGACATGTGCATCTCTGCACGTGCGCGCGCGTGTGTGTGTGTGTTACTGCTACAGGCTCTTCGCCGCAGCCGAGTGCGAGTTGAGTGCGTCAGGAGAGGGACAGCAACGCTTTTGTTGCGACTTCTCTCGACCTTGCGATAGCGGAGGCCGGACGGAGTTTCTCCATATGGCCAGGCGTTTTATGCCGTCACAGGCTCCGAGGCGCCGCTGAAAGTGCCCCTATTAGGGCTGGGAAGCTGCGTGTGCCAGAACGAGCCCGAGATCACCTTCTTCTACATTCCAGACCACAAGGCAGAGTGAAGTCTCTTCAATTTCACGTTGCCTGGTGACGACGCGGAGGAGTTCTCATATCGGATAGTTAGCGACGACGCCGAGACCCAGGCAGTACAGCTTTTGAGTGGGCATGGTCCAGATTGAAGCCTTCTTGCAGGCTGCCTACTACCGGGCACTGGCAGCGGCTGCAGAGACGTGCGACGATGTAGACTTGCAGGCACATCCTTCATTGGTGTAAGCACTGCCCCGTACCGCGAATTATAGTACAGAGTCGGTTTGTATCTTGTCAAGTCCTCTTCTTCTGTGCGCTGTCCTGGAAAGGCTGGAGACGCGCTGCTTATTGACAATGCCCGCTGCAACCATGCACGAACGGCATTCGAGCCGCAACAGGAGCAGCGGGCACGGCTGTGCTTGTCATCATTGTCATTGTCCCCACTAGCAGGATGGAACGGACCGGTGGTTGTTGAAGACCTTCGTTTCCGCAGGTTCGGTACTACCTGCGGGCACCAAGATGGAATCGCATCATCTGCAGGTGGATGGCAACGGCCAACACCTTCGGCTTCACTGGCCTGGCCGAGCTTGCTAGCAAAGCCCTAGGAAGCAAAAAGAGCTGCTTTCTTTTCGACGGTTGCCCTCGGCCCTTCTTGGCCCCGAGCCACTTGGAGCAGGTCGAGGAGAGCTTCAGCCCTGCGGCCCCGCGCCGTGAGAAGCCGCCAGGGTTTCGGGCCCAAGATTTCCAGTTGCTTCTAAGAGAAAATCGGAAGCCGATCCGAGGCCTCCAAGACGCCAGGACCGAGGCACAGCTGCGGCCGCAGTCGGCCTCTGTCAGATCCTCCGCTCCACGTGCTCACCCGCGCGCGAGGCATCAAAGAAGAAGCTTCAAGCCGGCGAGAGCTTCCCAGCAAGCGACGACCCGATGAACCAACGCCCTTCATGTCCCGGGCCTGCATACAGTAGAATGCAGATGTCACAGGGGAGGCGACTTTTTGGCTCTGCAGGTCCTACATGGCAGCATTGCGGGAGGTGCAGGGGCAGCTGGCCAAGGAAGTGGTCCAAAGCTTGCCCGAGAAGCCGCTGCCCTGGAGAAGAGCCGCCGGCCGCCGGCTCTTGCCGTTCTTTTCGAGGCGGCCGACGCGCGCCAACCTCGACGAGTTCCGAACCCTCAAGGACGCCTGCGACAGGCAGAAGGGGGGGGCGGTGGCAGACGAAGGCACAGCGGCTAGTGCCAGGCCGCCCATTGCTTTGCCTGCCTCAACCACGTCGATGGCAACTAGCCGCAGCCTGCCGGCCTTGCCCAAGACGCGTGGCCTGCACGGTGGCTTGCAGGACTTGGCGCGGCTGTTTCTCCAGCCCTCTTGAGTTGCATAACTGGACGATCTGTACTTGAATGGCTTGGGAAACCAGACCTGCAACACGCAATTCCGAAGCGCGCCAGGAGCCAGAGGCAGTGCCGAGCCCACTCACGAAGGCCAGTGCGTCTGCCTGTCCTTCAGTCCGTCTGTCGGAAAATGTCCATCTATTGCTCTCAAGCATCAACGATTGTTGGCCAAGGGAAGACATGCTGCATTGTCTGCATTTCAAAACGAATCAAAGTGGGCTCCACGGCTGTGCTGGGTGCGTCGATCTTCCAGCCGAACAAAGCGAGGAGCAAGAACCGAATAAGCTCTGAACGAAAGCAGGTCTCTTGCAGGTCGCTGTATGATTTGTTATTCTCATTCTACCGCGGCTGCACGTGAGAGTTGAAGAGCCGATGAAAGACAGCATGGGGGCTTCCAGAACTCTCTGGGAGGCGAAGATGTCTGCGACTATGATGACGTAACTCGTAGCTTCCCTGCCCTTCTGAGTCCTCGTCTCACGTCTCACCCTTCCGGAGAGCACCCTCTCAAAGAGAGCAGGTGCGTGGAGATACGGAAAAGAGCATTATGTGCGGTATCGGCAGCAGCGGTGTTCGCATCAGGAGGGGTATATATGTTGCATGGAATCCTGAGACGACATTCTGTTTGTGGGCTCTTTGCATAATGCTGCGTTGATCGGTGATGGGTTCGTTTTGTCGCAGGGAGGGCTCTTTAGCTGGGATAAGGCGGCTGAGGCTGTGACGCCATGGCGCCCATGGCGCCCAGCGGACGAAGGCTGGTTGCGCGCGTGCTTGCACTGCTTGCATCATCAGGGGGCGCCACTTGACAGGCAGAGGCTCCTGGCAGTATTGGTGTTGGTCGTTGCGCCAGGGACTCAAAATTTCAAGGAGCATCTTGGCGTGGAACCTTGTGCTCTGATTTTCCAGGGCTTGCCTGTGGAGATGGGCCGTTGGTGACAGCTTCGTTGCTCCAAAGATCGGTAGCCGGCTACCGCCACGAGGTCTGCTGGCCGACTGCCGAATCTGAACTGCTTATCTGCTCAAGAGGTCCGCTTCGCGTGGCCCGCTTCGCAAGCGACAGCGCAGCTGAGGTGCTTCGATTAAACTGGCTTCAGTGAAATTTATGCATCTGAATTTTTGAGGACTCCGTAGAAATCTCCGGCTTCTCCGGGTTCGTGGTCGGCCTCGCATTTCTGCCGCACACGTGCTACGCCCTCCTGACGGCCGTCAACCTTGTGAGGCTCTCTTGCAGAGGCATCGCATTTACACTGCTTGAGCACAGCGAAGCAAGGGGGGAGAGCTTCCCCTTCTTCGGCTTTGAGCTTCTTTCGAGCGTTGTGTCGCTTGGCCGTGGCCCCAGCCAAAGTGACCGTCGTGCACGTTTACGAAGTTTCGGGCTTCGGAGGTTTGGTGGCCTGGTCCCTGGGCAGCTTCCTTCAACGTGGTCGAGGCACCTAAGCCGAAGACGCCGAAGAGACCAGGAGGGCAGCCGCCCGCTTGGCCAGGACTGCCAGCTGGGCCCCTCGGCTTGCTGGGTCTCTCGGAGGGGCTCTCCTACCTGGTTGCACCTCGTCCCAAACGACGCAGACTGAGAGTGCGCGGAGTTCTCCGCTAAAGCCACTGAGGCATTGGCCCTCCTTGCAGCCACGGCTGCAGCCGGACTACGAGCAGGCCAGGGGTGGCGGGAAGAACTCACCCGTGCGGTGGGTTCAGAGTGACGAACGAAAGCGATGCCCTCATTGCGGTGTTCAGAAGCTAGGCCAGGCTTTCTTGAGCCCCGGTGAACCTACGTGATCATTCTTCAGGACCTTCGCTGCCCAGCCTGAGCGTGCCCAATGTCAGCATACCGAAAGTCAGCCTTCCAACATCGCTTCCGAAGGCACGTTGCAGTCACGTTGCATCATCCTATGAAACGGAATCGGAGAACGAGAAACGTGGCCTGAGGGCATGGACGTGCCCTCCTTGAAGGCACGGGCCGTGCATGTGTGTGTCTCCGTGGTAGGGAGTGGTGCCCCACATAATCTGGCCCTGGCTTCCGATCGAAAGGTGCCTGATGTGAAGTTGCCAGACTTCAAAGCGAACCTGCCGGACGTGAAAGTACGGGGCATCTAGTAGAGTCTAGCAGCACAATTTTGCAGCTTGTTTGGTGCTCTTGCAGGTGCCCGATTTCAAGGTTCCAGACATCAAGGTTCCAGACATCAAGGTGCCAGATGTCAAGATCCCGGATGTCAAGGTGCTCTGCAACATGCTGGCATCTCCTGATCGAGAGTTCCATGACTAGTAGCACGATGAGGTGCCGAAACTCCCAGAGGCACTGCAAGACTGGCAGGCACTGCGAAGGCACTGCGCACAACATGCAGCTGACAGGTGAAGGTTCCGGACGTGAAGCTGCCGAGTGCACCGAGCAAGGAGGAGAAGAAAGAGGCCGGCCTCCGCGGCGCCGCGCGCGGGGTGACATCGAAGAAGCGATCACGGGATACCGCGGGGTGTCGACGCACCTCGAAGGCACCCAAAGCGCCTCCGCCTCCGCCGGCCCCAAAGAAAACCGAGGCAGGGCCTTGAAGCGAACATGGAACGGTGCGTCTGCATCCCGTCCCCTCCCCTTGAGGCCAAAGCCTCGGCCTCGGAGGACCTCTTTGCCTGAGCGCCGGCACGTTGTGCAGACGCAGACCGACGGATCAATTTTACACACCCGGACCCCCCACTGTAGCTGCTGTAGCTCATCAGTTCTTTTTCGTCAGAGCCAGCCCCGAGTCACGAGACGTCACGAGTCGAGAGCCCGCAAAGCAGTGCTGTGCTGCAGGGGACCATTTTGAAAGCACAGCCCTTGAGCACACTTTTGCATTTGCAGGGGGGTGGCTTCCGCTAAAGCGGCTCGAAGCCCCGCGACCGCTCTTAGCTCTTGCGACAAGGAAGACGGCGGAAGGCCATGGGAAGGCCGCTTTGACAGGGCTTTCATCACGAGTACATGGCACCTCCGCGTCGCCTCCCCCTGCTAGGCTTTGATTGCCATGGCGTGATGGCCTGGTTGTGGATTTGGATTTGGCTGTCTCAAGGCCAAGGCGGGCAAGGCGACTGCCAAGATGAGGCCCACGGAGCGTTCGGGTGGCATTCTCGGAGTTTCTCCCTTGCCTGGAGGTCTTCGGCGATGTGTTCGAGGTGTCTTTGCTACAAACGTCACGGCACCTGAGCCGTGTGCGCCGGGCTCTTAGTCCTAGGGTCCTAGACCAGAGCTGCCTCAAACTCTCCGAGTCACCAAATGCGACTTCAGGAGCTTTGAAGCGCGAGCCGGAAGAGCCGGAGGAGGCTCCAAGAAAAGCACGTTCAAGGAGTGAAGAATTGCCTTGAGAGCGCCTTGCCTGAGACTTCCTGCAGCGGCTCCTTCCGGTTCTGCAGCGATGCGGAGATCCTCGAGCCGCATTCGGCGTGAAGACATGACATGTAAACAAGGGCGAAAGCGGCCCAAATGAGTGTGTGAGCGCTGAGGCGCCGCGTTTGTGCCTACATCCCGGGATGCAACTGGCATCGTGAGAGCGCTTACGGAGGTCTTCGTGCTTGGAGGCTTGGGCATGCTTGAGCTTGTTTGTCGGTGCAGTGCAGGCTGGTGCCTGGAGAACTCCAAACGTGGGGCTGCGCGTTCCTGTGCAGCGCTGGATGGTCCCCGATGTGCCGCCGAGCCTGGCTGTCGCTGGGAGCGCAGCTGGCCGGATGCTTTCTGTCGTGGGGACGGAGGCCGCTGGCAGAACCCAGGCGCAACTGGGGCATCCTGGGGCCCCTGTGTTTTCAGCATGTGTCTTTGTATTTTTCATCGGGGACTCAGGCTGCAGCTTCACGAACGATGCTGAGGCGCCCGCCGCCGTCTGCATGTACATCATAACATAATGGAGGCCTTTCTGAAGTCGCTCGAGCCGCACTGCAGGCCTGCATGTCGATGCCGGGCTGCAATTGGGGAGGGCGTAGCTCCTACGGCGGCTGGTGCTCCGGCGGATCTGGCGAGGACGGCGAAGGCTGCGCCTTTGAGACTACTCAGACTGCCTGCGCGCGGCATGGGTGCACGTGGACCATGGCAGCTTAAGAGCCAGCACCCAAAGAAGACCCGACAAGAGAAAGGGACTTTGCTTTCCAGCTTCGAAGTCCTTGCAGTTTGATGCTGCCATGTTTGCTGCGCCACGTGCATCATGTGCTCTTTGCAGGCCCCATTTAGCTGGCTC
The DNA here is from genome assembly GCA_905221615.1 of Symbiodinium sp. CCMP2592. NCBI lineage: Eukaryota > Dinophyceae > Suessiales > Symbiodiniaceae > Symbiodinium > Symbiodinium sp. CCMP2592. The sequence continues at coordinate 165,550 of CAJNDT010006207.1, forward strand.
ACAAGAGGCCTGCAGAGCTAGACTAGACGTTTTGTGCTTCCTTTTGAAGGAGAGGCCCCTTTCTCATGGCCATGGCGGGACGCTTGGGTCGCTGGCTCCGTGCGGGGAGGGCGAGCCGCTGCGGCTCCGGCGGCGCCAGCGGCTCCAGCTCGGGGAAAAGCTCGGAGCAGGCCCGCGTGATTTCAGTGGAAGGCAGTTCCCAAGGCAGTCGAAAGAAAAGGAAAAAAGCCGGTGCTCCGGCTTTAAGGCTTAGCTCTTGGGCTCCTGCCAGGGATGGCGGCGCCCGCTTCGGCATTCGGCTCGGCCCGCGTGTGCGGCGGCTTTGCCCGCTGTGCTTGCCTGCCAGTGCCCTCTGCCCTTTCCTTGCCTTCCTGGCAGTCTGTCAGGCTTTGGGGTTTGCAGGGCAGCTGCCGCAAGCGTCAGGTACCTGGACGGACGTCGGTCCTACTGCGAGGCACTGGGAAGACAAGACCCAAAGGGAGATTTTGGCCCGGTGGCTCTCAGGGCGGCTCCAGCAGCTCCCGTGGCTCCAGCATCATCCGTTTCCGGGTGGACGTCGACCGACCCGGCCTCCTCAGCGAGGAGCCTTGGAGCATTGAACTTGATCTGCAAGATTCAGCAAAAACCGAAAGAGAGCCGCAGGCCACGGAGGTCTTGAAGAAGCAGCAGGTGAACATCCGCGATGCCCGGATCTCTACTGAGGAGGGCTCGAAGCGGGCGACACACATCTACTTCGTCGAAGAGAGCGGGGAGACAGCGAGAGGAGGCCTCTCGGAAGAGCGCCTCGCGGAGGCGGGGACCCGGGAACCGGAGAAGAGAGAGATGTGCCGTGTGCTCCTCAAGGTCCGGGCGGCGCTGACGCAGCTGGCATCCGGGTCTTCGGCTCAGCTTCGGAACGGATCGGAGTTCCCTCCCTCCCTCCGCCTCCCTCAGCCTCCCCGGCCCTTCCCCGGCCCTTCCCTTGGGTGTCGAAACCGCCGCCGGCTTCCACCCACTGGGAGGTCCTGCGAAGCCGAGCCTTGGCCGGTGTTCTCTTCGGAGGAAGTGGCCAAACACCAGACGCCTTCGAATGGGATCTGGGTGAGCTACAAGGAGAGAGCACTAGTGACGAAAGCTTCAGTTTAGTTTATGTTTTTTTTTTGCTCCGCTGCTGCCGGCTGCTGTGTCGCGGGCACGCATAGACTTTTTGCATATACAGTACTAATTAGGAATAATACTTGCCTTGTTATCATGAGTCACTCAAGAATCGACGAAGTCTAGAGGGCTTGGGGTCTAGGGAGCCAACTGCATCAGCCGTACCAAATCCAGCACCACAGCATTGTCTAGTGAGTCGTGATACAGAGGGTGCCAAGTTAGTTCCATGGAATCCTCAAGCCTTAAGGTGGGTAGAACTGTAGAACCGGAAGTGGAACCAAGAAAGTGGCAAGAATGGGGACTTACCAACAACTTAGCAGTCGTCTACCACCGGTCTTCAGAAGTGCATAGTGCACATAGGACGGTGTCTATGACATCACGGACTTCGTCCAGAACCATCCCGGTGGCAAAGACAAGATCATGCTCGCCGCGGGCAAAGCCATCGACCCCTTCTGGTCGCTCAGAATTTGCCAGCGCAAAATGAACTGAACCCCCCTGCGCCGCTGCGCGGCTCCGCCACCGCTTTGCTCGTTCTGTGAGGCGCATCTACCAACAACACACCGGAAGAGGTGCGCAGTGCATGCAACTGCGGGATGAATGGGTCTGGGTTTCTTCGGATCGGCTCTGGAAGGCAACGCGCTGGAGCTGCTAGAGAGTATGAGGATCGGGGACCTGTCGGATCCTCCAGACACGACGAGGCTTCTTAGCATCGGAGGCAGTTGTTCAGTGCTTCTTGTGAATTTCTGTAGGACGGCCTCCGATCCCTATGACAGTGATCCAGAACGCCACCCTGGCCTCATCTTCCACAACAACAAGCCCTGCAATGCCCATCTGGCATGTCCTTGCCGACCCAGGTATGGCCACGATTCATCCACCCGCAAACTGTGAGTGTGTGTGTGTGTCTTGGCTAGGCAGAGCTGCCTTCAGAGTTGATGATGGACTCCTGGTTGACGCCCAACCCGGTGTGGTCTCGTGGCTGGCGTATTCGTATTCTCCTTCGAAATCGCATACGCAGAGTCCTGGCTTTGCGTGAGGTTCATCCGCCACCATCACCCAGTGCCAGAGGTGAACCCTGAAGATTTCAGACTTTGCATTGAAGGACTGGTTGGGCCCCGCCGTCCGTGCTTTCTGGTTGCCCTTCCTTCGTCTTGCGAGGCGTTGGCACGAAGGCCGTGACTTTGTGCCTGGAGGATTTGAAGAAGCGTTTCCTGAAACGCGAGGTGCAGAGTAGTCGGTCCGAGTTTCGCAGAACTGAGGAACTCCCTTTGTCTGTTCCTTGGTCCTTGTCAGGTGGTGGCGACTCTTCAGTGCGGAGGGAACCGGAGATCTGAACTGGATCAGATTGAGAAAACGTCTGGCATTCCTTGGGGCTTTGGGGCCATGTCTACAGCTCCTTGACATGAACTTCTGCTCTGACTAAAAGCTGCACGATGAGTTCTGTGTCCTGTTGCGATTTCCTGAAGAGAGGCGCAGTGGGGCGGTGTTTACCTGCGGGAGGTGCCGTGCCAGTGCGAGCTTGTTGCCAATATGGAGAACTGCCTCTCATGACTGCGGGGCGGTAGATAATGCAGACAGCATAGCTGATGATGCGGCAATTAGGGCAAGAATTCCCCACCAATATAGGGGACTGAGCGAGGGTGCGATCACAAACTTGTCAGCCCAGCAGAGATACGATCCGCCTTTGCAGTACTGTTTGGATTTGGCGGACATGCCAACGATTCTTGCGACAAGTTGAGAGGACAAGTTCTGGCAAGTTCCGGCGCACTGTAGCCAAGCCTGCAGGTGTTGCAGCATTGTGCTGGTCTCAGCCATGAGAACGTCGAGGCCTTCGATGTGAAGCACGTGATCTTCAAGGGCATGGATGGCATGGAGGCGCCCTTCAGGCTGAAATAGCCGAACACTGCGACTTGCAGTCTTCAATCGTAGGATATCTCATGCAGGCATCCATTCCGATCGAGAAAGCCCTGAGTCCTTACGGCGACGTCCTGTTGGCCTACGAGATGAATGGCGAAGCCCTGCCAAACGAGCACGGAGCACCGGTCCGCGTGATTGCCGCCCGCCGGATAGCTCGGAGAGCACAAACCGGTGCTGTAAGCTGTTGTGTTGTCTGAGTCTCGCTTGCTTGAAACTTGTTTCAAGCTCAGGTGCCGGGAGTGGTCGGCGTGCGGAATGTGAAGTGGCTTGGCCGTGTGGTGGCCTCCACGGAGGAGGCCGAAGGGCCTTGGCAACGAGGCCTCGCCTACAAGGGCTTCTCGCCGATGGTCAAGGCAAGGGCTAAGGGTTCGGTAAGTTGGGTAGGCGAAGGGAGAGCACAATGTGGAAAGGAATCGCACCCAAACATAGAAACGCGTGAACATAGAAGCGCGTGTGGGAAGCAAGCAGGATGCGCGCCTCAGCAGCGGTGCAGCAGGGATGGCAAGAGAGGTCTAACATATCGTGTCCATGGCACGTCTGCGTTTGTTTTTGTTAGTATATACATATATCCATATATATATATATATATATATATATATATACTTCTTCCAGGGATCTTGAATCTTGAATCTTCAATCCGGGGCCCGATTCAGCTTGAATCGGGCCGATTCAACTTGAATCGGCCCCGGCAGCACATATCACGAGTCACAACGGCGGACGGCCCAGGAGGCTAATTACTGAAATACGGTGAAACTATTACTCATAGCACTGTCAGTACAGATAGGGCGTGCGGGCACAGATAGGGCTTGTCGGGCACCTCCCCACCCTGGTACCAATCGAAACCAGTGCACGTGTAAGCCTATAGTGTTGATAACCACACCGATAAGGTAGGTACGGAGGGGGGGGGGTACCATATATATATATATATATATATATATATATATGTATATATATATATATATATATATATATATATGTGTGTGTGTGTGTGTGTGTAGGTGCGGATGTGTGTAAACGTTGCACGCGCACCGCTCGAGATCTGGCAGACTGTTGCTGTTGCTGCTTCCGTTGTGTCACTCGCACGTGCGGCACTGAGCATGTGGGCGGTATGGGCTTTGCGGCTGCAGGAGCTGCAGGGCATCGACGTGGTGCGAGCCTGAGAGCCAGTGCCAGATGCGGCATCTGCCTCATAAAGCTCCTGTTAAAGTTCTCTCTTTCTTAGGAGAAAATTCCGTCGATGCACGAGCTGCCGGTGCAGTCTGCCATCGTCAGCCCGAAGCCTGGCAGTGTCACGGAGCTCGACGACCTGGAGGCGACCACTTGCCGCCTTGGCCCTTGGCCCCATTGGCCCCGCTCCTCAGTGTAGTGACTTAGTGGCGTGGAGCCGTATGACCTTCAGCCACATCAGTCTGCAACTCAATGCCTGCAGAACTGCAGTTGAGACTCTGAGACGCCCGCTATGCGAAAACATCCAGAAGTCCCACACACCACAAAAGGTCCTCAGGTCACCAAGTCCTGCCCGCCGGAGTGGGTGCATGTCGGTGCACTGCTCTCAGTTCCTTTCTGAAGGTCAAGGGCTTCGCTTGGAGCGGTGGAGGTCGGGGCATCGTGCGTGTGGACGTGTCAATTGACGAGGGCAAGACCTGGATCACAGCAGAGCTCGCCGATGGCAAGGCGAGGCACTGGAATTGAGTCTCCTTGGTGTTCTAGGGCTCCCACGGCCCATTGCTAGGACCAATGCTATAATCGCGCATGGGCCTGGACCTTCTGGGAAGCTTCAGCCCGAATCTTGGAAAGAGCAGTGTCCTTTTCATTTCGCCCTTGGGGTGCCTTGTCTTGTGTCTGCAGGTTCCCGTTCCTGCGGAGCTGCAGGGCAAGGAGTTCACGGTGCTCTGCCGGGCTGTAGATTCCGCCTACAGCTGCTGGTCTCAATGATCAGGCGATCAGGCATGCTACAGGCAAGAAAGTCTGGGCATGGCACTTCCATCTTGCGATCCCAGGTACACAGCCAGAGCGGCCAGAACCCCTCTGGTGTCTTTTCTGCAAGCAGGAGCTGTGACTTCCGAACACGACCTTGAGACCCAGCCCTAGGAATCTGCGTGGCTTGAACTGCAACTGCTGGCATCGAGTGCCGGTCCGACACCAGGAGTAAGTTTGAAGTCGTTTGAAGTGAAGTCGGTGCCCTGAAGAGCAGGGCATGGGCGCCTCTAGTCAGTGAATATTTGTGAGTATAGTCGAGAATGCTCGAATCGCAGTGCGGAGTTAATGCAACTGAGCCTCAGCCTCGGTTTCTGACAGCCTTGTTGAGCTGGGGCCTTCCTGGGCTCTCCAGAACCGGCAAGGGTCGGTAATGTACAGCTGGACGCTGCCCAGTGCTTCAATCAAGAACCGCGATTGAATTGAAGCCGAGAGCATCAGACCACGGCGATGGCAGAGAGCGCAGCTTTGGAATGCCGACCACAGCATGTCATTGATCCCGGCTTTGGCCAGCTTTGGGAGCAAGCTTGGCCTGGCCAGATGATGGAAGTACGAGAAGCTGTGGCAACGCTGGATTCCCCAAGCTTACTGAGATCCTGACAGTTCCGCATGAAACCAAGTCGAGTTGTCAAGGTCTTTATCAGTGTTCCTCAGGGTTGATGTCGGCACTTGAGCCTGTGTACAGCCTGGATGTTGGCTCGCTCTCTTGGTGAACTCCAACTTCCGAGCGGCTAATCTGCAGAGATCCGAGGCAGGCTCGCAGGCTCGCAGGCTCGCTCGGAAATGGTCTTGTGAGGCGACTCGAGCTGCCGTCCCTGCGGCCGTTGCAGGGCTCGTGTCGGAGGCCTTGAACGAAGTCGACGCCCGGCTCTGCCCACGACGCTGGCGCTGCGGCTCGGGCTCGTCGCGGGTGGAGGCTTTGCGTCGAGTCCTCAGCGTTCTTTCTTTGGGGAGCGCGGAGCGGATCTGCCGCTCTGCCTGCGCCATGCGAGCCGAGGATTGCAAAGCACTTCACAGCCCGGCGGCCTCGGCTACGACCAGGGCCTCTTCTGGGGCCTTGCCGAACTGCGTGCAAAGCAGGCCAGGCCGGCCAGAGCCAAGAAAAGACGTCGCAATCGAGACTTCAGCTCTTGAGTCTTGGCTTCAGGAGATTCTCCAACTTCGGACGTGCGAGTGGTCACTTACAATGTGCTGTCGCCGACGCTGTGCTCCCCACGGCGATTCCCACACTGCAACGATCAGGAGCTGGCGCTTCCAGCAGGGTGAAGTATAGGATGACACACGATGCTCTGCTCGGTCTTCGGAACTTTGGTCACAGACCGAGTTGCTTCTCGCCCCGTGCCGATGTTCGGCCGTTCGTCGCGGGAAGATTCCCGGAGCTGTGCGAACAAGGGTACACGAGTTGAGCATCAGGATGCAGGTTTCTTGTCGAGACTCAAGTGTCCTTAGCCACGTGCACTTGGGTGGCCTGCAGACAAGGCTTCTGAAGTCAAAGACATACGCAACTCGCGCAGGACCTCGTGGAATCCGTCAGACTCTTGGAGGCACCTTGAGAGAAAATTGGTTTCGGAGCTCTACCTCACGCGGCTGTCAAGGATGGCCGCGGCTGCTTGCGCAGAAGCGGCCTCGGAATTGGGTCGGTCATCGGCATCTGATGGCATCCATAGGCGACCGCAACCTCTAAGCCTCTGAGGTTGGATGCCGCACTGGCAGAAACGACTCCAACAGCCTTTCGATGCAGACCTGCAGTATCAACTGCAGCAAAATCGACATCTCAGATCTCAGGTCTTTTGCTTGCAAGAGGTGGACGAGCTCTGGGCCAGCAAGCTGCACGCCCACTTTCAGCGACGGGGTTGGCACTTTGCCCCTCGATCGTCAACAACCGACAGAACCATGTTCCGTGAAATGCGTCACGACACGTCAAGCCAAGGCATATGCCATGACACCCTTGACGCAACTTGACGAATCCGACCTATGAGCCGTTCGTGTGACCCTCCACCCTTCCCCCGTGATCTTCAGATATTGACTGCATGCATGGAATCTGAAGACAATTCAAGGTATTTTCCCCCAATTGGGGTGGCTTTGGCCTTCCCAGGAGATCTGGAGCTGGAGGACGGTGGGCAGTGCTGTGGTCTTGAGTTGAGATACCTGGTGGCCTGCCAGGAATTGCTGATGGTTCGGCCTGCTGCACAGCTGTGGCCGGGCTGCAACAGGACATGAGAGTGGCGAGCACTGCAGGCACTAGTGCCGCAGGAAACTGGCACCACCGCGCACCCCCAGCACCCGGTGGGAGCGGTTCAAGGCTGTTGACTTCAGTTGTTTGCCTGTTGGACAATGCCAGTACATGGCCAGGACTGGATTCTTGGCCACACGGTGCGGAACAGCACAGACGAGGTACAGGAGAGGGCAGATGGGTACACAGGCTCCTTCTTTCAAGATCTTTCAAGATTCCGTGAGGGTGCGGCCTGGACACTCGCAGCTCGGAAACAGCCGCTTGGCTGTGGCGCCGAAAGCACGCTAGAGAAAGGCAGAGTCTGGTCTGTGCTGGTGGCGAGAAGATGCAAGTCGGACGGACTCCTTGACTATGGTTGAACAAATTGGAATGTCTAGCAATGTGGAGCCTAGCCGGCCTAGCCTGCAACTTCGCTGTCTGTGAGGAACAGGCTACTGGCAGCCAAGCTGAAGGCTCGGGAGAACTCTTGGAGCAAGAGCGGAGCGAGCTCTCCAGGGAGTTAAGTGCGTGGCGAGAGCACGGCTAAGACGGAGGTGAAGTCCTTGGGATGTAGCTTCGTCGTTGCCACGTACCACATGCCGTGCTTATTCGACGAGCCTTTGCAAAGGCTGGGTCTGCTGGGGCATCTGCGGCTTTTATGTTGTGGGAGCGGTTCTTGTCCAGGCAAGCAAAGGCCATCCATGCAGCGCTCGTACGCGATGCCCTGATGCTGCACTTCCCGGAGGCAATGGGAGAGCGTTTGGGCGCAGAGTGGCGGGTGCGAGTCACCCATATTAAATTATTAGTGAGAGACAATTCGACCGCCCTGGTCACTCAGTCGCGATCTCCAGTCCCAGTCGAGGAGAAGTCGCTGGTCTTAGCCGGAGACTTCAACACGAAGCCCGAGGACGGCGTATGACGGCGTAGCAGTGCAGTGCAGTTCCAAGAGACGGGACATTCGAGGACTCAGAACTGCAAGTTCTGACTGAGGGAAAGCTTTCGGAGTCGGATGCATCTCAGCGAAATCTCAAGTCTCAGCCGAGAGCCCCCAAGCCGAGACTGAGGTGGCATGGCCACCCGCATTCAGCGACCAGGGACTCGACTTTGCAGAATGGCCGAAGGCTGAAGCGGCCTTGCAGCTGCAAGCAGCGGGATGGAAAGCATGGGGGAAGTATGGAGATCGAGAGGCTGGATCTCTGCAGCTGCGCAGCGCCTACGCACAGCGGGGTGGCGAGCCGGTGCGCCGGAAACGAAGGGGTTGGGGATGTGGAAGTGAAGTCCAGTGCCCCCATGCAGGAGTACACCAACTACGCTTGGATTGAGGAGAGTCGAGTCCTCGGGGGCACATGGGTTGAAAGCGGGCGAACGAAGATTTTTTGCTACGCGAAGCAATATTCTAATTTGACTCTTCGTAGTGAGTTAGAGTGGTTGGCTGAGCATGCACAAGAGGGAATACCGCAGTTTGTACAAACTGACAGGGTGAACGGCGCACGTCAGATTGAGCAGTCATGGAACAAGTCATGGATGGCCGATCCAGCCATGTGGCTTGTCAACGGTTTGTCAACCGTGTTCGTTCGTCCGCTTGCCAGCTAGGCCAGCCTATCAAATGCAGTACTGAGTAATGATTGATTATGAGGTTTGCTGAAAGTGAGAGCACAGACGCTTCGATACATGTGTGCCGTATCCGATCATGGAGGTCCGGCGCCTTTTCGCGCGACTCTCGACTACATCTTCACTGCTGCTGCCGTAGAGGTGGCTTGAGCAGAGGGCTTGCAATCTGGCAGAGTGGTGACAAAAGCAGGTGGTGGACGTCCACCGTCCTCCACTGGTGCCGCAGGGGGATCCTGTCTTTCCCACGGCTGAGAAGCTTGTCGGAATATGTCAAAGAGCCAACTCGTTCCTCACCATCTTATTATGTTCACATCACATCCATGAGGCAGCCATCAGACCACGTCTTGCTCGCGGCAGACTTGTCCTTGTGAGACTTCGAAGAGTCCCTGTGGAGTGGCATTATCGGATCTCACACTAGTGTAGGACCTAGGAGCCTAGGAGTCTAGTGGCGCTGGATTGGGTGCATGCATGTCACCGTGTAGTTTCAGCAAAGTCTGAATATCGCAGCGCAAGCTGAAGCCCAAGCTCAGAAAGTGGCTTTAAAAGAGTTGGAAAGTCGACAGCAAAGGTCCAAAGACCCGTCACGAGCGGGGAAGCTCACGCGGAACACAACTAGGCAGACCAGCGTATTTTTTGTCTCGTGACACGTACGCGCCAAATCTGCGCGGAGACCGTAAGCCATCCGTAAGCTTGTGCAGTTCCCAGAGCCTTCGCGCGCTCAGAAGAGGCCAACTTCGTGACTCTGCATCTGCATCTCTTCTCCTCTTCTCGCCTTGAGAGAAGCAGGGAAGCAGGGAGTAAAAGTCGCGAGAAGTCCGGCACTCCGCCGCATTCCCGCTTGCAATGCGCGCTCCCGACAAGCTCTGTAGCGACGGGGCAACTGCGGCAGTCCGTCGTATGGTGATTCCAGTAGCTATGTTATACTGTATACTGTTATAAAATGCATTAGGTCATTCTGGTTTGCTGAGGCTAAGGAGGACAGGACACAACAGGAATCCGGCAGGTGTTTTCCTTCATCCATTGCGTCACCAACATTCGTGTTGCCCAGCGCGCCTTCTTCGCAGCGAGGAGGCTCTGGCATCCACTGTCTTGGCACGGGTACATCTGCACCGCACGATGCAAGCGTGAGCGCCGACTCCGCACAGTTCCCGTGATTGCCGGCGCGGGCCTCCGCTGCTCGACATGCCTTCACATGATGCCGTGACGCGCCCACCATACCCCTGCAGCTCCGAGCAGATGCATTTGCCACTGACAAACACACCCGCTCGTTCATCCTCGGTTTCATGTTCTGCCGCTTGCGCCACCTCCGGCGTCCTGCCCACGCGGGCCTTGCCCCTCGAATACGTTATCGTGTCCGCGTGGGGCGAGGGTCGCTGGCTAACGTGAAGTTGCGCGGGTGACTGAGCCGTTGCACCCTCACCGAACTCCGCGATCCCGCGAGGCGACTCCCCGAGCCTTACGCCCCGCTGGCCGAGGCTCCGCTCCGCCACGCCCCTGACCACCCCTGTGCCCCCTCATCCCCCTCCCTCACCTTGCTTTCCTTCAGTGCCTGCGGAGCGGCAGGCGCGGTGCCGCGGCCTTTGGGCATCACCAATGAGCACTTGCGCATCCTTCTTGACGACGAAGAGGATGGACGCTTGTTGTGTAACGCACGTGTGCGTGTAGGAACAAGCGTTAGCGATCGGCCGCAGCTCGCCGGCTCGATCGCCTTTTCGATTTCCCTCTCGTCCTTTCGCCTCCCAGTGTTCTGGTCATGTCGTCGACTGGAGCCTCCGCCGCAGACGTCGCCGCCGCCGCCGATTTCCTCGCCGCGGCTGGCCTGGATTGGGCGGGCACAGCGCCTGAGCCTGCGCCCGAGCCTACTTCGACCTCGGCGCCTATTACGTCTGCGGCCGAGGAGGTGAATGACGCCCATTCGGGCGACGAGGCGGACGAAGTGATCGCCGGCTTCGCCACGCCCATGACTTTGGGCACTCACACCGCCGCTGGCGGTACGGATGTGGGCTCCCAAACCGAGGCCCACATGTTCATCGCCAATTTTGTGGCTGGGGCGACGGATGGTGAGATCGCCGCGGCGGTCGGCACCCTGTACGCGGGCGACCTGGCCCGCCTGGTGGCGGCCTGCACCACCGCCCAGCCCGCCGCTGGGCCCTCGACGCCCCCTATATCCCCCTATCTCATCGCCGTCATCATCATCAGGGACTACGCCACCAGCGGGCACGGCCTTGTCGGTTATGCCATCGCCCCTGCAGGTTTGTTCGGCATCTTCGGCAGCTCCGCCGGACGGAATACCGGCTGAGGCCTGGCTCGCCCCGGGGCTTCACGACGACGGCCCGCCGGGCGCTGGGCACATTGACCTGCCCGTCCCGGAGGATGGCGACGAGGACTTGGAGGGCGAGACCGGGCTGGCGGGTTATCTCCAGGGCTTCGACACCGCCATGCCCAAGGCGCCTCCCGACACTACGCTTCCAATGCCGTTCGGGGCGCTCTGCCACGGTGCGGTGGCCGAAGCCGCAGGGACTGGTCCCGCCCCCGCCTTCGACTCCGCCTCCTTCGGCATCCTCGTCTTCTGGCCGCCATGACAAAGTGGCGTCCCAGCCGGCGGGCGTCAAGCCGCCAAAGCAGGCCCCTCCGCCGGAGCTGGTGGAACCGGTGGTGGCGCCCAAGACCTTCGCCAAAGCCCCGCCGCCCGCGCTGGTTCAGGAGGCGGCCACGGGGACGGGCGACACGGCTCCGCCAAGGCGCCCGGCCACTGGCATGTTCGGCTCGGCCCCACCACCTTCTGGCGCCATGGTGGCCCCGCCCGTCAAGAAGGCACCGGTTCCACCTTCGGGGCCCAAGACGCTATATGAGACCCAACGCCGGGCGATTGATCGTAAAAACGCCCAGCGGGCGTTGGCAGGCATGGGCCCCCTGCACTACGACACCACCTACGAAGTCACCATACAGCTTCGCATTGAGCGCGAAATGCGCGAGATGAGCGCAGCCGCCCCCGCCAAAGGCGTCCGGGCAGCATCCGCCAGAGGTGGTCGCCCCGCCGCAGGGGGCGGATCCGGAACAGGATCACCCTCCTAGCGCCTCTGCGGGTGTGCCGCCTCCTATTTCGACCTCGTCGACACCGCCTTTGGGGGCGTCTTCGTCCTTTCCGGCACCGGCGGCGGCTTCATCTGGGGCGTCATCGGCCTGTGCGGGCATTCCGTTTTGGGGTCCCTGGCCGCAGCGGCTACGGGACGAAGAACGACCAGGACGGATTTCGCGCACACCGCGCAGGAGCGCTGGTACCGCGCGCCTACGAACCGTTCGAAAACGGACATTAATCATGGAGGAGGAGCTCCCCGACACCCTCGTGGGGGCGGCCGTCGACGGAAGCGGAGGAGCTGGAGTGGCGCCGCCCACCTGCCGCCGAACCCCACCATCCTGGCCGTGGGGCGTCAGGGCGGCAATCTGCCAAGCCTGGCACACGCTCACCGCGCGATCGTGATCGCTGAGGGCGTCCTTGGGATGCCCCGCTGGGGCTTGGCTTCATCGACCTCGCCCTCTACTACATCCTCGCCGTGGCGGCCGTCTCACGGCGGTTCTTCGCGCCTTTGCGGGCGCCGGAAAAAGAAGGACTCGCTTCCGAGTGTGTTTGCTTCCCCCCCCCCTCCTTAAGCTACTGGCTCGACTGCTCAAGCCCTTCGCAGGGCTTGGCTCGTGATGGCTACTTGGCGGAAACCTCCAAGGGGCCCTCCAGGCTCAAGACTTGGATGGCCCTCGCCTACCAGAGCTGGCCGCCGAGACCATCGAGGTGCTGGGGGCGGCCTTCAAGAAGGGCGGCTACCGCAGCGCCAAGGAGTATTTCCTGGCCGCCTTCCGCCATCAAGAGCATGACCTCGGGCAGGATCCCGCCAGTCCTGCGTCGCCTGGCCAACAGGGCGGTTAAGTCCATCGTGCGGGGCCTTCCGGGGTCACGCCTTAAGGAGGCTTTCCCCCTCTCCGACCTTGGCGTCCTGGTGTCCTTTCGCTGCGACTTCGCCTTCGACCCTTGGTCCTGGCGACCTGGTACATGCTCCGCGAGATCGAGATCGCCGGGGCACTGGTCAGGGATGTGGTGCTCAACAAGCACCTGGTCACGCTGGAGCTCTCCACAAGACCGCCCAGGAGGGCGAGCGGGTGCTCACCCGGCGCTCGTTGCGCTGTGCCTGTGGGGTGGCCACGCACCCCCTGTGCCCGGTACATGCCATGTTCCGACACTTCGCTCGCCTTCACAGAGGGCGGGTCGCCTGCCCCTAAGACTACCTTAGGCTATTTTTTGTTTTAGACAAAAAATTGCCTATATGTCTCCTAATTATCGGTCTGGTGGGTAGGAATTAGGAGATCAGTTTCGCGATCGTTGGAACAGACGTGATCATTCTTTCCCGTGGCCATTTTGGCGATAGCCGATCGGGCCATTCCGAAAAATAAGTTCGGCGTGGGAGGAACAGGATAGATCGCTCCAGTGCAGCAATGTCGTTCCCTCCTGCTGGCTTCGCTCAGGGGCGCCCGATGGCGGCTCCGTCGGTCCCGCAGTTCGGGTTGCCCCGCCGGATCGGCCCGACAGAGAACCAAGGATCCTGGGGGTTCTACACTCCGGGCGAAGCTGAAGCTCCCGAGAACCCAGCGGCTCCAGCTGCCGCATCCGGCGATTGGGGCTCAGGAGGCTGGGGTCGCGACGATCGTCGAGGACGTCGTGACCGCGCAGCTCCTGCTGCTCACAACCCTTTCGCTGTTCAGCGACCTGAGTTCGTTCGTCAGCTTGTGGTCGAGGAGGAGGATGAGACCCAGAACTCCCTCCTCGTGATCGACAATCGCGACGACCGGGTGATCTCCCCGTTCCAGAACTGGCTGGCCGAGGAGATCATCTCGAATGCCGCCAGCTCGATCAATGTGCTGACGGAGCGGGATTTGGTCATGCCCCCGAACTCGGGCTACCACTGTTCGCTGTTCGCGAACTACACGCTCGATGGCATCGAGGCAGTTCTGCTCTTCTCGATGACCTCGAGCACTGGTGGTCCCTGTGCTCAGTGGGACTCCTATGCGAGCCGGGCGCTATCGCACCCGGCCTTCCAGCCTTTCACATGGCCGGTGATGTTCGATACCTCGGCCACCTACGTTGATGTGAAGGTCTTCAATGGAAATGAGGTCCTTTTCCATTGGGTGTTCACTGTTCCGGGGTTACCGTTCGGACTCGGACCTCTCTGTCCAGCAGCAGTACTGCGACGAGGTCCTGATCAGGACGGCCAACGAGGGGTGGTTCCGACCCTCGATCGTCATCTCGGTCTTCGTGGGATGGAAGGTCGGTCTCTGTGACCTCATTCGAGGTTGGAGCCCGGGTCTACACGATCGGCCCGAGAGGAGCGGTCATGGCAAGCGATCATGCCATGAGCACCTGCGAGCTCAGGGTGACCGATCGCTCATCGCGAGAAGGCTATGGCAACGATGCCGATCGTGTTGAGTTCCGGTTCCGGGACGCAAACAACAGAATCGATCTCAAGTGCGGGCGGACCTCCGTGCCTGGCACCTGGCTCACGGTGAGCCACATCTCGGGGCCCGCCTTGATCAACAGGATCCAGGCCTGCCGGAGCCAACGCGCTCGCGTGGAAGGCCCCGACCACATCCAACAGTTCGCCCAGTTGTCTGCGGTGATCGCCCCCTGGTACCACAGTGCGTTCGCCAACGAGCAGGAGCAAGTGGGGACGACTACGGATGAGTTCCCGGTTGATCATGGGAACTTCCACGTGAGTGCTCGATCAAAGCTCAGGGTCTGCCCGCTGGAGTTCGTGCGACAGGAGGCGCTCGCCCACCGGTCGCACGACGAGAACAACGCCGTTCGGGCCCGGAACGGCCCTCCGGCTCTCATGGATGAGGCGGCTCGGCAGGCGGTTCAGCAGCTGGGCTCCTCTGTCACTTCGGCCATCTCGAACATGCCCTCCTCGGCTCAGCATGTGTTCGACCAGCTAGCGGGTGAGCACTGTTCAGGTGCCGACGGAGGGCGAGCTGGGGGAGGCGCAGATCGCCGAGAATGTCGTCACAGATCGCGGCATACCGACCGGCTCGATCGACAACGGGCCCCTACACGATGGACACCTCGGGGGTGGAGTAGATGTCGATCGTGGCTCAGCTGATGGTCGGTTTTTGTGCACGCTCCAGAAAGTGAGTGGTGCGCCGCTCGACCGAAGCTTCCCGGCTGATCAGCCGGGCTCTTCCGCGGAACAAACATGCCGAGCGATCCTCTCGGCGCGCTAGATCCCAGCGCCATGTTCTGCTGGACGTGAGTGTGATCATAACCTGTCTCAGGCAAGGCGCTCGGTTGCCATTAGCAGGCACGTGCGATCGTATGTGCAGCTGTTCAGGCCAAGCATGGATAGGTCCGTTCGGAAGATCCTGTCCCTTCCCTTGTTCGGGGATGAATTTTGCCAATGGTTGGTGGATCTTCGGATGGCTCAGTTCGAGAAGCTCTCGGCTGTTTCGGACGCGACGATCGCTGAGTGTGTGCAAGTGTTCGTTGAGCTAGTGCCTGCGCTCGAGGAACTCCACACGCCAGCTCGGCGCAAGAACGAGGAGGAGCTCGGCGGTGGGTTCCGTCGATCGAGCTGTTGTTTGTGCTGGTTCGTAGCACGGCGGCAGCGGGCTGGGCTGATCTGGCCACGGATCTGGGGTTTGGCTTGGCTGAAGCACCAGTCGGCGATCGCCCCTGAGATCAAAGGGGACGGGCAGCGAGCCTCCTATACCTCTGCCACTCGCAAAGAGGCCGAGGTCGATCGAGCCGCGAGCCGAAGATCAACAGGCTTCCCTCAAAGCTCGCGAACTCGGAGAGGCACGAAAGTGGGGTATGAGGCTAAAAGCGATCGTGGAGAGGTGCGGCGAGCACGCGGCGATCGCTGGCAACCCGAAGCCTGGATCTCCTCTATCCCAGGATGAGATGAATGCGCTGAGGGTGATCGTCTTCGAGAGTGGCGGGTTCCGCACCATCCAACAGTGCGTTCGCCACTGGGAGCGAATGGAGACCTGGGCTCGGTCGCAGAACATCCAGGCGATCCGGCTGACCACCGATGTGCTCGTTAAGTACCTCCTGAACCTTTCCGATCGAGGGTGCGGCCCCACGGTTATACCTTCGGTTCGTGGGGCGGTCAAGTGGATCTGCAAGCGGATCGGTATGCAAGTGCCGGATCTCCTCGATCCCCGGATCATGGCCTTGCAGAAGAAGGTGTACGGCGATCGAGGGAAAGAGACTCGGGAGGCAGTTCCTATTCCCTTGGTCTTGGTGGCGGCGCTCGAGAGGTTTGTGAGCGCTCGCTTTAAGTCGAGCCGGTTCGCCATGGCTTTCTTCGCATGGTGGGTGCTCGTGATGGTCTACTCGTCCCTGAGGTTCGACGATGCTCTTCACGTCGTGCCCGAGACGCTCGTCTTGAAGGACGAGGCTCTCTACGGAGTAGTTTGGCAGACCAAGGTCGAACGGCAGAAGAAAGGAACGCGGTTCCCGGCGGCCAAGGTCTCCGTCTCCGGATCCGATTGGATGGAGGACGGGTGGCACGCGGCATCGTTCGAGATGGACGACCGCGACTACTTCATGAAGGAGCTCGAATCGCCCGAGCGGTTTGCCGATCGGCCCGCGAGCTACCAACGGAGCATCGCTGCGGTATGTGCTCACTACTGCAGCTTCGGATGACCTGAAGCGAGGGCACATTGCTCCGGAGCAGCTCAAGGAACTTCTGAAGATCGTGCCGGAGATCACCTGGCACTCGTGCCGGGTCACGCTGCTCGCGGCGGCGGTCCAGGCGCAGGAGCCCGACAAGGAGATAGGGCTCCAGGCGAACTGGAAGGATCCGAGCCAGCTGGTCCTGAAGTACGCTCGGAGCAGAAAGGAGATCTCGATCGAGATGGTCTGACTGGAAGTCCCCGCCGGAGTTCGAGGCTGACGATACTAACTTGGTCGACTTCGGAGATCTCGCTCTGACCTATGTCACCAAGGCTAGATCGGCTTCGGGATCCTCGAAGGACTTGAGCCTTAAGTACCATGCCATGTATATAGATGGTTCGGGCACGGAGCGAACGCTCTGTGGCCGATATGCGATCACCGAGTGCGAAGACCTCGGTGAGAGAGAGGCGTGTCCGGAAACGACCGTGGGTCACGGTCAGAGAGCAACTACAACAAGCATGCTGGTTCGTCAACCACCACGAACAAGCCAAGAACAACCAAAGAAACAAACCAACACCCAAAACAAAATCTGGAACCAAGTATGCTATGAACAACACATTAACACCAAATCACTGAGTTCGAAACCAAGCATGTTGCACATCATATCAACGGAACCGGTATGTACAAACCGGGTTCAAAAATTCGCGCTCAGAAGTATGCTGTCACATCTCACATGCTTCGGCGGCTATGCACACATCCGCAACGAAATCAATGTTGTTCGTGATGTCACGGAATGTGTTGACATTGCCATCTGTGGAGAATAAGACGTGCAAAGATAATGCATGTCGAGACCGGCTGGCCCACCTTTGTCGCAAAACATTGTGTGCAGGGCAGTCAAACAAAGCATGCGCCAAGGAGTCAACGCTGCGGGCACAGAAACGATCAAGGAAGCACTAAGTGCCCGATGTCTGGCTGCACGGCCATCAGCAAAAGGGTGATGGCCGCAACGTGCCAATCCCCAATATCGCGCTCGATGTGTTGCAACTGCGGGTCCATAGACAGCGCGGTGCAAGGCGGGCCTGGGTTGCCAACAGGCATACTGCTGGAAGGAGCTGCATTCTTGAAGCAAAGAAGCATAATGGCGGTCGGCGTGCCGCGTTAACAACGTTTTCACGGTGCGAAGCCAGGGCTTAATCGGTGAGATTCCGCCGAGCACCCAAATGTGCTCGCTCTGTTCCGGTAAGATCTGTACTGAGCCGTGAATACGCCTGCACGCTGATCCGGTGGTCGGTCGATGCTGAATCTTTCGATGACCGAAGCCTTTTTTTTTCTCAGACCGTTCGTGTAGGCAGCCATGGTGGATCGCACCGTGTACGCCGATGAGGCGGCGACCCCGAAGCTGAACCTTCGCCAGATCTTCGGAAGGCAAGGGCTGGATCCGGCTCTATGCAGGCTTTCAGCAGACAAGGGACTGCTCACGGTCGAGATGTTCGCTATGCTGGGGCAAGACCTCACCGCAGCAAAGGCGACGCTCCGCCGACTGTGGCAGGACGACCTGACCCCGCTCGGGGCGGATGCGGCAGCTCAAGAGCTCTCTGTGATGTCTCTGGCAGCGGTGTGGCAGGCTGCCCAAGCTCTGCAAAATCAGTACGCCTCTCGGCGAGCTCGTATGGAGGAGGACCCGAACAAGATCCCGGAGCTCTCCCAGGAGGATCACGCGGAGTTTCGCGATCGCTTTGTGAGGGTCCACCCTGATGTCAGCTTGATCGATGCTAAGGAACCGCACAAGAAGTTCGTGGATCGGTTGTCCCGTGACTTCCTCGTCCATGGGATAGTTCCCTTCTATGAGCCGGCCGAGATCAGGACTCGCTCTGACGTGATAGTGGTCAAGTCCGGTCTGTCACGGAACGCCGAAGACCTTTTCTCCATCTCCAAGGCTGATCAGCCCGAGCCGGTCACGGACGTGATGACTCTGTTCAACCGGCTACACGCGTTCTTCATGGCGCTCGAGTACCTCAACATCTGCGCGTTCTCACGCGCTGAAGGTCCTTTGAAGTACCTGCAGGAACTGGAGCAGTTCCGCTCGGAATGCCCAGGACTGCCTTTTCTCATGGCGGCGGATCGAGCCATATAAAGGTCTATCGCCTCCTTTCTGAGCAGAGGGCAACGTACATCTCGTTCTCGCAGGCATTCGTCGAGGTGCTCCCTAACCACAAGTACTCGTGGAACGATGCTCGCACCTCGGCCACTGTCTCGAAGATGGAGCAGAACCGTTTGCAGCTCGCGAAAAACCCGGATCAGGTCAAGGAGGAGGAAACTCATCCACCTCCCCCTCACAATCCGTTCAAAAGGACGCGAGGGGGAAAGAAGAAGAAGCGGCTGCAGACTCCCTCCAAGGACGATCCGCCCAAGAAGGTCGTCAAGGAACATCCCGCTAAGAAGCTCAAGCGCGACAACCGGATCCCGCAGAAGGAGTGGAAGCTCATCGCCGACGCCGCCAAGAAAGTCCAGGGCGCTCGCCGATGCCACTACTTCAATTCCTCGCTCGGATGCGTCTCCGGTGCGTCTCCGGGGACAACTGCCGCTTCAAGCACCTGTGCATGGTCTGTGGTGAGCCGCATGCCATGATCGGCAACCACTGATCGGTCCCCACTGAAGCTGAATGCAATCCTCATCTCACCCTCTCGGGTGCACAGGGAGGCTGTGATCTCGAGCTCCGTGCGCAAGAACTTCTAAAGAAGAAGGATCTTTTGCTACGCGAAGAGATCCTCGAGATGACGATGGAACGCCCTGTTCACGGCCAGCACAAAGCCGCCGACGAAAGAGGAGGGGCCTTCTTCGCAGGCGCCTGTAGGCACGGCGGGATCACAAGGCTCCGTTCGTCCTGTCATTCCTGGCCGTGGGCGATCAAGGCGATCACCAAGTACATCGCCCAACAGGCTCCCAAAGCTCTATTCACGTCGTTCGCTGTCCTCTACGATCAGGAAGCCGAACCTCATCGTGACTCTGGTAACGAGCCGATCCCGAATATCGTCTTCAAACTCGGGTCGTTCGAGGGAGGCGGGCTCTGGATCGAGGACCCGCTCGGGCAGGACGTGACGGAGATCGATGGACCCTCGATCCCCGGGTTCAACAGGGAGTTCGTCGACAACAAGATCCTCTTCAATGCCAAGGAAGCTCTTCACGCGACACTGCCCTGGAAAGGCACCCGGGTGGTGCTCGCAGTGTATTCCGTGCAGGGAATCGATCGGATTCCTTCCGACGAGTTCGAGCAGCTCCTTCAAACCGGCTCAGGTGACTACGGGTGATCACGCCGACGAGTCCTGGCAGGCCCTCACTTTCGCGCTCGTGACCCCTGACTCCGATCGGAAGAGGCCCCATGGTGCCCCCGTCAAAGCTAAGGAGCATCGTCAGCGATCTGCTGGCAAAAAGGCGGTCGCCGCGGGCTACCAGATGAAGAAGTCGGTGGTGGCTCCTTTGATCGCCACGGAAATGCATCCAGGCGAGGCTGTCGCTTTCGCTTTGGAGGCCACTCACCCGTTCACTCAGGATGCAGAGATTGACCCGGATCTTCTGACGGTTGCCGGGACCGGCACACACCGATGCGCCGGCCCTGGATGAAGTCCTCCACCTGGCCGACCCAGACGGGCCGAGCCGCCTGCCGCTGCGCTGAACCGGCCCTAACTCGGGACCGTGACCGTACTCCACTAGGAGCGGGACCTTCCTGCTGACGGAAAAAGGCGCGTTAAAAAAAAAAAAAAGATCTTCTGACGGTCCTCGAGCAGATCGTCAGTGACCCTGCTCGAGTTCGCGATCGCCGGGCCTCGCTCACCCAACATTGGGAGCAGCGGGCAAAAGACTTGATGCCGTCCTCCGACGACTTGCTCAAGCAGATACCGAACAAGCATCTGCGCCGTCTTCTTCGTGGCGCCCCCGACGATCAGCCACTAGAGCTAGGTCAGTTCTTCCACGTCGCCCTCTGGCGCGAGCTCATGGATGCGGCCAACTGCAGCGACGTTGACCTCGTGGATCAGATCATGTCGGGCATGCCGATCGTCGGTCTCTGGAGACTTCGTCGTTCCAACCTTTCTGACATGATGATGAAGGTGTTGGTTGATGCCGATCATGGGGGATGTTTGGACACAGCCCGCAGCACCTTCTCCTCGACCTATGGCATCTGAAGTGCATGCCGTGTGATGCTAGAGAGAAGACTGCGAGCACGATTGAGCTTATCATCAAGTCGTTGTTGCAAGACATATCGCTGCCTTCTTTAGATTGGATGAAGGTGGCCAACGAGGCTCATGATTCAATTGACCATGACTGTGCTGCCAGAGCATCACAGCGCGATCGAATCCGATCTCGCAATCACCTACGTTCGGTTGACCCTGCTCGGACGGAGCTGCCTCGACGCCGCCCAGCTCTAGAAGCGAGATCAAAATCTAAAGCATTGCCAGGCAGCAGGGCCGCTCTGGTCAACACCGATGTGCGTCGTCAGTTGCTTCAGGAAGGAGCCCTCCTTGACACACATTTGGCAAGTAGTGGTGCAGATATGCTTGTCCAACACGACATTACTCCACGCCGCCTGTTTGAGTCTCCGGGCCATGTCGTGCTCAATGATGAGGTTCCCTTGGCTGCCCCTGCGGACTCCATCGTGCCTTGGAGACCTGTCCCCACAGTTGCCGATCCAATCGTTGCTATGACCCCACCACAGCATGAACCCCCTGCACCGCCAGCTCTACCGTTGAATGGATGCGTCCCACGGTCTTTTGCAAAGTTTCAACGTCAGAAATGGCCACCATTGAGCCCAGCCGATCTTGCACGAGCATCCGCAGAGGAACTTGTTCATGCATCTTCGGTCGAAGATGATGTCGTCGACTTTGTGTTCCAGACCACAGAGACTGACAAGCTCGATAAGTTGTATCTTTTCTACCGAGAGCTCTCAAAGGCTGGCATCTACGTAGATGTCTTATATCGGGGATCAGCTCACCATGGGTTGATCAACGCAACCGGATACAAAGGCTCCGATTCGGTACCTGCTGTGTACACACGGTTGGGGCCCTCGATCAACTGGCATGTGACAACATCCGGCCGAATCAGACTAGACGGCAAGGTTGAGAAAAAAGACGTTCTTGCGGCTATGCTCAAAAAAACTGACCCACCTTATGATTCTCTTCGAGGACAGACGGGGTGTCATATTCCGCGGCAGCCACCGGTAGATTAGCAAAAGATCAGTGATTGGATTGCTGCGCGCCACGGCAAGGTGCTCAAGATCCAACATGCCAGCATCTTTGACGGATTTGGTGAGGCTGGAATATGGGATATTTTTTTTCCAACGCACCTTTTTGCAACCGTCTGCAAACGCGCGGTCCCTGTGCCCACACGGCCTACGGAAGGACTCACGCAGCACGGCTGGGCATGCGACTGCACTCAAGCGATTCGTGCCAGCGCAAGTCAGCGAGCAGCTCGTGCAGAGCGGGTTCGGCCCCTCCACCAGTGCACTCGTTGGCGAGAGGGAGGTGTAGCAAGGAGGCGGCAAGCGCGCGCTGGGCAGCGACAGCAAGGATTCCGCTCCACCTCAGGACCCATGCGGCTTGAGCAGCGGGCCGAAGGATGGCAGGCACACTCGCAGCGCGTGCACGCGCAAGCAAGCGGACGAAAGTGGCGGCCTCAGGTGCCCGCCGGCCCCCAACCTCGATGCCGAAGACGACCAGGCGGCCTCCGGGTAGGTTTGTCGGCGTTTGCGCCTGGCTGCATTCGCAAGGACAACACCAGCTCGGGCATGGGACCGCTCCCGGGGCTCCCCATCACGCCCGACTGGGCTGACGATAGTGGCATCAACTGCGAGCTGGTGTCCATGCCAAAGCGGAAGCCCATTGCAGACAACTTCGATGCGGCGTGCATCGTGCACGGGAACATCAAGGTTCATGTCGGCGAGACGCACATTGATGGCAACCCGTGCTCCCGCTTCGCGGCATACTCTCGCAAGAGCGCGCTCCAAGGGGATGGCGCGCGCAGCGAGGGCCCCGGATGTCGCGCATGCGGCACGGTGGTCTCCCAAGGCATCGAGGTGCCCCCGGCAGCTGCAAGCGCGGGGCGCGAGGGGGAGTGGCAAGCGGAGGCGTCGCAACAGCATCACCCGGAAGAGGTCACTAGGAATGGCGACATCCGCATGCGTTGGCAGGACAGAGATGCTGCGGCTGGCATGTGGGCCTGTCTGCGACAGCAGCAGCGCTTGGGACGCGGGGGAAAGGGTTGCAAAGTGCGTCTCGAGCGCGCGCTCGTCACAGGCGTGGGCGGCGGGGCGTTGCCAGCCTCGCAAGTGGTCACCTGCTTCGTCGCTGCGGGGGGCAGCTGGAGGGGCCGCCGGAACCGCATCCCACTGTGGAGCGGCAAAGCCTTCACCTCGGAGGTAGGTTGCTGATTGCTGCGCAGCGGTGATGGATGGCGTTTGGTGCGCAACCGGGCTCTGCAAGGCCCGCAGTATGCGAGCAGCAGCGGCCGGTGCCGGTGCTTGCAGCACTGGGAGCGTGTCGCACCAGGATGCCCAATGTGCTGCATGCCGGTCAGCTGCAGCTGAACGCAGGCCGAGGCCTCCGAACCTGGTGGGGAGCTGGGCAGCTCTCAGGGGCCCTTCCGGCAGCGGGCGTTCCGCAGAGCCAAGGAGGGTGGCTAGACATGCGGCTACCGCCGCATCGTGCCCAGCTGCATAGTCAGCCGTCAATGCAGGGGGCAAAGCCCGCAGCAAGTAGTTTGCGTGCAGCGCAGCGCAATAGCGCAGAAGCAGCCACGCCGCCTGCAGGTCTTCGACGCCGGGTAGGTCAATGCCCAATTGTCGACATCGAGAAGCGATTGAAGGTTCCCGTGGCAGGTGGTCGACAGCAGCTCGGCAGTTTGGGCAGCTGCCGTGACGGCGTGCGCATTGTACTAGGCAGGATAGGTGCGTGAATGCAGCGCAACATGGGAAGACAGCATCCTCGGCTTGGGGTTGGGAGGAGGGGGCTTGCAGGCAAACCGGGCACGCAGCCAACGGAGGCAAAGCGAACTCCGGCGTGACTTCGCCGCGGCGGGGTGAAGAGGGCGGGGAGGGCAGCGGTGCGGGCGGGCTGTCCAGCGCCGCGGCGGGGCGTGGCGGCAGAGCCTCTGTGTCAGGGGCAGCCAACACAGGCGCCAGCGGCGTGCGGTCACCGGGGCGGGAGCGAGGTGCAGGGCTGTCTGGCACGGTCAAGGGGGAAGCGGTGAGGGGTGGCGGGGAAAGCGCGCGGCGCGACATGACGGTAGCGGGCGGGCAAGAACTTTTTGCTCGTGGCACGGCAGGGCGAAACCGCAGTGCAATAGGATACACTCTAGAATACAATGCGCCGCTTCACTTCAAACGTGAGCGCGTGCAGGCAGCGTGCGGGCAGCAGCCAGCGGGCGCAGCCAAGCCGGTTGGCCTGGCAAAGCGTCCGCAAAGGCAGCCTTAAAAGGGAAAACTGAGGGCTGGACCTGAGGCAAAAGGCAGCTCTAGCCAGGACACCTGGCACAGGAGGAAAAACACAGCAGTAGCAGGCAAGTGTAGCGAAGGCAAGAAGGCCTGTTAACGCCTGCGTTGGCGTTTGGCTTGGCAAAGCTCCGCAGGCTGATTTAGCAGCGGGGTTAAGCTGGTGGAGCTACGCGTGAATACGGATCTTTCAAAGCAGCAGCCGCACCCGGCAGCGCGGCAAGCCTTAGGCGGCCCGTCACGCACGCACGCGTGCACACAGAAAACTGGCGACGAAACAAAGGAGCTGTTGCGCACACAGGCCACCTCCAGCAGGAAGGTCTGCGCAGGAGGGGCAACCTTGGTGGAGAAAAAACCGGATGGGAAGCGGCTACGCGCAGGCCCCGGCAATGGATGCAAGCTGTGCTGGGTGCCTGGCGCGAGCAGCGGCACCTGACGCCGCAAGGCTCGGCTGACGGGCTCAACTCAAGTGCCAGGCAACTCAAACTGAGCCAGCGTCCACTAAGGCCCCGACGCACCGACGGAAGCGAAGTACTAAAAAAATATCGCTGTGGGCATTCGTGGCTTCACACCCAATACGGCCATTCCGTGGATCCTCATCACAAGGTCTAAAGTCGGAGTAGCCGTGTGGCCATCCGGGAAAGTTCAGATCTCCATGAACAATGCCCCCTTCGCCGCGGTTGAAGCTGTGGAATCTACCTTGCGAGCCCACTTCAATGCATCATGGACCTCTCAGAATGAGCTTGCTTCAAACGAGCGTGTGGTCACCTATGGTGTACCAGGAGAAACAGCCCGTCAACAATCCAAAGCAAAAGTTTTTGGCTAGGCGGGGCTCTGGACTGCTTGCACCAGTGCTTCAGAGCTGAGCCGCACTTGTCCTGTCTTCAAAACTCTGGTTGGGTTCAAAAACTTATTGCTGCTGATTATGAAGTGGTTAGGTCGGCACTCACAGCCTTGCAAACAAGCCTGAGGGAGAGTGTAACCATCACTGCGAGTATGGAGCACCGCCTCTGGGACTTGGCCTTCTTGCAGGGCATGTGGCAAGATGCATCCGCTTGTTGTGCATTCCTGAAGCAACAGCATGTATGTGCGCCTGGGTTTCATTTTCCGATAGTTGCTGCAGTCAACTCGGTGGCTACAGAGATCGCAACGGAATGGAGTCAGCAAGTATTGAGGAAGAAGCGAGCTATTATGAAGAATGTCAAGGTGAACAAAGCACAAAAATCGATGTCGCGGCAGCCTGGTCTGGGCCGCTTCCTCCTGAACAAAACCAACCAAGGGATCAGACCAAAAGCAAACAGCTTCTTGGATTCATGATGAACTTTGGGTTGTCAGGTGGCATGAACCCGGCAGGTGATACTCTCGCTGTTCATCGTTGGTGGGATTTCGGCTTGTATGTTCAGTCTCTCAAGGCCGATTGGGGCTTTGCAGTGGGATGTCGTCGGCCTCCCGGTGTTGACATCCAGCAAGCCCTGCCAGGGTTTCCCTATGAAGTCACTGGGCATGCAAGCTTGGCGTATGATGCAGTCTCGATCTTTTGCCGCCCGTCGCTCATGACCTCCGTGCAATGGATGCCTGACAAATCAAAGTCGACTCGATCCTGTTGGGTTAACATCGCTGGAGCTGAGATCCACTCAGCTTTGTATGTTCCACCTTCATCTAGTGTTCCCAGAGAAGAGCGCCACGGCATTGTAGCTACTTTCAGGAATGGGATACAGTAGTGTCAGAGGTGAGCTTGACAGATCGGAGAATGACATCCCGCACATTGATTTCAGGATGTGGTGATCTTAACATGACTCCTGACCTCAAGTTGCTTGTTGAAAGCTGCTTGCAAGAAAGGGGGCTATGGTGGGCAGCACAGCCGACAGCAGCTACGCACGTGAAAGGTGGGATCCTTGACTTCCTTTGGTGTGAGCGAGATAACGCCAAACCGCCACCCATTTTTCATGATGGCCAAGTTTGCCGCTCCAGAGGTTGCCACAATCCCTTGTGTGGCAACATTGCAGATGCTACGGCTTCTAAAGACTTGGATCATTACGCTTGGACCTTTGCTACATGTTTGACAAAGCTTCCAGGCGCAGAGACGGCGTTCAGCCTGTACTTCAGCAAAGATGCTGACATGTGGGAATGTGCAGTGCATGCCATGTGTGAAAAGGTCATGGAGCTTCTCGCACTGGACCAGTCTACTGCGCTGCAATCCTGTCAAGCATGGCCTTGGCTTACGTCGAAACAACGCAAATGTGCACTCAATGCATGTGCTGGCCTCTGGGATGTTCTCATGACGATGGTGGGCTATAGTGCAGGATTGGTTATGCTCAGGCCTTTGACCCGTTCGCCGACAGTTCCGCAAGCGGTGAAGCAAGCTTTCCATGCAATGGTCCGTGCAGCTAAGCTCAAGCCCCATGATGCCACAGTGGCAGAAGTCCTTCACATGAAGCGAGCTGCCCAGAGTGACTACCGGCAGCAGGTGGCCCTGCATCGAGTTAAGGCGATTGAACTCCGATGCAATCGGTATCTGCAGCTTTGCACCTCCAAGGACCCTCAAGCTGATGCCTTCTTGTCCAAATGCCTCAAGAAGAATCCGAGCGGCCTACCAGACAATATGGTCAATGATGAAGGTGAGGTCCTGCATTCTCAGGATGTACTACAAGGTGCAGCAAGTTATCTGATCCAGTTGCAGTGTCCCCCGCCTTTTGCAGACATGGATCACAGGATCAGCAGGATAATGTGCTGATACAAGTCAGGAGTGCCATGCGAACGAAGGTCAACGGCAGCTTGCCTCTTGCATCGCCCGAGATTTCCCCGGAGCTGTTGTCCAGTGCACTCCAAGGCATAGACCCTTCGGCTGAGTGTCGTGGGTTGCCTTATGCAGCCCTGCTGGTGCCGAATCCTGCGCATGTCAGTTGGATTCATAGCCTCCACTCGTTAATGCATGCCTTTGCCGTGAGCCCACTTGCCTGGACAAAACAGAGTCTTTACCATTCTCTTAAACCAGGGCGCCCTCCGAATTCTTTCATGAGCTACCGAGTTCTCGGACTGAACACGGCCCAGGGACGCCTACAGGAAGAGTTGTTCATTCAGCTTGAGCCAGACTTATGGTGCCACACTGGGAAATTCCAAGAAGGAAGACAAGAGTGTCTTATTGTTGTTGCAGCAGATCTGTGCATTGCAAGCATCCGGCTTGAATTGGGCCTTCCATTTGGGTTATGCCTCAATGACCGCAAGGAAGCCTTTGACACTCAGTGGAGATCTTCCATGCTTATCAACTTGGCTTCTGGTGTTTCGAGCCCGCGTTCATGGTGCTTGGCCGATGAACTGCTGCGCACCACTTCTATGAGTGTGGTGAAATCAGGAGCCAGGTCCAGAAGCTTTTCCTCACTTGTGGGTGTAGTCCAAGGTCGCAAACTCTCTCCCCTTGAGTTCTGCATTGGTCAACAGAACCTTGAAGAGCATGCTGCCCGGAATATGGTGGGCATTGGGATTAATCCGCCTGTTTCAGCTGTAGAGGCATATCATCAGCGCAAAGATGGCCACTCAGCTGATGTGCTGTACGACTTGGACGAACCTCGTCGCCTGCATGAGTTGGTTTCGGATGGTATTTTGACTTGGTCGGAAGCCTTCTCTCGGGCTTCCTCTGATACATGTCGCCTCATCTTGTTGGACCTGGCAGCCCCTACCAAGAGATCCATTCGATCCTTCATGGATGACACCAGAATCCCGGTGGCTTCGCATGGACACGCGAGGAGAGCTGTCAATCTTTTGCAGGATGTCGCGGCTTTGGAGCAGTACATGTACAAGCCAAGCAAGTGTTCGATCGTTGCGTCGGGGTTCTCGCAGCGGGCGCCTGTGATGCTCCAAGGGCAGAAGGTCAATTATTGCAATGAGGCAGTTCAACTTGGCATTTCACTTGACACGAGATTCGATGGTGCGGCCCATCTCCAGCTTATCATGTCGCGTGGACCAGGGCGGATGAAATGCCTTCTTGCTGAGCTGATTAATCTTGGTATGCCCATGCAAGCCTTGCTTACGAGCATGCGGACACGGATGACTCCTGCGGCCACCTTCGGCATTGAGCTCGTAGTCCAGGTGCCGTATGCGGACAAGCACCTCAATGCCTTACAAGCTAAATGGTTGCGTACGGCTTTGGGTTGCTATTCAGTGCCTCGCATCGTCATGATGGCCGAACTTGGGATTCAAGACCGCTTGTCGGCGACAGCATGGGCACGAGCCCTGATGTTGCGAAGGCGAGGTCGTTTGGATCCCCGGTATGCCCAGGAGGAAGAAATCTTCAAGTTGGCGGAATCCTGTCCATCGTCATGGGCCTCGGCAGTGAAAACCAAGGAGATTGAACTCAAACTTCCGCTGGTGCCTCAAGGATGTGACGATGTATCCATAAAACAGCTGAAGTCCAAATTGCACAGTCATGCTCGCACAGTGGTCCTTCCGGCCATTCGAGACAACGAACGGCGCATGTGGTTTGACAATCCGAAAAATTTGCAGCATTGGAAATCCTTTTCGCCAGATGCATGGAGGGTGGCATCGCTGTCCTGGTGGGGGATCATGATCAAGGATGCACAAGCATGGGCTCAGTTGAAACTGCAAGGGTACTTCTCCAGACAGGATGGCCATGCTGGCCCCAGTGTACCCTGTAGTTTCTGCAACGAAGATGTCCTTGAAACCACTGATCATTTGTTTCTGTCATGCCCGCGAGTACACGCACTTTTGCATGCTGTACTGCACAGTGCATGTCGTGAGACAAAGCTTTCAGTTGGCAGCAAGCTAGCGCACGCAGAAGATGTGCTCCAGTGGGTTTATGCAGCTGGGAAGCTGTTGCGATCAAAGCATGAGCGCTCGTGCTAAAAAGAAGTTTGCGTCGCAGTGCAAGCGTGGCTTCTTGGCAATTTCAGTGCCTTTGTCTGTGGTGCTCTAACCAAAACCGCCTGACAAGCCATTCTCTGCTCCTTTTTTCTTGTGAATCTGTTTGCTTCTTAGCGGTGCAATATCTGTATTCCGTGGTGCTTCAACCAAAACCGCCTGGCAAACCTTTTGACGCCGCTGTTTGTTCCGAAGCTTTACCCATGCCTGTCATGGGTGCTTCAAGCAAAGCCGCAACTGCTGATCCTTCGCATTAGATTCTTGATTATGCAAATTTCGACATGTGCATGTGGAGACCGGGCGTGTGGGCGACTTTGGCCGTGGCGATGTAAGATTGAAGGCGTCTGCTACATGATGGACTCTCGTCAGTGTATATGTATATCCTTACTTCTCATCATTGTTTTTCGTTTTTTTGTAGTTTTCTGTCTTCGTAAGTAATGTTGTGCCGTTGTCCTCTGATTCAACAAGCGGACCCGTCTCAGTTTCCTTGACTTCCGTGCCCCTACCAATCACAGCTGTGGTTGTGTGGGTTGGCTTTCGGAGTTTTGGGACTGCAGCTGCCGGGGGTCCGTAACAATCAGGAAGGCAGTGAGCAGGCATACTGAGCTTCTTAGTCTTAGTTGCCTCGCTCGATAGCTGTCCTTCCCGTACATTCTTGCCCCTGAATGCCGGTAGATGGGGGCTAGGCCTGAGACCGTGGACTTGGCTGAAAAGCGTGAAGAAAAAAAAACCTCAGGATGGGCTCGACACATGCATTGATTGATTGGGCATCCCGCCGCCGGCAGTCCACTGCAAAATCGACTGGCGAGGCCGAGACGGTCGCCGGTGCAGAATGTTTGCAAAGCTTTCTGCCCATTTTGGATGTGGTAGAAACCGTTGTCGCCCATCGGGCACCCCGGCTTCGTGAGCCAGTGGGCGGCGGAGCGCATGTCGGAAGAACGCCGGCTCCTGCAACAGCTGCCCCTGCTCCCGGACCTGCAGTGGAGTTGGCTCCTGCTCTCCATGTGCGCAGCCCCTCGAGCAAACCACGCGCTTCGTAGGCTGCCCCCGTCTGCATCGCTCGGGTACGCGCAAGCGCACGACGCGGGCATTTGGGAGACGTTGCGGTCCTGCATAGGCGGCTTCAGCGAAACCGACTCGCTTCACGCGTGGTCCATCGCCACCTTGCCGGCCGTGCATGGCGGACTGGGCCTGCAATCCGCAGAGCGCACAGCCCCCGCGGCGTACTGGGCGGCCTGGGCGGATGCGCTGCCCGTGATCAATGCTCGCGCGCCCGACTTCGCACACAGATGCCTCGCTGCACTCGAGAGCCGCGGCGGAGAAGCTGCATGCCTTCGCGAAGCGGCGGCGGCACGGGATTTTTTGCAGCAGGAAGGATGGCGCGACTGCCCTGCCTGGAGCTCTCTCCTACAAGGCACGCGCCCAACCCCGCCAGACGACGCAGGCCCCGGGGACTGGCCACATGGTTGGCAGATGCACGCTTCACGCACTCGCAACACCCACTTTCGCGAATGCGTGCTGCTGCCAGACATGTCGCCCAGTTCTCAGGCGCTTCTGCGGTCCCAGGCTGGGCCACAGGCGGGCGCTTGGCTCGCAGCGATCCCCACTGAGCCGGCCACAACGCTACCGCCTGCCGCGATGCAAATCGCCTTGCGACGGCGGTTGCGGCAGGTGTTGCCTCTGCGCGGGAGACCTTGTGGCCCGAGTCCTGGGTGCGGCGCAGTTGTTGACGCTCTCGGTGACCATGCGCTTGCCTGCCCCCGCGCGGGCCTGCTGGCCAGGCGGGCCAAGGTCGTAGAGCGCGCGTGGGTCCGGGTCGCGAGAGAGGCGCTGGGGGCTGAAGGGCAGGTCGTGCCACAGCAATGGTTGGCCCACACCACGGCGCCAGGTGGTAAGTTGAGCGAAGGTCCTTTCGCATGCCTGGGGTGTGTGTTTGACCAGTTTGACCATGCTTGCGTGTGGATGCAAGCGTGTACGTGGGAAGACAGCCGAAAACGCAACACCCTGAAGCCTCAAGCCTAAAATATGTAGAAGCCGCAACATCCACAGCATTAGCTACGGCATTATAGTTGTGGTTCGTAGAAACTTGGGCTTGGGAGATTCGGAGCAAGCAAGAAGTTGTTGTGACGACAAATCACTCAGGTCCTTTGATTTGGAACGGTGTCTTGCACATTTGAGTTTCAGGGGTGGTGGGAAGCATGTGCCAGTTTTCCGTTTGAACTCTGCTTGACCGCCCGGACCTTTGGGTTGCAAAGTAAGCCTGAGGTAATGCTTTCTTTGACAGGCCACAGATTCGATGCTAGTGATGCTAGTTGCACGGATGGAGATGTGGTTTACAGTCAGTGTCCACGACGAAGCAAGTGTACTCAGGCTTCTTATAGCATATAAAGTAGTCGGCAATCCCGAGCAGCCGAGCTGGCATCCAGTAGCTGACGCAAATCGCACAAGGCTTTGGGACTTCGGAATAGCAAGAACATGTTGCCCCACGGTTGTTTACTATGGTGGTTCTTTGGGTTCTTTCAAGGCAGCACGCCAGGCGATGCGTCAAAACCACCGAAACAATCAAATGCCACCAAACACACACAAAGATACACAAAAAAACCAGCCAGAAACATACAAAACATCAAAAAACTTTCCAAAACAGCCAAAACACACCAAAACACAACCAAACCAACCAGAAACACAAAAAACATAACAAAACCCAACAAAACCACCATAACTCAAACAAAACTCTGTAAAATGTAACAAAGTTAGCCAAATCCCACCAAATCTTCGATTTTCATTCCATTTGCTGGGACACTGCCTGAAATACGCGATTTGCCCGAAGTTGCCCGAACTCCAGAGACTCCAAATCAGGCCTTTTTGCTCTGGTTTTCATTGGATTTTCGATGAAAAAAGGCTTTGCCCGAACTTGCACGAACCTGCACGATCCTGGTTGCCCTCTCAGCTGTGTTTCCTGCATATTCAGTGGTCTGTCTAGCGTTTTGAAATGATTTTCTAATTTTTTGAACATTTTACAGAGTTTTGTTTGAATTATGGTGGTTTTGTTGTGTTTTGTTATGTTTTTTGTGTTTCTGGTTGGTTTTGTTGTGTTTTGGTTGTTTTGGAAGGTTTTTTGATGTTTTGTATGTTTCTGGCTGTTTGTGTGTGTCTTTGTGTGTTTTGGTGGCATTTGACTATTCTGACTTCTGTTTCGCTTGCGATTTGCATTTATTTCTGTTGTTTTGGTGCTTTGTTGCCGTTTTGACTGCATGCGTTGCCATGAAGAGATCTCATGTCAGCAGATGCAGCATGTGTTGAGTGCCGAAACAGCATCTTCCAAACTCCTGAACGCCAGCCAACACAACGAGCAACCACCATCACTTTCCGTCACAAACACCAAAACCACGACACCAGGCAGAGCTGGCGCCACCAGCACCACACCGGCACAGCGCCACACTGGCATAAATTTGAAGCTTTCGCGATAGACTTAAACCTAAACCATTCTTTTTCATACCCTGAACGACTCTCTTTCAAGCTGGCAGCGTATCCGCCTGGACTTGTGCAACCCCAACCCTCAACCCTACGTAAACCCTAAAAATCTCAAACCCTATACCTTAAAACCCTAACCTAAGCCCTAAACGGCTCAAAAAGAGACTTTTGGGACTTGCGGTCATAAAGGAGACTTTGACAAGCTCTGCGGTCATAAAAGACACTCTGGTGAACCCTGCGGTCTCGTTTGCCCCCCAACCTGAACTTGCCCAACTGCGGAACCCAAAAGCGCCAAAGGCTCAACTTACCAGCGCCAGGCGTGGCAGCAGAAGACAGGCGCCGCCTCGACCTCGTCGTGTACGGCGCGACACGCAGTGGCGGAGCCTTGTGTTGCGACGCTACGCTCGTGTCTCCCTTGACGCGAACGGGACACCCACAGCCCTGTGCCGCGGTGGTCGACGGAGCAGCACTCAGGGTAGCCGAGCGCCGGAAGCTCACTACCAACCCGGAGCTTTCCCGCGGCGGGCCACAACAGCTCGTCGTGTTGGGTTCGGAGGTGGGCGGACGCTGGAACGAGCAGGCTCGCACTTTGGTGCGGGACCTCGTCCGGTTGAAAGCTCACCGGGCCCCGCCCACACTCCGCGCAGCGGCGTCAGGTGCTTGGGCGAGGCGCTGGTGGGGCATGTTGTCCGTGGCGGTGCAGCAGGCCGTCGCCAGCACAGCCTTGGGCGGCTGGGTGCACCCCCTGCAGCCCGAAGCCTGCGATGGCCCACCGCTGGACACCCTGCTCCACCATGAGGCCCCCGCCGGCCAGAGCCGCCTGCCGTTGAGGCCCTGAAAAGGGGCGTGGCGTAGTCTGTCCTCTGTCGGGTAGCCAAGTCAGCTGCGACCGCGGCTGCAACCGCTTTCGCTCGGCAGCTCGAAAAGTCCGATGCTAAAAAAAAACAGTTGGGCAGTCCAGTGCCATGTGCGCTCCTCACAGATTCTGATGCTGCACGTGCTGCAATGAAAAACGGCTACAGCCGTAAAATGAGATATCTCAAGAAGACCCAACGCATTGGTCTGGGGTTCATCGGGGATGCCATTCAGGAAGCTTGCACTGTAGAACGTGTAGACACAGATGACAACGATGCTGATTTGCATACAAAGCCGCTGCCACGACAAGCCTTTCACAAGTTCCGTTCGCAAATGGGCGTCTGTGACGTCTCATGAGTCGCTGACCCACGGTCCTGAGGACCTGTACTGTGAACCCTCGTCGAGGGGGCGATGTGTGACAACACGCACTCGTATCTACCACAGCATGATTGTGCATCGACTCGGGTCTTGTGGCCCACATGTGAAGTCAGGCAGTTCTGTATGTATTGCTGAAATTAGAGTGTGATTGCTGTAACTTACTGGCTCAAGACGAGCTAGTCAGAACAAGATTGTCTGCGCCGAATGATGGAAAACATTCCTGCTGAACGAGTGTCCGTGATTTCAGTGACGTGTTTCGCTCGACATCAGTTCCCTGCGCGTAACCCCGAGTCGCTATAGCATCACTGCTGTAGCGCTGTGTTTGGCAGTCTTGACTAGGCTGCAGCCCGGAGGATCTGAAGAGATAACGAGCCTTCAGAAGTTCTTGAGGTACCCCACTATCGCAAACAACTTTCAGGAGATGGCTAAGGTTCTGAGACGGTATCAGTTGGCCCTAGGGCGATCACGACAGTTGAAGCTTCCAGAACTTGCACCACCTGAGGGTCTTCGGGCCGCATTGGCCATTGCCAGGAACATGGAGCGACGAAACCTTGAGGACGTAATGCCCTTCAAAAGTGGCTTCCACTTCCAAAAGCACGTCAAACGTTGACTATCTTGAAATTAAGAGACATTTACTCAAAACCATGGGTCGTTCCCATTCATGGCTTCGATATATGCTTGAAGGAGATGTGTCGTCATGAGCAGACACATCAAGAAAAACAGCACTCCAGCTACCAATGATCATGAAGATATATAACACTGTGCAGGCAAAAGACCTGATCTGATAGCATGTCAAAAGCCATGTGTCACGAGAAGCATTGAAGGTGTGAAGGCGTAACTTCCAGATCCCGTGCTGAAATTTCCAATGATTCTGAGCCAAATATGGTGCCAAAAAACAAAAAACACATATATATATATATATATATATATATATATATATACACATACATATACATACAATATATACAGTGTGTATATATAGCTATGTCATATATCATATATGTATAAATAAATAAATATATATATATATATATACATACATACACACATACATACATACATGATGTGTATATACATATCATATAACATGATGTTACATCAAAATATATAGGCACAGTATATATGAGTATATATATATATGCAGATAGATAGTTATGGTCCATAAACGGGGTTTCGTATTTGGCGTTGCCGGCATTCAGGCGCTTTTGGTACTAGACTTCTACAGACTCGAGGTTTGGGTGTGGGCCTGGGATTTTACAGGATGGATTATGTTGAGTGCAAGCTTGGCTTTCGAATGCGGATGCAGGTATGGTGCTTCGGCCTGGGCTCGAATTGGGTTTTGGGTTTAGGGTGAGTAGTTCAAGATTGAAAGTTGTGGAACAGGGTGCTTTGATTTGTTTGGGCTTCAGAAGCCTGGGCCGGACATCCAGTCGTAAGGTTTTGGAACAGGGGTTAACATATTGTTATCTCCTATAGTACCTAAATTTTAATAAATAATCTCGGCTAGATACCATCTCCGAGGGCAGAATCACCGGCATGGGTTCAAAGGCCATTTCATCATCTGCATTGCATATAGGCACCGTTGCCCAGGAAAGGTTTGCTTTCAATGCATGACCAGTTTTTGCAAGTCGTTGATGAAGTTCGTCTTCTCGCAACGGTCGTGAATCATAGCCACTCATGAGACTAGATCCATAAATGTCTCCTGCATCAGAAATTTCTAAAGCATAACTTAGAAGCTGCCCCCACCCTGTAATAGTGACCATCAGGATTATATAGGATTATATTAGGGCCCTATTCTATTCCTATGATACCACTATTACAGGGTGGGGGCAGCTTCTAAAGCATAACACACAAAGTTGACCCTATCCGGCGGACACATAATGGCCTAAAGCATTTGCAACCATAGCTTCTAGCACATATCCT
Organism: Symbiodinium sp. CCMP2592; assembly: GCA_905221615.1. Classification (NCBI taxonomy): domain Eukaryota; class Dinophyceae; order Suessiales; family Symbiodiniaceae; genus Symbiodinium; species Symbiodinium sp. CCMP2592. The sequence goes on from CAJNDT010006207.1 coordinate 201,037, forward strand.
AACCTTCGGCTGTACTTTGCTATGCCATCGGCCATAGGAATATACGAAAACTTAGATAGCACTTTCGCTTTGCGAAGCTCAAGCGTGCTTGCGTAGCTCAGTCACCAACGCCCGTGCTTGGGCCTTCTCCATCCTCAGCTCCATGACCTTGAGATTGGCTTATCGAATCACCCCAAGCAAAGCAACCCCCCCTAGGCCTAAATCCTTAAACCCTGAAGCCCTTAATCCCTTAAACCCTTAAGCCCGAGTCCTCAACCTTACCCAGGTAGCCTGGTCGTGGATCTGCTGGCAGATGGGGTCCATTTCCTCGGCGGTCTTCAGCTCCTTGAACCTTATGTATGGAGTTAAGCCCCCGAACCAGACGTTACGCCGCACTCCGACCCCATCCGGGTGCCGAGCATCCCATGATAACGTCCAGATCCGACCATATCCATTGCCAACCATGATAACGTCCAGATCAGACCATATCCATTGCCGCAGAGCATCCATGGGCCAACAAAGATCACATCCAGATCAGACCATATCCATTGCCGCAGAGCATCCATGGGCCAACCATGTCAACGTCCAGATCAGACCATGTCCATTGCCACAGAGCATCCATGGGCCAACCATGACCACGTCCAGATCAGACCATATCCATTGCCGCAGAGCATCCATGTGAAACCAAGACCATAAGCATCCATGTGCCAACCATGATAACGTCCAGATCAGACCATATCCATTGCCGCAGAGCATCCATGTGCCAACCATGATAACGTCCAGATCAGACCATATCCATTGCCGCAGAGCATCCATGTGCCAACCATGATAACGTCCAGATCAGACCATATCCATTGCCGCAGAGCATCCATGTGCCAACCATGATAACGTCCAGATCAGACCATATCCAGTGCCGCAGAGCATCCATGTGCCAACCATGACAACGTCCAGATCAGACCATATCCATTGCCGCAGAGCATCCATGTGCCAACCATGATAACGTCCAGATCAGACCATATCCATTGCCGCAGAGCATCCATGTGCCCTCCACCCGTTCCCGCAGAGCACCCATGCCGGCAACGATGTCTGCACGGGGGTCCGTTGTTTTATCGGTAGATAGGAGCGGAGCTACAGAATGTCAGGGATTGGTTTCACCTTTGGATAGCTTGGATTGCGATTTTGTCCAACTGGGCTGCAGTCACGATACAAATGATTTTTGAAGCTAGGGTCCAAGATGGTCGAAGCATAAGCACATCTAAAACTCCACCCCGACCTCTTCTTGAAGCCTCCCTCTTGTCCTAAACCCAGAAGCCCCAAGCCGTTAGGTCTTGCGAACGCCGTCCACTCCTTTCGGCAATCTTTTTGGCTCCCCCTAGTTCTGGGGTCATGGAGGCATCAGCCTCGCAGGTGCAGGCATGGCTCGACCTCGGCTTGCCTCAGAGTCCGGAAGAGCCCAGTGACTCGCCGCAGGCTGCAAGGTGCAAACGCTGGTGGGCTCGACAGCTGCAGAGTTTCAACGCGTGGCAGCAGTCGACAGACGTGGATGCGACGACACTCATCCACATCAGCGACGACGAGACGGAGCCTGCCTCTTCGCCTCCACCTACGGCAACCTCTGCAGCTTCAGGTTCAGCTTCAGCGCACTCCCCTTTCCCTTCCAGCAGTCCGACTCCGTCTGGTGCGTCCTGGTCTCCACACTGTCTTCGCACTGCGGCTGAGCGGTGTGCTGCGGCTGAGGCCGTGTCCGTGGAGGAGCCCTTAGAGGATGTCCTCCCTGCCGACCCAGTCCGTGAGCGGACTCCACCTCCACCTCGCCGGTTCAAGTGGGGGAGCTGCCCGAAGTGCGGTTCTGCCACTTCTCCCTACATTTTCCAGTCGGGAAAGAGACTCTGCTGCACGGTTGTCCCTGTTCGCCTAAACCCTAAGCCCTAAACCCCGGCTAAACCCTAAACCCTGCAAGCCCTCCACTTGTCAAGCTCGAATCCCCTGCTGTTCTTGCTCTCAGGCGTGCTGGGAGGGCAGTTCTGCAGTGCAACGCTTGGTGGCGCTACGACGAGGCTGGACGGAGACGTTGCTGGGGGTCGCTTGAGTTCCCGTGGCAGCGTTACGGTGAAGCACCGGACTTTTAAGACTGTGTACTCTGACGTACGCACGGGCCTGCAGAGGAATAGTCTCTAGGTTTGGTCCCCTTCTAGTTTCACTTGGGGTACTCTTGGCCTAGGCTTTCGGTTTAAGGGCTTCTACTTCAGATGCCGGCAGAGTCACGTCACACGTCTCTGCTTGCCTTGCTGAAGACAGTTTCTCTTGGATGTCGGGGTGCAAGGACAGCCCAGCATCCACGTGTCAACACAGGATGCTCTAGACGCATGCTTGTGCTTTCCTGGAAGTTTGCTTCCTTTCGTGCAGAAAGCTCCGAGCTCGAACCCAGACTTGTCTTTGGCAAATTCGGCTGTCCTTGAGGAGCGTTCGGTCCTGAAGCCTTGCAGTTTGAACAGCTTCTTGTCAACCGTTGTTTGGCTCCACCATGCGCAGTTTTTCCCCAGTTTCAGACCCTAAGAAAGACCACAGACCCCTCAAGTCCCGCCAGTCCCGCAGAACGCACTCCCTGAACACCTGAACACTGTAGCAGTTTCGTGGCTGTGAAGATATGGCCCGCCTTCGTTCCTCGCACTTTCAGAGACCTCGTACTTTCAACACGCAGAAGAAGCCGGCTGCACGGAAGCGGCCTGCGGCTGCTCAACACTCAAGGGAGCATGCCAGAGAAGTCAATCGCACGCATATCCGGCGGGGCGTGAAGATACGGCAGCAGCCCGTGGGGAAAGCTCTGGAAGCTCCTCGCATGGAGCGTCTGCGTGATGGCAACTTGAGCTTTGCTGAAATCAGTCGCTTTTCAGAAACCAAAGCTCTCAGGTACCTCAAGGATGCCGACTTCTTTCCGGCATTGACTGGTCGCTGCTGCTGGTCCTGCGGCTCTCCCTACAAGAACCCGCGCAAAACCGTGAAGTTCGCTTGGGATGGGACGCTGCGCTGCTCGAAAAGGTCTTGCGACCGGCGACTGGCTAATGCTCGCTACACGTTGACGCCTTTCTTGAAGAAGTTGCGGCGCAACAGCGAGCGCTTGCCTGCTCGGCTTCTGCTCCAGTTGTTCACGCTGTACTCCACGAAGACACCTTTGGACACGGCCAGCAATTTGGCGGACTGCTCTGGCGCCAACCGCCGCAATGTCTACGAACAGGCTCTGCAACAAGTCAAAACATAGGGGCTTAGCTGTTTTGCCTTCCTGGACCCCAAAATTATGTAGAATATTAGCCTTATATAGGTGTTGGGCCATTCTTTTTACGTACTTTTGGGAGTCTAGGTTAAGCCGATTTAAGATTTAGGGCAGTCTGGATCTGTTGCCAGGCACGCCATGTCTACGACTGCTGCGACACAGTGGCCAGTTTCTCTGTCATGGAGTCACAGATCCTGCAGCCGAAGTTTGAGCATGACCTTGTGGATGTAGACGGTCTTGGCTTGGCGACATACAAGGGAGGACGTACGAGAGGCCCGAAGCGGAAGGCCGCCTTTGCAACTCTCTGCAAACCTTTGAAAGTTAAACCCTTCACAACCCTAAGCCTCGCAAGCTCTACTGTAGTAGCACTGAAACCATTCCCTCTAGGTGCCAGAGCCAAGCTCCGGGTCGAAAGACCCTCCTGTTGCCAAGCCCGCCCGACGTGTGAAGAAGAAAGGCAAGGCCTTCCGAGAGCATGCTGGACGATTCTTTCTCATGCGTTCCAGGAGAAGCTCTGCAGTTCAAACTACTGTACTTGTACTCCGAGCCCAAATCTCGCTAAGCGTAGACCAGCTTTAACCTTGACCCTTAAGACACCCCCCTAAGCCCCTGAAACCTGCGCTCCCTGTTCAGCCTCCCGAGGAGCACAGGCCGCTGCGTCTGGAGTCCTTTGAAGAATCGGAAAGCCGCCAAGGGCTCCGCTTGTGCTCCCGAACAAAGTGCAGAAGTTGTGCCCCAGATGCTGGCGCACGTGGACACTAGCTGCTTCGTCGGTGCTGACTCTGGTCCGGCTCTGCAGGCAGGGGCCAAAGCTGCTGGTGCTGTGGCCAGTGCTGCGAAGCATGGGCAGGAGATTTTTACCCCTCTCATGTCCTTGCGGAAGACAAACCCGACCAAGGAGCAGATCAAGACCATGAGAAAGTTTGCTGGCAAGACTTGGAAGCATTCTGTTGTCAAAGACAACAAGAAGACATTCCAGATCTTGGGTGGCGATAATGCGGCAGAGGGAGTTTTTAGCCAGGGCAAAGCCCAGCTCAGGAGAACAAACCGGCTCGGAAGAACTTCCGCTGCCTCAGCCTCGAGAGCTTTTTTGGCAGCTCAGTTTGCAATTGTGCTCCACAAGCCCGGACTCAATAGTCTTTTGCAAGCTTTTCGCACCTTTAAAGCTTATCATTTGGATAGGCTTGGTGCTGATCCTTATGAGCAGCTGCACGACAAGGAGCCTTGGTCGATTCTCTGAACTTGACAAAAACGTAGACCAATTTATAGAGCCGAAATTTGGCCAAAATCACCCTACGAAGAACACATCAGAGAAATGCTCCGACATGCACGACGTCCCACGCCTGCCAGGCAAATCGACTTCAAGGCTGTGCAGGGCTCTAAGAAGGGCTTAAACCCGAGGTGGCTCTTTTTGAAAAAGTACAGTAGCCACCTCGACTTTAGGACGTTTCTGCTCCTGGGAAGCTCGGAAAGTGCTGCGCCTGCCAGTAAAAATGAGCTTCTGCCGAAGCACTTCGAACACTGGGCGCGGCACAACGCGCGGTTCGAACGTTTAGGGATATCGGGCCAGAGGTTATCACCGGGATCTCGTTCATGGCTGGAAGCTTTTTGGCAAAATTCTTGAGTTTCTTCTCGTAACGAACCAGAGTTGATTTCATATCGGTCTCCTTGGTCGACTCGCCCAAATCGAGCATCAGGTTGGAGAGGCCATTGATCTCCTTTTTGAGCTCTTGGCCTGGGTATGCAAAACAATACAGAATTCAACTGCAGGGTCTCAGGAATTATAGGCACTGTAGCTTCAACCTTGGGGTCTCGGGTTTAGGTTTCCGGGCTTCGCATTTGTGATTGGATTGAGCCTAGAAACTCCATCGCTGATGCTTATCCTCATCCGTCCTGAAGACTTCGTTGAGCAAGCTTGCCCTGGTTTTTGTCGTCGTAGCAGAAGCCACAGATTTCGCACCAGCACGTTTCTTCGGTGCTTTCCCACGACCGGCACCACTAGCATTGCCTTTGGGTGGCACGTAGCAGCGTAGCACGAACTTAATCAAACCGCAGTTGCATTCACACAGCTCAGACAAGCCACAGGCCGCAGCAGCAGCTTCCTGAAGCCCGGTGTTGTACTTGTCAAAGGCCTTGAGCACATCCCCATTTAAGGGGCGCGCAGCAGTCGCAGGGGCACTTCGGTGCAAAACCGACGGCAAGCCGTTCGACCCCAAGCCAGCCATGAAAGCTTCATCGGCTACCGCATTGACTTTGATCTGAGCACTGATCCTGAGTATTGACTGCAGATCGCAATAGGATTGCACAAACACACATATCCTATCCTTTATGGCATCAACTAAGTAGGTTTGATTGCTCCATCTCGGTCTTCTCGCGGTCCACCACGACCCAAAAGCGCGTCAGGGAAAGGTTGTCAGGGCTGTGTTCATCTTTTTCGCCTCCTCCTTGAGCAATGATCCCCTCAATTTTGTCCCTTGGTGCCGACAGCTTCCAGGATTGTTCAGGGATTTTTGGTTTGATCTATATATATATATATGTGTGTGTATGCATACTTATGTCGTATACAACCAAGGCACGGAGGAAAGAAGTAGGGTGCTTTCGGCATGTCGCACACACGCAGCTGCTTCCACACACGCTTGCCTGTGAGGCTTTGCTCCTTTAACACCAGCAGCTCTGCCTCACAAGCTTTGCAATTCTGGCCGTGAGAGATGAACTTTCTGAGCAGCTTGTTCTTCTCCTGAGCACAGAGGATTACTATGCAGGGGCCATCACACACAAGCCAAGCAGTCCTGGAGGTTGCTTTCCCAGAGATTCGACATCTCCGGGAAAGCCGCCAGCTTGCCCGCATCGTACAGCCGGTTCTTAGCACAAACAACCACACACACACACACACACACACACTCACCCACATATACAGTCCTGAAACCACAAGACCACAACTCACAATTGAGCCCAGAAACAAGTTTGGCATACTCCTTTGGATGGGTAGAACTGTTCACCTTCACCTCAGGCTCCTGGGGATCAGAACACTGTGGCACCTCGGCGGGAGCAGCTGGTAGAGCGGCTGGAGCAGGCGCTCGAACAGGCGTGGCAATAGGTCTCGTCATTGCAGGGGTGGCATCCTTAGGATCCTCCTGAATAGTCTTGGCTGACAGCGGCTCCACACCTTTTGTTGGGCTAGCAGAACCGAAGGATCTAGCATTCTGTCGTCGCAGCATATCCTGCAAATGCTTGTTGTGAATTTCAAGCTGTTGCATCCTCTCAACCAACGAGTTCAGGGTAGATGCATCCGACCCAAGAGCACTTGCTGAAGGCCCAATCCTCAATGCAGCAATACTGGAATAGAACAAGACAAGGCCAACGCACAATAGTTCAGGCAAAGTAGCGTCGAAGTGGAAGTCGTACGGTGAACGGGGCTGAGGCGTGTGGACTTGCCAGCGATGCTCTGCTGGCCCATGACAAGGGTGGTCGAGGACCTGAAAGCGCCGTCTAAACCCGATAAATCCTAAGCCGCTAATTCAACCACTAGAAACATAAAACCCCCAATGTATACCCAATACTAAAATTTAAGTTCTCTGCATCTGCATCTATATCTATGTATTCATACATCTATACTTATATCTATATCTATGTCTGTATCTAAACTCAAGCATAATAGCTAGTATAGGCCCCACCACAAAGCACCATTCTGAACCCCACCACAAATTTTGTTATACTTTGCCACTACAATAAGTTAATTCCCTACAATAAATTGCAAAACAAAGCCTTCATATTCCATGTGCTGATTTACAGATAGGTGACAAGAGAGACTCCGTGTCCAGGGGTTGGGTGTCCGCTTGGCTAGGATCATGGGGCATGCAGGGGGGTCCCTGTTGGTGTGCTTGCGGCTTCTCCTGTGGTCCTCTCCTCTGGTTCGGCAGGTCCTGTTGGTGTGCTTGCGGCTTCTTGTGTGGTCCCTTCCTTTGGTTCGGCAGGTCCTGCTGCTGGGCAAGAGAGTGCCAGGGCTTGCTCCTGGCCATCCACAAGCGCTTCCAAGCCATCCCCATACTTATGCTCCCAATAATCGGCCCCGGACGTCGATCCCGCCGATCGCCGCCGCCTCGACTTTGTGGCATATGGGGCTACCCCGCTCGGAGAAGTTTTGTGCTGCGACGCTGACACGCGACGGGCGCCCTCAGCCTTCCGCCGCGACGCGTGACGGTGCCATGATCGCTGTCGCTGAGCGGCGCAAGCGCGCAGCGTACCCCGAGCTGCTGCGTTCGGGGCCCCAGCGCCACTGCATCCTCGCGTGCGAAGCCGGCGTTCGCTGGAGCTCTGAATCGTGCCGCCTGGTCACGCAATTGGTGCGGCTTCGCGCCCAGCGCGCTCCTGCTGCCCTCCGCGGTGCCGCGACCCAGGGCTGGCTGCGCCGCTGGTGCCTGCTCAGTGTTGCCTTGCAAAGCACACTTGTTGCAACACTGCTCGGCACGCCGTACATCGCTGGGGCCATGCCTGGCTCTCAGCTCCCCGCGCTCGGGGACGTCCTGCGCGACGCAGCCCCCCCCACCCCGAGCCGCCTGCCGTAGTTTGCAGCGTGCACGGGGACCGGACTCTTTTGCGCAGTCGTAAAAGGTGGGTGGGAAATGTTGGTTATGAGCACCGGCTATTGATGTCAATGCCCTTGCATTCTGATCTGGACTCATGGTGTCTGTCACAGGACTATAATGATCAGGCATATTCGTTAGGGCACGCTGTCCCCTCCGAGGCGTATGATACGGGTTAGTGGCATCTTCATCCACATCGCTCTGCATTATCACACTCACGGCGCTCAAAGGATCACGGAAGTGAAAGTACCGGCCCGGGCAACACGTGTTGACCTTCCTACCCGCAAATCCTCAAGACTACGAACCCGAGATTAAACCAGAAGGCCCCAGCAGTCTGGCACGACTCGAAAGAGTCAAGGCAACACAAGCTTTCAAGGTATTCGCTGTTAAGGGTTTGGGGATGTTATGTTCTGCACGGAGAGGCCGTTGGCCTCTGTGTCGTCGTCACAACCCCAAACACTCCCAGTCGCAAGAAACCAAAGTTGCCAAACAGCTCTCGGATCCTTTTCGCGTTCTTGAGCCAAATACCATACGAAGTCTCGCCGTGTAAAAGCGAACTGAGTCATGCTTGCAAGTCAGAGACAAGCATATGACTTCTTGAATCGTGCACTGCGAACTGCACCGACTCTATCCTGCATTGCACTCATCAAACATGTGCATGCGCAGTTCCTAAAATGGTGTGCTCGCGCCCTCCGTAAGAGAGCATGTTCGCAAAACTAATTATAGCCATACACTAGAGATGGGAGCTTCGACCACATCGTGAGCATGGCATACTATCATGGAGCATCTGGCCTATCAACAACACTCCTCCTTCTCGGCATGTGCGATTCCGCACGTGCTGAGACTCAGACTCAGCCAGATCTCCAAACTGAAAGCTAAAATGGCGCATAGAGGATGAAGCAACAGCGTACTCCCCTGGCCCGTAGGGGTTTGGTGAACCAGCCTATGGTCTCTTTTCTTTCTTTTTTCGAGCCTTGACTCTGTTCTTATCCCCAGTGGGAACAACTGCGCCTTCCTACCCTAATCACAGACCCTGGACTATTCCTTCGGAGTCTATGTTACAAAAGCACTTACCACTCCTGAGAGTGGCCCTCACGCGAAAAGATTATGAGTAGAACGATTGTCACGACCTACCCATCATATTAATCACATGATCCGCAGCTGCACACGCGCCACTGCCAGTTTCGCCTTGCCCAAGACTTTGGTAAGTCCATCGGCCTCAAGCTCATTTGTCCCGCGATGCAAAACCTCAATGTCATGTAGCCACACAAGATCTCGGATGTAAGCACAACGGATTGCGAAATGCCGTGTTCTCATTGTCTGCTCGTGAAAGCGCTCCTTAGTCACCAGCTGGATGGCACCTGAATTGTCACCGAACGCCAAAATGCGCGGCGCACGGCCCGACAGTTCAGCTATGACTGCGTGCAGCTTCAGCCCATCTTGGAAAGCAATAGCCATAGCCTCGAGCTCACTTTCGGTAGCCGACCAGGCTACTAAAGCCTGTCTTTGAGACCTCCAGTACAGCAGATGACTTCCTAGGAATAAAGCCACGCCGCTCCTCGAACGAGCTCCCCCTGGAGCGAGAGAGGCATCTGACACTATCCGGAACACTGATGGATCATTCATCGCGTCGTCTGGACCCTTGGGACCTCCGTAATTGTACTGAATCACTTTGTCCCAAGTGCTTCGAAGATAACGCCAGATTCCCTTGCACAATCGCAGACTCTCGGACGGCCTGGAAGTGATCAAAGTACTGGCTACACCTAAGCAAGCAGCAATGTCCGGCCTGGATCGGAGTGCAATCCACATCAAGGTTCCAGCTTCCTTTTGGGCCAGTTTCATGTTAGCTTCGAACGCATTGTCTCGGATCTCAGACGCCGCAAGGCCCTCCGATGGTACCGGTAGTGATTCTGACCCCTTGAGCGTGAGCCACCCTCGAGCCCGAAGTTCTTGTGCCACATACTTTGCCTGTCCAATCTGCAATCCATCACTCGCCACAGCAATCTCTGCACCGAGGAATCGCATGCACCGAACGAGCTTCAAGGTCAAGGTTTCACTCACAACGAGGTTTCCGCTAAGTCCTACCCCTGGTTTCTCAAGAATACCCTGACCCTTGATAGACCACAAACTCTGAATGAAAGCAGTGACTCTTCGGATCACTTCCACATCGCCCACGACCAGACCATCGTCGACATAGCAACAGCACGCTCCAACGACCACACCCTTCTCATCTACCAGCTTCCACAGGCCAGCGGCAAGGTTGATCGGAATGAAAGTCAGTGCTGAATGATTGTCGCCCTTGGAGCCCTGGATGGTTGCATGATTGATCTTCGTGTCGCGCTCTTTCTCCCATTCGGTCGGGCCCCGACGGAGCCCGTAGATGTTCTTTCGCGCTATCCACACCGTTTCTGCACCAACGAGCCCTAGGTCTCGCATAACTTTGGGTGGAGTAATAATCACAGGATCTCCGGAGGAAATGTCGGCGTTCAGAAAGGCGGCCTCGACATCCAAGCCCCCCAAAGTCCAATTCTCCGTTGATGCAGCCAATGACACGAAAGTCCGCACAATCTCAGGTGGGATGTTTGAAGACGTCCAAGGTTCACCATTGTTGTCAGCTCCTGATTCAAAGTTGCCACAAGCGCATATTCGGCTTTTCTCGGCAAACCCATCCTCGTTGGCCAACGTCGGGTCCTCGCTCGGTTTGAGTGTTGCCACAACCTTAGAAGGGATTTCACGAGGTAAGCGGGTCCCCGTAGGCAGGCCCAGTCTGCCATGTAGTTGATCCCGGGTCGCTTCCTCAAGGACATCTTTCATCTTCCCATACTCCTTCACAAGTGAGGCTTTCCACTGCTGCTGTCTGTCACCCTTATAGAAACCCTTCAAGTCCACCGTCTCCGCTTGAGCCGGCGCTGTGCTCGCTTCCAGTAGCTTCTCCTCGACTTGATTCGCCAACTGCTCCTCCTCATAGGAAAGCAGATGATACTTCTGCCAGTTCACAGCCTTATCGCCATGTTCAGGGGCAGGTTGTTTCATTTGGGATGATGACGTAGCAACTGCTGCCAGTGGATACCCGTCTAAGGGACTCTGACCGCTCTGGACCTCCTCAACCGTCAAGATGCCCAGGTCAATGCCCAGATCCCTGATAGTATCCGCATCTCGCACTTGGCCGTCGCTTGAGATCCAGAGGAGATCACCTGACAAAGACTCATATGTTCTCCATCGTCGTTCTGGCTCCTTGGTGATAGCAGGGAGTCGAGTAACCACGACAAGGCTCTTGCCGTTCCTTCTGACTTCGACATAAGCACCATTGGTAAACCGGTCAGCCCGACCCAAGAAAATACCTGCTTCAGAACGAACGTCAAGCGGGCCCGGATCGTTGATCTTGACAGCCACGTGGTCACCTGGATATGGTACCTGCCCTTGCCACGATTTTCCCAATGTCAAGTCACGTTGTTGCCTCGCTGCTTCCTGAAACAAAATTGGCCAGTATTTTGAAGGCGCTTCGCCCTTGATGATGAACTCACGAACTCGCTGCTTGAGCAATCCAATGTTTCTCTCCGCAACACCATTAGCAGCTGGATCGTGTCCAACGGTGCTCGTCTGATGGATTCCCGCCTTTTTGATTTCCTCAACCACACGTCGAGCCAGGAATTCCTTGGCACGGTCTGAATGGATCCGAACAGGCGCTTTCCCACCAGCAATCGCCGAAAGCTCATTCAAGATACCACGTACTCCACTGAGAACATCTGACCAGAATCTGCGTTGCAGTGGCTGGACAAATTGGAGAGTGGCACCATCTTCAAGTCTGAACACACCTGCAAGGATGTACTTGGAATGATCATGTGCACCTTTGTATGGTCCTGCAATATCCAGAGAGAGGACCCCCTTTGCAACATCGGACGGCTGCACTTTGCGGTGCGGCTTCTTGGTTCCTCTAGCACGGTAATCGTCAAGTGTGTGACCCGGTTTCGCCTTGACAGGTTCTTTCGGAGCTTCCGGCGCAGCCGCAGGCAACGCAAACTCCCGGGAACTTGCCTCACCAGGTTGATCATCGAATTGACTCGCATGGAAAATGTCCTCAGGATCTGCAAGCGAAGGCTCATACTCCGCTAGATCGTCATCCAAAGGCCACATGTCGGAGCTCGCGGGCGGACCATCGGGATCAGCTAGACCCTGAAACACATCTCCAAACAACCCGCCATCCTGGAATTCATCCGACACATTCTCCCTGAACTGACCCTCGCCTACCGTCGCGTCCGTCGTCTTGGCTTCAAGGTCCTCAGGAAACTGGTCATCGGCGGGGTTCAGGCTTAGGGGGAATGCGATGTGTTCGGCCGCAGCAGCAACTGCCTCGCAGGTTGGAAAGTGCAACTCCTTCAATCGCCTCTGTTCATCTGCCGGCAAGGTAAGCACGTTCCTAGTCGTGAAAAATGACAATGCTACGCGTGTGCCCTTCCAAGGCGTGGTTCCATGCCACTTTGTTGGACTGAACTGCACTGGACGCCTTAGCACCGGCATGACAACACCCCGAAGATTCAGATCCGGCTTGATCTGGCGCATTTGATCGCCATCCTCCTGCTCAATCCACAAACTGCCGCCCTTGCACTGGCCCTTGTGGTTCAGCACGACAAGCACGTTTAGGGAATCAGGTTCATTATGGGTGTCCTTATGCGGGGTAAAGGTAACGTCTTGGGATATGGTAAAAGACGACCAGGATGCAGTGGGCATCTCTTGCTGCATGAAGCGATTGATCAAGGCAACAAGGTTCGGGAATTGATTGGTTCGCGTTGTCACGCCGCAGTGCGGGCCATGACCGTAAGCACCAAACACCCATGACTTTATGCCCTCTGAACCCTCAAGACCTACAGCACAGGATCTCGACTTGCTCTGAGGTTTCAAACCCGCCTTCATGACAGCCTCCAAAACATGGTCATATGTGATGCTCTCAAGCTTCAAGAAGGCTGCTGCGACTTGCTCTCCAATGCATGCCTTGGAATCTGGGGACACACACTCCTTAGCCTCAGCCTCACACTCATGCAAATCATCCGGTGTTACAAACATGTTCATAAGCTCGCTCTCGTTACTCGCGACGGCACAGCAGCTCCTCTTCTGGTTTCGGAAAGCGGCTGACAGCTGTTTGCGAAGGTGGGCAAAATCCGACCAGTAAAGGTAAGGCAAGCCATTGTCGACGAACATGTGGATGGTTTCACATCCAGCTTCAGTCTCCCGCACTAACCTAGCACCCAAATCCAGATCCCAGACAAACCTATAGCCTAGCTGCACCAGCCTACCTACAGGGACAATCCAGGAGGTCTCATCACCAGGCATTGCAAGCTCACCGTCCCTCGTACGCCATGCACATGTAGTGTTGCCATCGGCTAGCGTGAGGCGAACCTGACTAGACCTTGCGGGTGGTTGGGGACCGACGGGCCTGATAAGCTCATTTGCACCGGTGTCCGCAAGAACACATCGCTCCTCCTCACACCTACCAGTGCTGCTTGCCTGGGCTGCATGAGGATTCTGGTTGGAATGGTCGTGTGAAGAGGACGATGATGATGATGTTCGGAGTGCTGGTGGGAGGACCACAGTAGGCGCCTTTGCCGGTGGAGCGCCCCTCACGTAAGCGGACGCGGCATCGGGAGCTCTTGCTGGAGCCGCCTTGCTGGGTTCCGGGGGCCTACGATACGCAAGTTCAGGTACATGGGGATCGGGGATCTCGGGCCAGCGTCGCACCCTTGGTCGGTGCTGTATCCGGGCCAAAGCAAGCTGCCTTTCCCGACCTGAACTCTCCTCCTGAATCCAAACCACAAAGCAGGGCCTTCCAACCCCATCTTCGCAAAGGACAACTGTGGTATCACACTTGATCATGCACACTCGCTCCGCGATGGGTATGGTGCCCGTTTCATCTACATCTAGCTCATCATGAATGATCGTATCCCAGACTGCCCACACAATGGAGTTAGGATTCTCCTCCTCACGAAAATCTCGGTCTGCACACACCTGAATCTGCGATGGGCGCGTCCAATGGATGTAATCCCGTAGGGACAAGTCAAGAACCCAGAGCGGGCCACCGGCCTCCGGAATTGATTCTACACCTTCAGACTCCTCCTCACTCGGTGCTGGCTCGGACGGCTCGGGCGACTCTTCACCCTCACTTGACAGATCTACTGGACCCGGTTCCTCAAGACCACTAATAACCTTCATAGCCCTAGATCGGGTGATGCATGCTGAGGCCTTTGCTACGGCTCCTACTAAGGGTTCTGATGGACTCGCGGTAGTGGTGGTTGCTCCCTGTGGTTTTGCCGTGGCTTGCTTAGCCTCTCCATCATGCGAATATTTGCACTTGTCCCCGAACCTACACTTCCCATTCTTTTTCCAAGCAAGACAAGGTTGTTGCGACGGAGCTACAGCTGGGGCAGCCTTGGGTTTAGGAGTTGGGCTTGCTTTGGGTGGTGGAGCGCCCCCAGGGGCTGGTGGATTACCATGCGTGAATCGGCATCTGTCGCCAAATCTACACTTTCCCGTAGTTTTCCACGCTATGCACTCCTGCTTCACATCTTTTGAACCTGAATCCTTACCCGTACCCTTGCTACCCTTGCCTTTGCCTTTTCCGTCCTTGCCTTTGCCCTTCTTTGCCGTTGGATCGAGATCATCCTCCTGGCCGCGACCGCGACTCGTTTTTACCTGCTCATCGGCATGGAGTAGCTGAAACTGCTGGTCCAAAAGGCTGATCATCATGTCTACTCCCTCGGGGGTTGGCCGGATGATTTCCGGCCTAGTTCGCAGCAGACTAAGCATGGTACGCAATCGGTCATGACGCTTCTCCAGAGTCTGGGCAAGTGTTCCCAACGCTCCAAGCTCCTCAAATGGGGCAACCTGGGGGAGCGCCAATGCTATGGCCCTAGATCTTGCTAGCCGCCACCGTCGGAGCACACTCAGACCCTCCTTTGCAGTGCCAACAGGTCTCAGATTCCGAACGAAAGCTTGTAACGACTGCATTTCTGCAGCGCCACCTGGTTGCAATGTTTCTAATACCCCTTCAAGGAGTGCAATTGCACGCATCGGTTCTGATTCATCTCCCTTTTCAAGGACATTCTGCTTCAACTCAGCGGGCACACAACGGATCAGCAGTAGCACGAGCCGGTTTTCACTCTCCGAGTCCTCCTGTGGGACCCTTGGTGGTGGATCCAACTGGTGCAAACCTGCCAACCTTTGCTTGTGCCGATCATCTGCTAGCCTAAACTGCTGCTTCACATAAACCCCGAATGATTCGGCAATTGTTCCCGCAATAGTCTCAACCTGCTTGAACCAGGTCCGAAGCTTCATACCTTGTTCCCAAGGCTCTCCAGCTCCTAACCTCAACGCAGGCACATCCTGAAGTAGCTTCCACCGACCGTGATGGATGCTCGTGCTACCTCCGTGATCACTTGGTCCTGAAGGTCTGAATTCTGGCATGAACGCAGTTTGCGCCGCCTGTGGCACATTCTGCGCGGGATCTGTGTGGTCCCCGGTGGGTGCAGGCGTCGAAGCCGGCTGATCCCCGAAGCCAGGCGGCGGACCCTGTGGCATCGCATCTACATCATTATGCTGACCCCACCACCCTGCTTCATAATCTTCCATCCCCGGATCACCAACAACAGGTTCCTCATCTGTGTAGACGGCAAAATGCTCGCAAATCTGATGTAAACCCCTGATCTCCTCTCGGATGGTCGCGCTGTGACCCTCCAAATGAGACACTGATGATTCTACTTCTGCCACTGAAGCATGCAGATCTGCAACATCCCGGGAAATCACATCGAGGCGCTGCCCATGATCTGTCATAGTAGCACACAGTTCATCGACCTGAGTGCGGACCTCAGTTGAGTCGCAGCCCTTCTGATCAGCTGAAGCGCGATGCTCCTGCCGAAAAGTTTGCCACTCCCGCTCCCGCTCTTGATTTGCCTGTTCAAGCACACCAACACGAGATCGCAGGGTCTCATTCTCAGAACTGGCCTTCCGGAGTCCAGCCTCAAGGTTGTTTTGAATTGTTACAATGTGTGCCTCAACCTGGGCTTGCCATTGTTGCGGGCCCATCATGGCCGTTTCCGCCTTTATCTGGACCGCACTCAACTGCTCGCGAACGATTGCAAACTGTTGTCGCATGTCCGTGCTGAGCTGCTCACCGGTGGATTCTATCTCTTGCTTTAAAGACAGGCTTTCATTCATGAGAAAGGCCAAAGTACGACTATGGGCCTCCATTCCTTGTTGGAGCCTGTCCAGGTTGTCCACTATGGCATTGTATCCAGAGTGGAGCGTTACGCATGCATCCCAAAACGTTGGATCTATACTGCATACGATCATTCAGTTCAATGACAGCTGCTCTCAGGTCATGGAGCATAGAAGCATCCAGCGAAGCTGCCTGTGCAAACTGCTGAAGGATTGACGTCGGGATCTCCAGCCGGGTTGCTTGCATGAACTGAATGCCTCCGAACTGTGCTGACGGCCCTGCTGCCGTGGGGAACGGAGGCACGCTTGGTTGTGCGGAGCCGCTTGGGCTCATAACCTGTTGGTTATGAGCACCGGCTATTGATGTCAATGCCCTTGCATTCTGATCTGGACTCATGGTGTCTGTCACAGGACTATAATGATCAGGCATATTCGTTAGGGCACGCTGTCCCCTCCGAGGCGTATGATACGGGTTAGTGGCATCTTCATCCACATCGCTCTGCATTATCACACTCACGGCGCTCAAAGGATCACGGAAGTGAAAGTACCGGCCCGGGCAACACGTGTTGACCTTCCTACCCGCAAATCCTCAAGACTACGAACCCGAGATTAAACCAGAAGGCCCCAGCAGTCTG
The DNA here is from genome assembly GCA_905221615.1 of Symbiodinium sp. CCMP2592. Taxonomy (NCBI): domain Eukaryota; class Dinophyceae; order Suessiales; family Symbiodiniaceae; genus Symbiodinium; species Symbiodinium sp. CCMP2592. The sequence continues at coordinate 217,710 of CAJNDT010006207.1, forward strand.
GCACGACTCGAAAGAGTCAAGGCAACACAAGCTTTCAAGGTATTCGCTGTTAAGGGTTTGGGGATGTTATGTTCTGCACGGAGAGGCCGTTGGCCTCTGTGTCGTCGTCACAACCCCAAACACTCCCAGTCGCAAGAAACCAAAGTTGCCAAACAGCTCTCGGATCCTTTTCGCGTTCTTGAGCCAAATACCATACGAAGTCTCGCCGTGTAAAAGCGAACTGAGTCATGCTTGCAAGTCAGAGACAAGCATATGACTTCTTGAATCGTGCACTGCGAACTGCACCGACTCTATCCTGCATTGCACTCATCAAACATGTGCATGCGCAGTTCCTAAAATGGTGTGCTCGCGCCCTCCGTAAGAGAGCATGTTCGCAAAACTAATTATAGCCATACACTAGAGATGGGAGCTTCGACCACATCGTGAGCATGGCATACTATCATGGAGCATCTGGCCTATCAACAACAGGAAAAAAACTCCCCCAGCTGCTTCCCGAACTACCCGACGTGCAGTGCAGCTGGCCACTCCTATCCATGTGCGCCTCCCGCCGTGCCAATCATTGCAGGCTTGCCTGAAAGGATGAGGCGCACCACGCCCGGGCCAACTGCGCCGCAGCCATGGGGTGGCCCACACGTGTTGCTGTCGCAGGCGACGCCTCAAAGTTGGCGGGGATCGCAGCGAGCCAAGCACCTGCCTGCGGTCCGGCTTAGGAGCGGAAGTACGTGTTGAGGGTTCGCGTCGCGCCCATCTGCCATCCATGCCGCCAGTCTCCCAGCCCCGCGTCGTTTGCCTGGGGCAAGCGGGCTCCTTCAGACAGGGCATGCCACGTGGGAGCTGGGGCAACCTTGCCAGCCCGCTTCTCGCAGTAACTTTCTGCAAAGCTGGTGCGTGTTGGCGTGCTCCGCCCTCCAAAGGTTCCTGGCACCGACAGTGGTCACTGCTGCTATTAATTGAGACAGCAAAGCCGCGCGCACGGCTGGAGGGGCGCGGTGCGCCTTGAGAGGCAACAGGTCCTGCACAAAGCTGCGAGCCCACACATTCCAGCGGCCGCCCACCTCGGAGCCGAGCACGACGAGCGTTTGTGGCCGCCAAACGGCGCCGTCGCCGTCAACAGCCGCTGCGCATGGCTGCGAGAGCCCTCATCGCGTGAGTGTGGACACCAGCGTGGGGTCGCAGTACTGCGCCCCCGGCTGCTCAGCGCCCCGTACACGACGAGGTCCAGCCTGCTGCGGTCTTGCGTTCCAACGTGCGGGGCGGGGGTATGGGCCAGCCACCGTGGAACGACTGCCCTTCCGCTTCCCGGGCCTCCCACACATAGTGCGCGGGCACGCGAGTGCGTGCGGCGAGGCGTTGGTGGAGCATGTTTTCAGTTGCGGTGCAGCCAGTACAGCGCTGGGTGGCGCCTGGCAGCAGCCCCGCTGCAGCCCGAGGCGATGCTGTCCGCCAACTTGCCGAGCTTGCAGCCCTTTCCCGCCTGTGAGCCTTCTTTGCTCGTGGCTTGCCAGTGACAGCAGCACACTGGCTGCCCAGTGCGCAGCGCGTGCGTGAGTGCTTTGATCCAGCTGCTCCTTCTTGTCAGCGTCGTTGAGTGGCACCATCTCGGCACCGCAGGTACACTTCTAGCTGTGGCCTTGTACCTGGGAGTCCTCATTTTCAAGCAGCCAATTCAAAGTTGTGGGAAGCTTTCTGTCAGAAATATCCAAATTTTCGTAAAACAGCCAGCTGAGTCCATGAGCCCCTTGACCTCCCTTGCCATGTGTGTCCATCACTGTTGCTCCAAAGGCCGGCGGACCCTTTCCTGCATAATTCCTGCAACTGCGTGGCAATAGAAACGGGACTCTTCATAGCAGCCGGCGGACCGGCTGCATATTCTCAAGCTAGCCAAGGCCAAGGCTAGAGATCTTGCTTTGCTCAGTAGGGCCGTTGCACAGATTCAGGTCCTGTGGCTTAAATGCAAACTGCAGCACGGTCCCCGCACTGCCGACCACATGCAGTTGTGCCCAGCGAAGATGTCGCAAGGGTCACAGTAGTCGCATCTCAGGACCGTGACCAGCGACGAATCTCAAAGAGCAGGGAGGGCAGCTTGGGCCGCGCCTCATCCTGCGGATTTTTCTTTCACTGCTGGCGGTGGGGGTCGGGGCCGGGGTGTGTTCGGTTCCGTGGCCCGTGTGTTGGATGCTTGCTGCCTGAAGTGCAAAGCCGTTTTTGTTACAGAGTGGCTTGAGCTCCGAACGCTACCACGGGCTCATGTGGCCCGGGTTGGCAAGGTCGGCCCAAGCACTTCTTCCAGACAGATCGTGTTTTTCCGTTCCTTCCTGGGGGGCGTCCTCGATCGCACATTGTTTCGAAAGTCTATATCACGGACTGTCCTGTGATGTCATGCACGGGCCGCTCTGTGCTACCGCCTTGCAGGTGCGTTGATGTCAAGGTGCTCATGACACAGATGTGTTGTCAGCTTCATGAGCCCTTTGTGCCAGCATGTCAGCAAATGCTTCTGCAAACGAAGCTGTGCACAATGTCTTGCACAGTCGGTTGCTTTGACTTGATGGCCTTTGTCTGCCGCGATCGACGTCTTCTTTCCGCGAGTGAAAATCGTGCGCGAAGATTGCTCTGGTGTGAAGTTGGCGCTTCAGTTCCGAAGGCAGGAATCACTGCGACTAGCTCCACGTCGTGCAGCTGGTCCTTCGACATGTAAATGGATTATGATTGTCTTGTCAGTTGATCCATATTTCAGTATATCTGGCCCAAAACCTGCAACTCTGACGCATCAACTCTGGCTCAAGCATGAAGGTCTTGCAGGGACATCTGCTGTTGCAATGGTTGCTTGGCACAGCAGCAAGATGTGGGAAAAGTTCGCTGGCATCGAAGAAGAGTTGCAGCGCTCTCTTCAATCCTTGGAAACTGCAAGCCGGCAGGTCAAGGGCTTGCGCAGCGTCATGGAGACAGCGGAAGCTTCAGGAGGTGTTCCGTCGAGGCAGCGAGAAGCTTCCCAACGGCTTCCAAGTGTGCCATCCGGCACTTTGCAAGAGCCTGGTGCTATTCTTGCTTACAGGCAGATGAGGGCTGCAAGAAAGCATGCTTCAGCATCTTCTACAGGGGCTGTAGCATCTCGGTCTGAAGCTGCAGATGCCGGCACCCAGATCCGTCTGCACAGCCGATGGATGGACATGGCCACTCAGAGTGTTGCTGTCGAGGGCCCAACCACCAACACACGCCAGAAGGCTTATGCGCGCTTGAGTATGATCGGTGGGAGGCATTCCAAGCTCGCCAACAGTGAAGTCATTAAGCCGTTCCACCCGTATGGTGCTTTCAGGATTTGCTGGGACATCAGTGCCATGGTGTTGATAGTCGGTGACAGCATTACACTGCCACCAGCTTTGGCCTGGAACGTGAAAATGGGGATTTCCGATGACGTTTTCGGTTCTTTCTTGTGGTTCAGCTTCTGGGTAAGTTTAGCATATTGGACCGCTGATTTGTTTGTGAATATGAACACCGCCACCTACCACAAAGGAGTCTTAAAGACAGGATACTCGACCATTCTTGCGAGCTACATGCGCGGCTGGCTGTTTTTCGACGTGCTTTTGCTAGCTCTTGATGTCGGGTATGGCCTGTCCGAGACAAGCCTGTCGGCAGAACTTCGGCTGTTTCGGGTGTCGCGGATTCTGAGACTCTTACGACTCTTGCGAATATTGAAGCTGACGAGGGTCAATGCTATTATCGAAGAAACCGCAGCAAACAGCGGGCATCAGTCGGTCACGGTCATCACAGGCATCACAACTACTGCGATCGCCATGGCTTTCTGTGCACACCTATTGACATGTATGTGGTATGCGATCGGACGTGGTTTGGAAGAGAGCCAAGAGGTCCAGAGCTGGACCCAACTCGCAGAAGCCGACAGCGTTCCGGAATGGGTCCAGTACCTTCATGCTATGCGCTGGATAATCAATGCACCAGCGCCCCCGCTCTTGGACGCAGGGAGTGGGTTGGAAAGGGGTGCTGACATTCTAGTGTCAATTTTCTGTCTCGCTGCGATGGGTATGGGAATTTCGAAAATTTCCGACACCCTCGCCGAGCTTCGTGCTATGAACGAAGCTCGGGACCGTCGGCGACGAGAAGTGAGACAATATCTCAATCAGCAACACGTGCCTTTCGAGCTGGTGTCCCGAATCATGCGCTTCGTTGAGTATCGGCTGGAAAAGTTTTCATCCACGTCTTTAGATACATCGTTGATCTCGCCGACGCTGCAACTGGAACTGTATGTCAGCCAAAGAAGCATCCACGTCCTTGAGCTTCCGATTTTCAAGCTACTGCAGGAGTGCTATTCAGACGTTTTCGGCTCCCTCTGCGCAGCCCTGGAGAAGCACGTGTACGACAAGGGCGAACACATATTTATTGCTGGTTCTTGGGTGTCTTGCCTTCACATCACCGCCACTGGCACCTACAGCTATATCGAAGGCCGATGTCGTGATTTCTGTAGGGAGCGTGTTTGTTGTTTATCCACCTGCAAGCAAGTTCATGCAGTGTGTGTGTGTGTGTGTTGCCTCGTCTTCGGCCTTCTTCAACATCATCTTGGTGCATGTTGGGTGGATTTCTGTGATTTCGTGTGACGCGGAAACGGCGAAGTACATATGAAGCCAGAGCCTGGTGCAACGATCCCCCCAAAATGCACAGGTGACCTAGAGCCCTGGAATCGAACCACACCGTAGGAACGGCAAAGGCTTGTTGCGGCAAGTCGGATTGCCGGGCGCCTTGCGGGATCAAGTGTCAAAATGATGCTTTACTCCAGCCCAGCTTCGCAGGGTCGGGGCAGATCGGTGGACGCCTGCAGCCCGGTAGAACTTTGCAACCGTCGTTCGAGCTCAAGCATGTACCATGTTTCGAACCAGAAGTTTGTGGTGCCGACAGGTTTTGACGCCGAAGGTGACGCTGCAGAGTTTACAGGGACCAAGTGGTTCGGGGAGTTGTCGCTTTATGCCGACGGTACTTTGCATCAGTCCGGGGCCCTTCTGCAAAAACCCGTGTGCCCGTGCGCTCGGTGCTCACCGTTGCGCCTGCAGTGCCCTGCGCTCTCAGGTCGACGCTTTCGGCGCAGACCTTCTGCGAGACCTTCTCCCTGCGAGGGCCGGACCTGGCACGCTGCGTGGCCCAGTCGCGCGGCTGTGCCTCGGCAGACGATGGCAGACTCGTAGTGTTAGTTTTCGTTCGGTTCACTCCGTCCCCCTGTGGGCAGGCACCACCATGTTCTGCGATTATGCCAAGGACCAACTAGAGACTGGAGGGAAGTAGATCAGGCTTTATGCCCGCACAAATGCATTGCCACACGTTCGCAGCGTCGAATGAAGAATTTTCAGTGCGCATGTTGTTGTAGCTCGCTGGGTTTGCTTACCGGCATTGCTGCAGGAGTTCGTGTCTGCCATGCAGACCAGCAAGACTAAGTGTGGAGATGAAGAGCAGGTTCACTGCGCCGCGACATGTTGCAGGAAAAACCAACACTACTTGGAGCTTTATCCAGACCCAAAGACACAGCTCAAGAACATCACAATCCCTTTGAAACGCGGCGATGCCACTGCTACTAGCTCCAAGAGCTTCTCAATCTTGCGCTTCATCCGCAAGCCAGGAAGGCCGACAGATGCCACAGCCCAGGCAGCCCAGGACCAGGAGCTGGGGAATTCGACGCCCGGATGCGCGGAATCGAACGTGGAGCATGTGGAAGTTCATCCAGATGCCTCGATTACAAGTTTGTGGCCGCGCCTCGATGTTTCTGCTGAGCACATCAACCCCGGCTTGGACTTGTACTTGAAAAGCTTGGGGGTCCGTGCCATGGAAACGTACAAGCTGACGCAAGAATTACAGCTTGTTATTCCCGAGCTGCACTTCGAACACAGTCCACACGTGGTGTTTGAGCAGCCGGCTGAAAGAGAGAGGGCAGAGTCCTCGTGCATAAGCGTGCTGGCACTTTTCAAGAACCGCTACGACATCTTTACACATCCACAGGCTCCTCATCAACGGCTGGATGAGACGCAGTGGTTGGAGCTACAGTCTCTGCTGAGTTGGATAGATGCCTGTCTTGCAATAAGCTTGCCCCCGGCATCTTGGCAGAGTGGTCGTTGATAAGGATCCCGACGTCGAGCATATGCAGGCCGTGATGGCCGGGACCTGAGCCGAGACACTTTGATCTTGAGGGACATAGCGCACCGCCGTTCTGCAGGTTCTGCTGGCCATCCGCGCGCTTGGAAAGTCCAAAGCTGTCCTGCAGCAGATGCCACGAGAGATGAGGCGTCCGGAGAAGGCAATACTTCAGCTTATGGCCAGCGACCCCGCTTCAAATGAGGGTCTTTGGGAGTGGCATATGCAGAGTATGCAGAGCGGCTGTGGTCCCATCGGGCGCAAATGCGCATACATCCGTCCGCCCGCCCGCCCGCCTGCCGTCGCCTGGCCGCCTTCCCGCCTGCCCATACCCACACTCAGTCAATTACAAGCCAGCGCAGGCAGTGGTGCAGGGATATGTTTCAGTCTTTGCAATAACCCACTGCAGCCGTCCTGCATGGCACAAGAGTCTAATGTCGTGCTCGTGCATTTAACAATCAGATTTCCCAGCTATTCCTCTGGCTGCGCTGTCGTCCGTCCTGGCTGTTGCATCGTCAGGCCTGCGGTTGAAAGATTAGTAGAAGGATGTAGAAGCTGGCAGCATTCTGCAGTAGCTTGAGTCACCCCCGCCCCAGACGGCTTGCTGTTTTATTCATGCTGCGTGTATTCATTCTCGTGCTGCTGCGATATGACTTACTGCGCCAGACAGTGCGTCGCGCACGGATGCACATATGGATCAAACATTCATGCCAAGGGATTCCCTAACTCTGCGTTTGCTGAGGCGAGAAGAATGTCGTGCCGTCCGTCTGGTGGTTATCTGAACGCGGGGCGTGCTGGGCTTACTCACTTGTTTTTTGTAATGGGAATGATCAGTAATGCAGTAGCAACCTGTGTCTATATAGAGTACAGCATAGTATAGTAGTCGCATGAGACAAGATACGATCAGATGTACTTCCCGTGTTCTGGACGCTCGGGACTGGCCGGTCAGCTCGCCGGCTCCGTCAACGTGCTCACGGCTTACGCAACGGGAGCAGGTCATGCCCTTTTTTGGGTTCCAAATGTTGCCAGTGGGACAGTGGTGCCGCTCGGGCACTGCCTCACTTGTGTGGCCGCTCATGCGGGACACGTTGGCGACCTATGCGGATGTGAAGTATCCAACGGGAACGAAGTTCTGTTGGCCTGGGTGTGCGAGGCTACCGATCAAACAACGACGCAGTTTTCCATGGGGTGGAAACGGTCGGCTCGGTCGCTCGTACTCCGTTGGTCCCCACGTGTGACCGAGCGGTTGTTGCCTTTGATTTGCCGGTGTCTGTGGTGGGCATGCCAGTTGTATTTGCCACTCCACCAAGATCGCATTCGGGTGATTGGTACTGCTTCTTCGTGGGGAGTGGCTAACTTTGAGTAAGGCAGACGCCGAAAAGGTGCGAGTCGGTAATCACTGGATGAGGCCCACCTTCAAGACTATCAACTGGTAGGAAAGCCAGCTGGTACCATGGTGAGAATCCTGAAAATACTCAAATCTGGAATTTGCACAGGTTGCGAATGCTTGAAAAGAAGGCCCCTTACCATTGCACTTGCCGGTCTCTGCCAAATCGATTCACCCTGGCACAACGCACCAAAGTTTTGTGCTCCAGGATTGACGATTTGGATCTGGAACGACTCCACATTTGCAGTTCAGGCCGACCTCAATCGTGACTCGCTGGCTCTTTTTGACATTCAGTGCTCCACAAGCTTTGCCACACTTTGGCATCAGTGCTTACGGCCCCTTGGTGACCTGCTTATGTTCATCCCGACCCACCCTCGTCAACGTTGCTGTGGGCAGGCTGTGGGACACACCTCTGGAGGCTGAGATTTGATCCCGCGCTGCTCGTATATAGGTCCCACGCTCCATCTCAGCGGGCGCCGCTTGCAGAGCTCGCTCGCCGTGTTGGCTTCGCTTTGCCACGACGCGCAAAGGTCCGCAAGGTGTTTCCTGAAAATGAGTTAACTAGGCGGGGGGGAGCGCTGTCGATGGCTGCAAATCTCACGCTGTTCGCATTGGGCATCTAGCTATGTTCCTTACGGGAACTCGATCCAAAACCCTCGGCCCAAACTCCAAACGGCAGCCTTCCATTAATCTCAGTGATTATTTGCATACACACCCCCAAATGCCGAGTACAAAACATTCCTTTGCTATGTCTTTTTCGATGTGGTAAGCATCATACAGCTGCGCATAAAGGCCGACCATGCAAGAGAAGCTTCCCTCCCACGGAGCGTAACGGTATGCACACTGGAAAAGACCGCCAAGGAGGTCATGGGGGGGTGTGTTCATATACAGACTCACCTATCTTTGTATACATGTAGATAGCATTTCGAGGATCGAAACAGTGTGCGCCATGTCGTCGTATGATGGTTTCATGTCATGTCTTTTCAGCGAAGCCGGCGCAAAGATGGGTTGCAACAACTCATTGCGTTTATAAATCAATGTTGCGAGCGACCGAGGAAGTGCATTGAGAATGCCCTCGAGATTCATGAGCTCTTCAACCTTGCCCAAATGTTGCAGGGCGAAAACCTTCCGGCAAACATTGTGCAACTGCGCAGGTGCATAGAGGAGAAAAGTCGTCGTCTCAGTCGTCACCACAAGCAGCAAGACATGGTACTGTGTCTGCATGGCTGAATCGAAGCATTGGGTGTCGTTCAGGTGAAGAGCAGTTCCGCTTCTACATCCTGTTCCTGCTCGGGTTCATGAGTGGCATTGCAGCAGGAACGGGTTCTCGCTTCATGAACGGCAAGACACGCGGCAGCTACGATTAAGGCAGCTGTGAAGTCTGCTGCTGCTGCTGCTGTTGCGAACATCTGATGTGTAAGCTTCCGAGGAATGCATCTGCAGTCATCAGTGGCATTCGTCTGCTGAAGCGCCTCATGGAGTGCCCACCAGCTGCGATTTATTGGGGCTACTTGGACGAGAGAGCCCGCAAATTGAACTTGAACTTCAGTTCTGCGGAGGACTGTAAGTTGCAGATGTCGCAAAAGTGACTTCACACGATCTTGCTATATGTGTTGGGAAGGACCTCGTGCTCGTTCGCCTCTCATGCTTGGCACGAGTCCAAGACGAGAAAGACTACCTGCAGCTACGAACATCATGGGATGCATTGAAAGCCCGAGAGCGAATGGCCTTGATAGATCACTTCCTAGCAGATGGCATTCAGGCGGGCGATTAATGGGGTGACCATTCCAACACATGCAGGGCATGCGAGACGGCATATTAAATGTGCAGCTGTGAGCTGCAGGAGCAAGCCTTCATGCTCGAGTTTTTGCCAAACTGCGTTGCGAATGCGAAGGCACGACGAGATGCAGAGCCAACACTCAACACTGGCGGGCACTCCAGCAGTAGAGACCAAGGGGTCTCACACGCCTTGCAAGGCCAACCACACGGTGGGCTTTGCGGGACTACTTGGTGTCTTGGTAGATCTGCTGAGCAATCTGCGTTCGAGCATAGACTCAATGCCAAACATGGCGCCCTTCCTGCAGCCAATTTTGCATTGTTCTTGCACGATTTGCTGATCCCAAGATAGCACGCACCCCTTCCCAATGCAAGGACAAGGTCATCCCAGTCGACCTCTCTGAGATGGCAGAGTTCATTGCTGTGGTGCAAAACAGGTTTGTGTTCTTGACATGCGTTTCGAGATGCCAGCTGCAGTTTGTTGGCCAGATTCTTGTCTGGAGAGAGAGCCCCTCACAATATGATGCCCCACCGGTGAATTGCAGAACTGTAGTTGCACCTCAGCTATGACAGCTCTGATCCAGTTCTTCATCAAGCATGCTAAGGAGAGTTTTTCTGAAGATGACAGGAGGCCATACGTCATACGTTCTTGTCGCAAATGACGCCGAACCAATGCAATACAGCACAGGCAACTGGGGCCGGACCGCAGATCCAGATTCGGACATGACCAGCCTTGCGTACACACTGCAGGATTGACGGTGCTTCTTGCGTAGTTTTTGTTTTGCCGCAAGTTCATGCCGGTTCAGGACATTCTGCAAAAGCAAGAGTTCTTGGAGGCAGCTTGGCTTGGCTCGGCATGACGACGCGGCACGACAGTAAGGCATGGTCCAGCATCTCTCAATGTGTGGCCTCACTAACAGAAGCGTCCACCCTGCACAACGAACCGTTGCTTCCGCACGAGAGTGAGCGATCTGTCGCACATGCCCGCGCGAGCATCCTTCAGCCGCCAGCCTTCAGCAGGTCAGCGAGCGTATTACCGCATAGGATGCTGGAATTGACCCGATGTTCGCACTCTTTGCAAGCCTTCGCGCTTGTGTGGTGCTGGCAACAAGGTAACAAGGAAAGGCATGAGCGTGGACGTTCCGCATTCAGGTGTTTGGTTGTTTGCTTCGGGCGGGGAAAGCGACTGATAATTTCAATCCTACGTACGTTTGACCGTAATAGCTTATTTCTACTCCTTTATTTCTTGTAATTGGAGAGTGCACCCTCATGTCTTGAGGCATACCTTGTGACGCTCGCCTGCAAGAGACACGCCTTGGGCTTCAAGCGTCTCGTAGTCCTGAAAATTGAGCCCTGGGTGCCCGGAGCACTTTCCGGATGTTGTTCACTGATGTTCGATGCCACCAAACAAATAATGTCATAGCATTCTTAGCAAACAGTGGATCCTCAGGCGTCGGGACGAGCAGTCTTCCCCATCTCCTTTTCACTCCGAGATGCAACCTTCAGTCCCAGCTGTAGATAGGGATATAGAGCGGATGTACGGCATGTACAGCGCTGATCCGCATATTGTGAGACGAGAGGTGTTCTGATCCTTCTCGTCCAGATTTTAATATGTTTTGCTAGAGGTTGTATGGAGCCGAGAGGCGTGTCGCACGCCCTGGAGGGATGCTGCATGACCAGTCTGGCTTCGTTCGTTAATGCCACCGTAGTTGCTCAGCTTTAGCTGGACTCCAGCAGGGAGGGGCATCGATGATGTCAGAAACAGCACTGTGCTTGCTTTGCGACCATGCTGTGCGGAGCTGTGCTGTCACTCGACCCCTTTTGAGTTCTTGGTGATTGACTCCAGGCTTGGGGCCGGGAAGTTGCAAGTAAACCCACTTTGAAGCCAGAAGCCCGTGTCTTTATAGGCCACGAAGGGTGGGGCACAGGTAGCCTCGGGCCCAGGTCTCCCACTTGCCTTTTACGGCTTCTGTCGTCGCTGGCCGCCTTCCTGCTCAGCGTAGCGGCTCGGGCAAGCCTGGGTGCTGCGCGCAGGCTGCGCTGCCTGCACCGCCTGCGCCATGGCCAAGGCGACCAAAGTTGGGGCATAGGAAGAGAATGAGCCAAAGAGGGAAGCTAAATTGAGCTGCGAGGCACGGCACTTCCCGGTTCTGGTGGCAGTTGCGCTGCTGGCGCCATTCGCGCTAGTCTTCAGGCGAGTGAACTTAGTGATTGATCTCTCCTCGCACTCTCACGCCTATGCACAGAGGCCCGGCGACGCTTTCGTTGGGACGTCCCTGGGGGTGCGGCCAGAGGCAAGGCGGAAACACCATAAGCTTGCGAACGAATCTGGAGAACTAACGCCGCTGAATGTACACAAGGCCCCTCGAGCTGTGCGGCGAGCGGAGCCAGACAACGAGGTGCGGGCTGCAGTGCAAGCTGCCAAATCACTATCTTAAGCAAGATTGTCGAACCAGCTCGCTGAAGGCATTGGACCTGACCTGAGTTACCGAGCCGACAAGACCCGCACTTGTGAGACTGCCATGCCAGCCCTTACCAGGACGAGGTTGACGAAGAGGAATACGAGGACGAGGACGAGGAGGTGCACTGACGCGGTTCACGTGCCCCTCTTGCCATGTTTGTGCCTGACTTGGCAGTTCGATGATGAGGAGTCCGACGCTGCCGCTCGACAGAGTTACGACCCGGCAAAGATAGGTCCAAACTTTCCACTTTTTTCGGCCTCAGGCCTTGAAATCGGACTATGCATTCGACGAGGACGGCAAGTAAGCCAGAGCCGGACTATGCATCTCCAGCCACACCGGGAAGGAGCCACCGAAAGCTTGGTACAAACGCCGCCACATTGACCGCCACAAGGCAAGGATGCGAGCTCGTAGCAGTGGCGGAAGCCTTGCCACAAACATGCAAGGTGAACATGAAATTCTTCGACATCTACAAGAAGCCAGTGGACTTCTTCCCACACCGGCTCCAGGCAAGAAAAAAATCGAGAAGGGGTTTAGGGTGTGCAGATCGGCCAGCCGAAGCCTTTCTGCAGGCGGGCGACACGGTGCGCGTGTACTACTTGGAGGCCAAACCTGGCTCCGGCGACAAGGACGAGCGTGACAAGAGAGCGGAGAGAGTGCAGCAGGAGAACTGCGACTGCTCTCCGCCTTCAGGAGGTCCGAGGACTTCGATTGTCCAAGGACCAGCTGCGTGAGACTTACTTTGATGGCACGATCCTGAACTTCCGGCCTGGGCCCCCTGCCGCGCACTGGCAGTTGTGCTGCTTGGCTCGTGCACCATCAGGGGGGAGTACCACGCACGCACGATGACGGTTCGTGCGATGATCGGCAAGGGCTTGTCCTCCGCCGGCAGCTCGGTCGGCGAAGATCATTAAGTTGCTAGGCCGTCGGTTCTGCTCTGACTGCTCTCAAGGTGGGCTACGAGTTCCAGTTCCCCATGCACTCACCACTTATCACCAGGATTCAGGTAATGAGGCGAGGCTTCATTGGCCGCAACAAGAATGCGTGCGCTCGCCATTGCAGGCCTTCAACCTAGCTAGCTCTTTCCCTCCGCATGGCCTCTCAGGTACTTTCTGCGCGGTATGGTTGGCAAGAGGAACATCATCCCCATTGACAAGGCGCAGCGTCCTCTTGTGTGACCTTGCATGCCCATCACGGCACCTCATGCCCAGACGCAGGAACGCACGGAAATGGACAAGAGGCACCTGCAACATCTATTCTTTCTGCTATTTATATCGACGGTTTGATTCATGAAGTTCAGTTTAGGTATGCCGACCTCCGGCTGGATGGACGCGAGGATGAGATTCCAGATCCAGAGTATCCGCAGCAAGAGTGGGACACGTGCGCCGTGGCAATTGTGCCGCCTCGCGCTTTTCGACATGCGATTTGCGCGAGGTATCCCCTCCCTGTCTGGAAGCAGGACATGGCCCGACACTCGTGTTTTTGCACATCTACAGCAGCTCTTCGTGGGCACCCAACCGTTGTCTTGTCGTTGTTCGTTTGTCCATTTGTCTGTCTGAATGATTCCTTTGGCGCGTCAAGTATCACAAACACTCGGAGCGCACACGGCTTGTGGGAAGCCCAGAACCTTGCTTCTGAAAGTTGCTGCAGCTTGCATACGTCCCTCTGCAGAGGCTTGGTGGCTCACTTCGGGCAAGAAAGGGTTGGGACCTGTAATTTCTTTTTGAGCAGGACAGCCTGGAAATGCCTGCCTTGTTGATCATTCTAACATCTCGTTCCACGACATCCAAGCTAGAGCCGTGTGGGTTCACAGAAACCGTCGGCCTTTGCAACTGCTTCGCAAAGGGTTTGTAATTCTTCTTGTCATGGGCGATCATGGGTGTCTTCTGATCCATGTCTCCGAATCCCGCGCTCGGGATCTCCTTGGAAAGTCCATCGATGTCTTCTCCTCCCCTGCCGGCCCCTTTACCGTTCGTGTCGCGTGTCCGGCCTGTCCAGTCCGCCTCTCGCTCGCGGGTCTCTCAGGCGGACTGGAACGAGGAGGAGTACGACCCGAGCAAGGCACTGCGGGACTACAGTACGGGAGCTCTTGCTGCCCTGTCATGTGGGGGAACGCAACAGGTGGACCAGCGAAGCGACTACGAGACCCGTGTCATCGCCAAGTATCGCATGAGGCGTCTGGGGTCTGCAACCTTGCAACACAGGAGACTCTTCCCTAATCTGCATAAGCCGATGCTAGAATTAGAACACTGCCAGGCCCTCCCGCACCGGCAAGTACGGCACCTGAGTTTTCACGTCTCAGCTTGGCCGAGCCTCCTGCAACAGCTCAACTCGGCTACACGCCAGGTTGCGCTCCACAGTCTGGATCACTTGCTAGCACATAGTCACATAGTGTACATGTAGATACATATGTGTGTCTCCAATGGCCCAAAGTCCGCTTAAGCGAATGGCGACTTTTCTGGGTGGGGCTCGGCCGACCGGACTCAACGAAGGAAATCTGGTCGGAAAAGCCGCAGTCGAGTGGCGCGTGAGTGGCCGCGAAGAAGAGAGATACAGAGAGAGACCCCTTCGCAAGACAGGAGCCTGAACAGCTCCTCATGCCTAGGAGTCCTAGGAGTCCCCTCGGAGACCTTGGCTCGGAGCAGCAATGGAGTCGGAGCCTGCAGAGAGATGAGGCGCCGTGGCCATGTTGCGCTGAGAGTTGGAATTTTCAATCCTTCGGTTCTCTTTTGCCAGCTTCTGGAGGTTCGTCGCTTTGGGACGCGCGCTTCTACCGAAGGCACCGGGCTAGCAGCTTGCCTGGCTTGCCTGCTCCAGCCTGCTACTCCACCCCCTCCACCCCACAAGGCCAATGCTGCCTTTGTTCGGACCACACTCCGAAGTGCCGTGGTGTCCAGGGCGCAGGAGCTGCACAGGTCAGGTGTCGCATCCATGTCTCTCTTCTCGCTTCCCCGTCCCTTCCTGTAGGCATCGGAAGCGGTTGGATGGCTTTGGAAAAGATGCGCCACGTGGGGATGCCAAGGCCATTGAAAGTGAAAAGGCAGGAGTTTCAGCGATCCACACTGGCACACTTGCGAGACCCTGGGAGCCTGCCGGGAGCTCTTGAAGGACGAGGATTGGTTCGCCAGGAAGACGGCCGTGGACGCACTTAAACAGGCCCAACCTTGCTTGCACTTCTCGCTTCTCTTCTGTGAGGAAGCAGGGAAGCAGATCAGCTGTGGGCTTGAACTCTTTCAAAGGACAAGTTTCAAGGTCCAGGATGGCAGGTCGGGGCGGTACGGGGGATAAGGTGTTAAGTTCGGAGAGGTCAGCAAGTTTAACCAAGTGAGAACCTGTACCGTGAAGATCAAGACTTCGGAACTGGTGGATCGCCATATTGTCTGACAGTACACTTGTTGGCCATAGTTGGCCCCGAAAGTTAAACGAAGCCAACCTTGCCGGGTTTTGCTGCCGTCAGAAACCCAAGCACTCCCGGGAGGGAATGCCGGGGAAGCAACCACATTAATATTGCATGTTGACTTCATCCGGATGCTGCCCGACATAAGTGGTCGAGCCTCCGGCACCGGAAGAAGAATGGTTCTGGACAGTTTCTTGAACTTACTGCTACTGAACCAGAGCCACTAGAGCTTAGTGGCCAATATTCGGAGACCTACGCTGGCGGAGCAGCGCGACGGGCTTTTGAGTGAATACCGAGCCTTTGCTGTGACTGTCGCAACGTGTCGCAACCGCCTCTTAAGCCACAGACCCCAACGAGCTGTTGCGCGTGCTCAGTGTGAGCAGGGCCGCTGCGCGACGGAAATTAAACCGAGTTTGTAGTTGGCACGTGCACTCGAGTTAGTCTGAGATGGGAAGCTTTGCAACCCTGGCACTTCTACGACAAAATCTCGATCTTTTGCTGACTCCTGGTCTGCTCAAGCCGCACAAGGTGGCAGACCGTGGAGAGGAAAACCATCTGGCATTGCTCTACAAGCATCTCGAGGTGGATGTGCGAGCAGGTGCCTGGAGCATCTTTTCTTGCAGCTTTGACAGGACGAGGACATCTTCGTGCGGGAGGCGAGGGGCCATTGAATGCTGCGGATAGCCAGAAAATATTGCGTGACTCATGTAACTGGCTTACGTGCTGATGTCTGTTCCAGAGGCTGCTGTGGATGCCGTCGCTGAGGTGGCAGAGCCAGAGGTCTGCCGATTCCTTCTTCTCGTGTCTGAGAGTGGCCTTCTTTATGGGCTGGAAAAGCCGTTTGCGCAAGGATGCGGTGGCTGTGTCCAAAGTATCCCTCCGCTTAGCTGACGAGGAATGACAGAATGTCATGTCGTTTGCCCAGAAAGGCGACCCGTGGAACTTGCCTACCCCAGGACTGCTTCGTTCGGGCGAGGGCTGTGGTGGCCCTTGGCCGCTTGGGTCACAAGGGCGATGCCCGGACTTTGGCGTGGGAAGCTTGGAGTGAGCTTGTAATTGTCGGTGACGAGTGTCGATGCAATGGCATCACTGTTACAATCGAGACTTCTCGACAGCTACGAGCAACCTTGAGATCAATCACTTTCAACCTCAGACAGTCAAGCAGACGTTCCCTTGTGCGACCAAGCAGTCTGTCCAGTCTTGTGCCTCATGGCATTCTCGTGTCATTTGACACAGTCCCTTGATCCTCTCTTCAGTCGGGGATTATTCAAAAAGTAAACGGTACATAGAAAAAATCGCGAAGCGGTCAAAAAAACAATCGAAGCAACAGCATCGTGTGTGCTGGCATCGAACAAGTCCAGTGCTTCGAAAAACAGCTGGAAGCTTCAGTCTACATTGAGCTCAGAAAGGACCTAGCTGGACTCGGTCGACATTCGAGTCATTGTAAAATGGTTGAAGGTACATTGCACTGCACAGGCAATTGCGGGGAGTCGGGTGTCGATCCAGTCGGCACTTCATTCTCTGCAATCCACAGAAGAAACCCAGTCAACATTTTAGCGAGGACCTTTCTCTACCACAACATGCGGCATTCCTAGGCACTCCTTCATGAATGCCGGGCTCATTGCGACATTCACTTCATGACCTGATGGTTCATTCGAAGGACAATCTCAGCTCCGGGATTCAGGGCATTCGTGACCTGGGAGAGGACAGTCGCGGGCACTCGAGCCTGAATTCGTGGACTGCCCGCTAGTCCATCATCTCCTTCAAGCACAGGGTTGGCCCAAAGCGGCCTTGGCTCATGACGTCCTTCCTGGGAGTTCGGATGATGCCCAAGCTGTTCATGGAGTCCATTGGCATTTCCCATTCAGCAGTGATGGCAGCTCAACATCATCATCGCCAGCCGTGACATTGGCTTTCGGGTTCTGATGTGGTCAATGAGTTGCCTATTGAAAAAGTTCTCGAGCTTCATTCACTTCGAAGACTAGTGATTCGCTACTGTATCCACTTGCGAACAGCTTCATTCCGTTCTCTGCGGCGGACCACGAACGCGATGGGTTCATTCCCACATTCTTTTGCGAAGGCTTCTTGGCTGTGCCGTTGCACAGTCTTGCTGCGCATTGCGGAAAGGGCATTGAAGGAGCCATTCAGCTGCCTGCAGGGAAAACGCTCCAAATCAAGTCGGCTGCGATCAATCCCCGGGAGGGCTCGCGCGTGCGCGCGAGGGAAGGGTGGTGGCGGGGCGTGCGGAGGACATTGAGCATTCAGGGCGGCAACATGCTCATCAGTATCAGAGACCACCCCCAGTTGGGTTTACAATCTTTGCAACACATCAGTGGCAACATACTTGGTCATTAGGTCAGCCGGGTTCCGTGTGCCTTCAATCTGAGCTATTCGAAGCGAACCCATTTGCACCGAATTCTGCACGCATGGGAACCGCAGTTCCACGTGCTTTGATTTGTTTCCAGTGCCGAAGCGGGTTGCCATTGAATGCTCAGCACTTGAGTTTGCATGGGCAATCACATTGACTTTCATTGCCAGCTTCGCTTGAAGCAGCAGTGACCTAACGAACAGTCTCCTCGACACTCACTGGCCAATCGCATACACCTCCGCTTCACCTGACGACAGTGCCAGTGTGCTTTGAGTCCTAGCAGTGCTCCAATGTTGCACCCAAGGACATTCACAGTTGATCCGCTGGTGCTCTTCCGTGTGCGTGAGCATCCAGCCTAGTCTGAAGGCACAACTGCCATCGGACAACTGATAGCTTGGACGCAGTCTCAAGATTCAACTTAATGCGTATCTATCAGCTATCAAGCACCGCAAAAGATGCTTCAACGTTGCGACACGGTGCCACAACAGTTTTCCAATTGCAGTCCTATACACTATACACTAAGTGTTCTTCAGGACTCAGTGGCGTGTCAGGCACAGTCTTGCTGATCGCAACGGTTCCAGTCGTCGCAGCAGGTTTGGCTAGAGTCATGGAGCTCTCCCTGTACATGGGTGAATCGAGACTCCCGTGTGTCGCAGTCTTCTTTCAAGCAAGGTGTGCTCAGTCCCTGGCATTAATTGGCCAGTCTCTTTGAGCAACACTTTTTCAGACAATCAGGACATGAAATCCTTCCTGATTTCATCAGTCTCTACGACCAACAGATCATCGGCACATGCGCACATAAATTACTTCAGCGACGCGTTCTTGCCACAGCTTGGGTGCTTGCCTGAATCCGCACACGGCTTTCGTGAATTCGTCAGTTTCCAGAGGCATTTGCGATACGGATAAATTTCGGTAGCCACGCGAACGCTTCACCAGGTATTGCTGCATGCAAGAAGGCAGTGCTGACATCACCCAGAGTCATGCCCCAGTTTCTTGCCATTGCCACGCACAGCAACAATCACATTGTGACAAGCCGGGGTGTCGACGTGAACAGGTTGTCTTCTTCACTCTTCTCAACACTCTGGAAATGTTAAGTTTGGTATAGATGGGTATGTATCGACAGCTTCTACGGTAGAGTAGTGAGTAGTGTGAATAACCCCTTGACCGACAAGCGCGATTTAGGTTCAAGCGTGGAGAAAACCGTGTCTGCTTCGGGTTTCATCGTTTAACTTGGTAGCGGAGCACCCTGAAGATCCAGTATCACTGTGGAGCCAGTATCTGGAAAGGCAGGAAATTTCACACCTCGGAACTTCCGAAGGAAAGAGAAGAAACCAACAGCTTCAGGAAAATGCAGGAACCCGCGCCTAGGTCCCGAAACCCGCCAGAGTTACCGAGAAGGAACTATTGCTTCCAGTGTACCGGGGCGAGACACCCGGCCGTAATGCTGAAGGCTAGTTAAAGCACAAAGCCTCAGCCCAGAACGCAAGGAAGAAGCGGAAGCATGAGAAGAAAACCGCGCGCAAGGAAGAGAAGCGTAACCGCAAAGCCCAAACGCGTCAGGACAAAAGCTCAGAAAGACTCATAAAGCGAATGAGCATTCGGAACACCAGAAGGAGCAGTTGGATCAGCAGGTGGGTGTTGCTGAGCCAACAGAAGCTTCCGCAACGCCAACCAACCCCCTCGAAAGAAGTTGGCAGAGCTTATGGATGCTGCGGGGTATGCTTGGAGTCTGCTATGGTCTTGGAAAGGGAGTTGTAAAGACATACCAGGAACCCAGTGTATGTTCCGGACGACGTAGAACTCTGACTCTAACTCAACAGAACCCTCCAAGGCAATCTGCAGTATCTCCCAGGAATCGGAACCTGTTCTCAACGGGTCCATCTCTCGGGAGGAGGAGTGCTGGACTCCAATGAATGGGGCTTTGGTGGAGGCAATGGGCCTTCCTCTCCCGTGATTGCCCATTGCCCGTATCATGGAAGCATTTTGCCTTATTGGGAATTTTGTTAGGTGTGATTTTGTTTGTGGGACGCCGGCCAGTTGTGTTCGTGCTTGCTGCACACAGGGGAGTACAGGGCGAGGGTGATATGTGGACCCTGCACTACTCACTCGGGATGAGGCCTGATGCCGCTGCCTTTGCCACCCCTGTGTGATTCATTGGCCAAGGCCAATCAGTACGGGTTTTGGTTTTTCCGCTTCGGCGAATCAGCCGGGCCGATTTAAAGTGAGCACCGTCTTTCAAAGAAGAGGTAGGTGCCAAGAAGTTTTTGGGCTCGAGTCCTGTGGGCTTTGGCCGGGAGCTCGGCAGCAGTAGCAAGACAGCCAGACCAGACAACCTCGCCCACGACTCCGCGCAGTCAAGGGGATGGAGCTCTGGAAGGAGCACTGGGTTGCACTACCAAGGAGTTGCGCCGCCAATGAGTTGACCCGCTCTTTTGCAGGGGCTTCCCCGTCAAGGTGCAGTTGCAGCTAGCTCGGCGTGAGCCTCCAACCCGAACGGCCCTGGAGGAAGGCTACGCGGCTACGCGACGCCGTGCACGTTCAAAAGGGCAGTGGTTAAGTAGCCACGCCATGCCACGCCTGGGCAACAAAAAAGTCTTCTTCAGGCCAGGATTGACGAGAACATTCCAAGAGCTCCTGCGCCAAAAAAGGGCATTTTTGCAGAGAGACATTTTCGGGGCACAACATGTCGATTGAATGTATGTTTTACTTCGGCGCTACAGTTGGGATTGACCCTCACGACTCGACATCAAAATTTGCCTTCTGGGAGTGCTTCGGGGTACAACATGCTTAAGGTCGGTGTGACTTCAGATTCCAAGCTCTCCAGTGCACGGTGACGTTTTTTAAATATATGGGGGCCCGGCCAGCTGCACTGGCCGCAGAGGTAGTATAAAATATCTGTATTAATCCATATGTTTAAATCCCAGTATGACGTGATCTAGCCTTCAGTCTTAAAAAGGTGAAGGCTAGAATGCTGGAGGGTTGAAGGCTGGAAGGGGTTTAGGGCTTGAGGGGTTGAAGGCTGGCCTTCCAGCCTCCAGCCTTCCAGCCCTCCAGCCCTCAGCCTTCCAGCCCTCCACCCTCCAGCCCTCCAGCCCTCCAGCCTTCCAGCCTAGCAGCCCTTCAGCCTTCCAGCCTTCCAGCCTTCCAGCCTCCCAGCCTTCCAGCCTTCCAGCCTTCAGCCCCAGCAGCCCTCCAGCCTTCCAGCCTTCCTCCCGGCCCTCCACCCTTCCGACCTTCCAGGTTTCCAAGGTTGGAAGGCTGGAGGAAGGTGGGAAGGTTGGAGGAAGGGTGGAAGGCTGGAAGGCTGGAGGGCCGGAGGGCTGGAGGCTGGAAGGCTGGAGGGCTGGCTGGAAAACTGGAAGGCTGGAGGGCTGGGGAGCTGGAAGAGGGGGGCTTGAAAACTGGAAGGTTTGAAGGCTGGAGGGCTGGAGGGCAAAGCTGGAGGGCTGGGTCTGGAAAATTGGACTGGAGGGCTGGAGGGTTGGGCTGGGAAGGCTGGGCTGGAGGAAGGCTGGAAGGCTTGAGGCTGGAGGGCTGGGTTGGTTTGGCTTGAACCTAAAGCTGAAAGCTTAGGCTTCTACCTGAACCCTACACCCTTAAACCCTAAACCCAAAATCCTAAACCCCAAACCCACCAATCCGTAGCCATTTTGGCTCAAGAGCTGCACCTCAAGTTCAACCCGCAAACTGTACCCCGCCGTGCAACGCTTGTAGGGTTTCGTAACTCGCGTGTTCTGTTGACTGGACTGCAGGGGATATGTGTGAACAGGGATGATTGCACCCTCGGTAACCCGAAGCCTTGAAAAGCTAGCGTGATAAATCGCAGAGATTCCAGATGTCCTTGTTTCAGGGTCTGCATTGAATGCAATAACTGGACTCGAGCCTCGGCCACTCGAGAGAGTCCCTCTCCGATCTTCACGAAGACGACTCCGAAGAGGCCGGACATCCTGGTGGTTCTCGCTTCGCGACCACGCCCAGCTTCGTCTGGGTGGGAGCTGGGACCTTCCCTACCCTTCCTGTCCTCCCCTTCGTCGAGCCTGCCTAAAGGGACAATTGATAAAGTATCTCCTGCTATACTGGGGTTTCCGTGCGCTTCGGGTTTCCTAGTCCTGTCTCTCCCGACTCGGGGTCTAGAAACCACCACCCCACGCAAGCGACAGCCATGGCCGACTTTGTGTGCAGCCACTTGCATATCTGCATAGGGACCCAAGCCCGAGGGGGTGCCTCTCAACTGGAGGACTATGCGATGATTGCGCAGACTGCATATATTGATGCATGGGTGGTAGGAGAGGTCTGGCACATGGAACGCACTCAGCCCGACCACGCATGGATCTGGAAGATGAGTACACTATTGAAACCTGCTTGAATTTGTGCTGCACATTGAGGCTCGGAGAGGCAAGACCACTTCATGAGTCTGGCACACATGCGTGTGTTCTTCAGTTTCGTGGATGCTGGCATGATTGCCCCGAGGTCAGTAACACTCACAAGATTGCATGTCCAGTGATGCGATTGACACGGGTGTGTGCGAATTTGCTGTAGAAATGGTGAGGGCCCTGGCACATTGAATGCATTTGAACTTCCACTGCGCAGGTCAACATGAGGGAGGTAGTAGTCCTGCGAGGATGTGAGGCTTGCTGGGATGCTCGGGACACCGAGGGTTATCACGCAAAGCGCTGGTTGTGGGGCGTATGTGCGCACACTGCAAACAGGTGGCAATGGCGCAATCTGTGAGGTTGCATTGAGAGTTTGGGAATTTACTGCTATGGAATTTGTTGCAGGTGCATGCAGGGGGTGAGGATGTGGATGCTGGCATGATTGCCCCGAGGTCAGTAACACTCACAGGATTGCATGTCCTGTGATGCGACTGACACGGGTGTGTGCGAATTTGCTGCAGAAATGGTGAGGGCCCTGGCACATTGAATGCATTTGAGCTGCCGCTGCGTAAGTCAACAAGAGGGAGGTATTAGGCCTGCGAGGATGTGAGGCTTGCTGGGATGCTCGGGACACCGACACCTATCACGCAAAACGCTGGTTGTGGGGCGTATGGGCGCACACTGCAAACAGGTGGCAATGGCGCCATCTGTGCTGTTGCATTGAGAATTTGGGAATTACTGCTATGGCGCGATCTGTGATGCTACATTGGAAATTTGGGAATTTGGGATTTGTTGCAGATGCATGCAGGGTGTGAGGATGCCGGCAATTCAGCCAGTGACAAGTCAACCTGTGCTCTTGCAGAGAAGTGAGTGAGGTGGTAGTGGTCGACCTGAGTGGTTAGGTGGGTTTGTTAATGTTTGCCTCGGCTAATGTGCTGGGATGAGTGCCAAAGTGCTGCTGATGGGACTGGAATCCTCGCTGTGGTTTGTCCGAGAGTGAGTGCTGGAACCCACCAATCATCTGCCAATCTCCGGATATTTTATTTCGAGGCGGGCCCGGGCGATGTTTCACGGAGGTAGTGTAATATACCTGTTTAACCTATTTAAATATCCGTGTATTTAAAAACAGACGCCGTATTTTTTTAGTCATTTTGCCGTGTCTTTGTCCGTTCGGATGTTTCCTGGGTGTAAGGTTTTTTTCTGTTCAGTCGGAATAGTTGAAATCTGCTTGCCCTGCAAAAGGAAGCCGGGAAACCGTCAAACAGAATGAGCCGCTGCCCAAAATCTACAATCTGATGCCGCGACCCAAAAAAGCAACAAGACTCAATGATGAGGGATGAGGGTCGGGGGAGGCCGGGGGGAGGGAAGGAGGGAGGGAAGGAGAGGGAAGGGAGAGGCTAGAAAGGCGGAGGCGTCATTCGTTGGAGGATGAAGTAGGAAGAGCGGCTGGTGTTCATTGATGGTTTGCCCGCCGTCTGCGCCGAGGCTCCTCGAAGACATGTTCGAGGACGGCTTCGTGCCGGTGCGCAAACGCGCCAGGTCCCAAAGGTCCCGACAAATTCAAGCAGGTGGCCCAGAAGCCACACAGCACCGTTTGGCTGAGACGTCTCAGGCTTTGGAAGCTGTGGAGGCCTTGGCGCCTGTCGGCGAAAACCTCCTCAACCGCCTCAGGCCAGCGCAGACTTCAGCAGGTCGACAACTGACTTCACTCCTACTGCAGCTGTGTCTGCAGGGCTGCTATTGCTGCCGCTGCTGCGTTGCCGTTGTACCTCTACTGCTGCTGCCGCTGCTGTTGATGTTGCGCAGCATTTCTGGCTCGTACTCCTTGGTACACGGGCAGCACTCCTTAGTGCTTTAGTGCATTGCATTTGTCAGTTTGCACACGCTTTTCCGTGGGATATGTCTTGAGTATGTGTCGTTGAGTGGGATGCCGACGACGCTTGCTATGATAATGACGGCAGTGATGATTCAGTGATGATGACGATGATAATGGTACTTATGATGATGGTGGTGATGGTGATCATGATGATGCTGATGTTGCTGGTGAAGACTATGATAATATAGGATACATGATGATGACCGTCACCATCATGGTGCTGCTGGTGATGGTGATGGGATTTTTCGTTTCTTGGTTATCATTATGACCTTGATGGTGAAGACGGCAACGATGATGACTATGATGATGGTGCAGGTGATGACCACCGAGCACACGTTTCTTTGGCCGTTCTGAAGCCGCAACACAGGCTAATCGAGCCCGGCAGGTCAAAGATTTGCCCACGGACTTCTGTAGCAGCGTTCCGCACACTTCGCACTCATGTCCTCGGCTTAATGCCTCGCCCGGTGAACCGAAGCGGTGGAAACAGACGGAGCATCGCAGCCAAGCTTTCCAAAGTGGGCTGGCCTGAGACAAGAGGAAGAACAAGTTGCGTGTTACAGTATTGCACCACCACATGCCTCCATCTTCGAAACGGTGAAGATTGTTGAAACGGTCTGAGTCAAGCAATCGGCGAGGAGCTGCTCGCAGCCTTGCCAGGCTGGTGGCCCGTGAGGATGCCGATCGCGGCGTTCGCGAAGCCGCGAAGGAGACCCTGTCCAGGCCACTGAAATCACTGAAATTTCCTCACATGTCACACGCTCAGACGGCTTTGTCGCCAGGTTGGGCTAGTTTCGGCCCAAAGTCTGAGAGGCTTCTGGAGTCAAAAGGGTGTGCGAATTTCCGACATGCGCAGGTTCGTTCCGTTTTTCCTCGATGGCAGGGACTCCGGGAGCGCTGCTCACATCAGTAACACTGACGGGCTCAAGGGGCTGAAGGAAAGAACGACTTGCATCATCTTGCATCATGTTATTTCTGCAGCTTGTATAGAGAGAGGTGCACGCTATCAATATCACGCAAGATCACAGCTCACAACTGCGTTTGCAAGTATACTCAGACGGGTTGTTTTGCTGCCCGCTTAGATCGTTACGTTCAGCCCCCCAAACATGACGGGTTCGGCACCCAGAAGCACGTCCGAAGTGTTGAGCTGAGTGCCTTCTTTCGCTGTGATCTATGTCGTGTTCAAGGTCGCGTTGGTTCTGTGACAGCCGTGGGGCTGACGGATACAGCTGCCCACACGGGACCGTCGGAGCCATTGCCTGCTGGTGCTGGTCCTCCCAACCCTCCCAACCCTCCCAACCCACCCCACGCCCCTGCAGCTGGCCCTCCTTGGGCACAGGGTTATAGCCACGCATACGGGAAATATGGAAACTACGGCAACTACGGCGGCTATGGCTATGGCTACACCGCCTATGGTTACGGCATGAGCTTTGCCAAGGGCGACGAGGCCCAGACGTCCAAGCTCCTTCCCTTCCCTTGTGCTTGGTTTGCCTTCATTGGTGTTTTGGACTCTACGCTGCATGTCGTCGCCTGGCCAAGTTCGAATTGTGACTTGTAGTGGTACTTAAACTTGGTGCAGCCAGCGCAGGCACTCCGAAGGGACGTCGAAGAGCCAGTAGTGGTATGTGTCAGGTGTTTGAGAAAGAGGGCTACTTTGCTCAATGACATCTTCTCGACACCGTCAGGCGAAGGGCCGGGGCCGTGGCATGCGCGGCAAGGCCACCTCGCGGAGACCCCTTGTGATGGTCGTGTAATTTCTCGTGCCCATGGACATGCAGTTTCATTCGCACGACACAACGTTGCAGGGTTGGAAGTCGAAGGAGGGACACCGCAAGGACAGCAAGGATGCCAAGGAAGGAGAGAGAGATACGCTCGAGAAGCCCGAGAAGGTGCTGGGATGGGGGAAAAAAGTGTGGCTTTGGAAATCCGTGGCTGCTCCCAGACGTTGCGCGACCTCGATTACAGGAGGAGGAAGCAGCGCCCCGCGTCAAGGACGAGGTCTTCGAGGCCGGCAGTGAGAGACTTTGCGTCCAGGCAGCAAAAATCGATCTGCAGGAGATTCGGGCGGTGCTGAGCGTAAACGCCTGTGCCTTACCTTTCGGCATTGAGTTGCTCAGCCTCTGCCGAGCCGATAGTCATGGGATGCGAAGAAGCTGTGCCACATCCATATGCACTTCGAGGGAGGTCAAGTTCTGTTTACTTCCGGCTGCAGCCGTACAAAAACAAAGGATGTCTATGCGGTCACCTGCTCGTCAAGGGAGGTCAAGCGATCATCATGTAGTATCGGTATCGTAACACGTGAGGCAGTGTTGAGGGTGGCATTCGCAGCCCGGCTGCGCTCTGTAGCTTTACGGAAGCGCTTCAACAAAGCGTGCCATGAATTTGGAGTGATTGCAGAGCTAGTGCATTACAGTTCCGATGGTTTCATTCATGTCTTGATAATTTCCAGAGATACGCAGGGCACATGGTGCACCCACACACATTGGAAAGACTACGATCGTTGCTGATGCCAGTTACCAGCAGCAGCTTCTGTGAAAGACTCGAAAACAGGAGGACCTTGGTAACCTGATGTCAGGATCAGGATCCCAGGCATTCTCAGAGTAGAGGTACGGAGAATGAGAAGATAACTTGGGCTGATGATGTACTGATTGCATGAGTTTCTGGACTGAGGCTGCGCCCCTGCCTCAGCCGGCGCATGACCCTTTGTTTTCGAAGCCTCACAGATGCGCACGTGAGGCTGCAGCATCAGTTCTTCGACGCGCGCGTCAGGCAGTGGCTCGGCCGGCGTAGAGCTGGTTAGTGCGTCCGCCGACCAGGGCGCTGCAAAGACAGTACCCGAAGTCCGACTATCTGAGGCATCTTCACGCGCTGCACGGCTCCGGCGGACGGCGCGCGAAGAGAGCGTTGCCCTGTAACTTGTTCGGTTCGAGTCAGCTTGCAAAGCCAAGGGCCCGGCTAAAAGCCGCCTTGCAGATGGTCCACCAGTGCACCATGAACAAGACTCGCCAGGAAAGAGCCGACAATCTTGGCGTCGTGTCGTAGTTTTTCAAGTCCAGCGGCAGGACGTGAAGAATTGGCCGGCCTACTTGGTCACTCTGCTGAAGAAGTTCGATGCAGACGCCGCGCCCCAGGCCAGGATCCGAGCGCTCGCACGAGTGACGGAGCTACCGGCCCGTGTGAAGGACCGGCAGGAGCGACTGGAGGAGGGACTGAGGGACCCAAGCAGGCAAGCAGACTCGAATGCAGTTGCTCCCTGTCGTAGGAAAAGAAGGGCTTTGGCTCTGCATCCACGGCCTCTACCACTCCGGAGAAGTTGCCACCGCCACTGCCGCAGACAGGGCAGTCCTTTCAAGTGCAGAGGCTGCAGAGGTGCCAACTGCCTCGCCGAGGTCTGGTCAAGAGGCTTCTGTGGTAGAGGCGAGGTCGCAACCAGTGGCGACGCGGCGTCGATGTATGGGTGGGGAGGAGACTCTCGCCAACTTGGCCTTCCTGGAGAGCGATGACCTCAGAATTCAGAATCCATTCTTCGAATTTGCCTCGATGGGAGACCGGCTCCGTACTGCTGCACACAGCTCCAAAAAGTCGAAGCGCATTGTGGTTAGCTGCACAGGCGACTCAGAAGACGAAGAAGGTGACGAGGAGCCCCGGGAACAGAGGCCAGAGAGCAGCAATGCTGCCGAAGCTACTACAGTAGTAGCAGTTGCGGGTGAGTGCATGCGTTCGCACAACCGGTGGGTTCTCGGACGTCGGTGCCCATAGTAGGATAAGCCAGCGATCCTTCTCTCGTTACTCTCGTTCGGAGGTGGGATCTGCAGGTCCCCAGAGTTACGGCAAGCATCCCAGATTCGCATTGTTTCACACAGGAAGTGCTTGTGGTATTCCATTCTCACTTAGGCACCGCCTCCCAAGCAGCCCGAAGCTGAAAGGAATCGATGCTTGCGAGACTATCAGCGCATCTTATAAGCCTAGGCCCTACCGCGAGCCACAGGCCAGAGCCAAATGGACAAGTGTTCCGAAGTCGAGCGAAAGCCGTCAGTTCTTTCCACCGCCACCTGCGCAGTCAAGCCTCGAAATCCTCGAAGCACCAGGCTTGGAGCAGGGATGCCGTGAGCAAGTCTAAGTCTAAGTGTGTGTTTGTGAACCTTGCTTTTATCTTGGGCCGGCAGCAGGTTTTGGTGGCGAAGTCACTGAGCTGGCGACTTCAAACGGCCGGAATGCGGAGCTGGAGCTGGGTCAGAGTCGCCAGCTGGGCCAGCTGGGTCGGCTTGGACATCCAGGGCCAGGGCCCCGAGCGGCGCAGGCTGGGCCCAATGGGCCCAATCCCCATGCCGCCCCCAATGCCCTTCCAGCGGGCACGGTGGGCACTGGGCCAGCAAGCCTTTCCGTAAACGGGTTGCCTCCAGCTCATCCCTTTGCCTACCCCTTTGAGGGGCCCAAGACCAAGACAGTGCCGGGAAACATAGGCTTCGGGCTTCAGACCACCCCGACGCCAATGCCGGCAACGGCGGGTGAGCGCTTGGGGCAGTTGGGGGCGATGAGCTCTTTGAGCTCAAGGCACGAGTCCATGCCGCAGCACGGCTGCACGTGTGCCTCGAAAGCTTTCTGGCGAGAGGCTTGGCAGCGCATCCCTGCCTTGGAGTGCCGAGTGCTGAAAGATCTTCATTGGCCTCCGCCGGCCTCCGCTTTGTGCGCGCGATTCTTTCGCTGAGGCTGCAGGAGCCTCTGCGCCTCTCCCCGTGCGGCTGCCGAGATAGCAAATCGGCATTGCGAAGACCTTTCCTTCAGCCGTGTCTGTGAGGTCTCCAAGCGAGGGCAGGAGGCAAGATGTCAACGTGCTTCTGTTCTTCGATTGCATCCGACGGGAAGCAGGTCTTCGCCCGGTGATGGCCGCCCCGAAGTGGGAGGCGGCATCGATTTAGCAGCACTGTTGCACTGGAGGGCCTGTAGAGCTTGGCTGCAGGCCTGACCAGGCCTTTTGCAACAGCAGCGGTGCAATCACCACACCCTGCTTCGGTCACTTCTGAGACGGGGATTCTCAAGAGCTCAAGGAGTGGCGCTCCCGAGGAGTGGCCTCCTGAGCCTCAAACTTTTCCCCGAAACTCGTTGGCCTCCGGAGCGCAGCGCCGGATGCAGATGAGATTAGCCTAGCCGCCGCTAGCCTATGTCTATGTCTTCCAGTCTGCCGCTCCATTTACGAATCAAAGAAGCGAGACTCCCGTCGCTTACTTGTTGCTTCGGGTCTGTTGGAATTTGCATCCAGTGCTTCGATGGCCTACGCAGTGCGATTTTGCAGGAGCCGGGCGTCTGGAAGGGGAGTCGTCCGAGCGGACGAAAGCCAGAAGAAACTCACGGCGGTATGAAACAATCTCAGTGTACCTATGTCTTCGCAGGGTCTTGGTTTCTATGTTGTGCCTCGGACAACCATGAACAGCCCCTTTTCCAAGTGGCAATCCTCAGTGCATTTGACTTGTGGTCTCTGCCTACACTGCCGGGAAGGTGAATGTTAGAATATTCGAGGTGTAGTGTGAGTGAAACAGGCTCGGCGGAGGCCCTTTGTAGGTGTCAAGCTGTGGATTCCGCAGCGCCCCCTTCAGCAGACGGAGCGAAGCCTCTTGGAGTGGGAGATAAAAAGGAATACGCACTTGCCGTGGAAGGGTCGCGATGAGCCAGAAGGGTTGCAACCACAAGCGCTGTTTGCCGATTTGGAGCGTGGCTGTGGTAGAGCTCATGATTGGGGCCGTGAGCAAGCCCTTCGATCCGGCTTCGGCCTTTCTGCGCTGGCCAGGGCGCATACGAGTTGAAGAGGCTTTCAGGGCCTACGAGTCAGTGCCGGATTCAGCCGTCCGGCAAACAATCACGGATCGTTGGTGAACATGTTTCTACTCCGACTTTGCTCCTGTGGAGGTGTTGATTCGCGCAAGGTGTGCAAGCTGCGAGCACTTCGAACATGACAGTTGGAGTGCCAACAAAAACGGATTCGGGGTCCGTGAAGATAGGCTTGGACTGGGGCTCCTCGTTTCTTTGTTTCACACATGCTTACATGAAGCAGTTCGCACCCTGCATCACCCCCAAACAACTTCCACCTCCACAGAAGCAGCATATTCGCACAATCATGCCTTCAATGCTGCGCAGTTACTGGGGGTTTACAAACGATGCAGCAATTCTTACAGTAACGGTGGGTGGCCAGTGCCCTGTTTGTATACTGGTGATGTTTTGGAAGATGTGTGGGCCTGTTGTAATCTTCCGGCAGCGCCTGACTACCAAGCTGCAACTCTGAGCAATGGCAATTATGCACATTCAAGTTCTTCCCATGCCGTCGGCTGTAGCTGGCTCTTGGCTGTCGCTGTCGCAGTGCTTGAGAGACCATGCAAGACACCGAGCAGCAATCAGCAATCGCATGCTCACGAGGCGGGCACAGAACAAGATATCCAAAACAGACGGGGCGCAACACAGTGCTCCTCAGCCCTTGGCCTTGGCCAGTTGGAGCCCGTGAGCCCCCGCTGCTTGGCAGTGACCTCTTTCTGCGACTGTCAGCTCGGCCCCTGAAGTGCGGAGGACATGCGGCCGAAGCCTCCTCCACCCGCTCCTGGGCCCGCTCCTGGGCCGGCTCCGCCCCCAAATTTGACGCGCAAATCGCATCGCTTTAAGCATCGCTTCGCTTCGACCCTCCGCCAGCTTTTGGTCGCAGATGGGAGTGCGAGCGCCCCCCAAACCTACCCGAAAGCATCCCGAAACCCGGAACCCAGGCCCCGGAAGTCAAGCACATCAAATCTTAATTTGGGGTACTGAGCCATGGCACTGTGGCGGGTCCTCGGTGACAACGGTGACAAGAGTGGGGAGAGCTCCTGTGGAATTCTTGTGCGCGAGGGCCAGGAGAGACGTGGCAATCGGCAAGTTCACTTATCCTTGCCACAGTCTTTTCGTGTTAGCTGTTAGCTTCCCTCCGTCGCCTCCTTGCAGTGCAGTCCTTTCCAGGGCCTCCAGACTCCCGTCCTCGGGCGCCTCAGCTTCGGTGCCGTCGTTTCGGCGCTAGTAGTGGCCCCAGCCCGCATGAAGCTCTGACGGCTGTCTGACTCACGCTCTCCTTCCACTTCTCTTTCTAGTTTGCTCGCTTTGTTTCATCTTGAGGCAGATAGCTCGAGCTCGAGCGGGGCAGCACCCTCCCGGCTTCGCTATCGGCTGCTGAGAGGAAAAGGCCCCAAGGAGGGCTGGGTCTCCATCCGATGCAAAGGCAAAGCCCTACTGGCAGAAGCGGACCGTCCGGATCTGGATCCTGAGAAGTCCACGCCGTTTCCGGCCATCGGATTGGAAAAGCCGAACCTCGGAGCTGCAAGCGGCTGGGCCTCCTGGCACGGCTTCAAGCGCACTCCGGCCTAGAAAAGAGAGAGAGACAGAGACTCTTGTCCGAGTGCAAGCAATGCAAGCAAGAGAGAGAGAGAGAGAGAGAGAGAGAGAGATGACCCTGGCGAAAGAGAGAGAGATGACCGTACAGCACTCGGTGGTTGTTGCTTCAGTGTTGTTTGATGGGGAAAGTAAAGTCAGTCCACTGCAACTACTGGCGGGATGCGTCTGTCCAAACGATCCCAGACGACCCCAAAGCCTCTTTCACCATTATAGGGCCACAAGCTGCCTCAACCCATCTTCCCGATGCTGCTCTTCTCCGCAATGCACACGCAGATCCTTAGACAGCGCTGGCGGGCTGTCCCACCGATCTCTTCCCGCACCGCTTCTTGATTCGCTCGGCAGACCTTTTTCCAGGTCTCCATTTCTCGCTCTCGAGCTTCCCGTGCTACCTGCACCGTACGCTCTTCTGCCGCGAGCTCCACGTTCACAGTGGACTCCGGAACCCGCATGTCCAACTCAGTGGCCGCGGAGAGGCGCGCTAACACAACCTTCTCCCACCCTACCTTTCGCCCTTGGAAGGTGAACAAGATCCTTCCTGGGACCCTGAGCCGCCCTTCTTCCTTGAGTGCTCCTACTTCGTAGTTCCACTTTTCCTCGGACTTCTCACACCCGGGTCTCCTTCCACTCGCTCCCAATGCACTGCCTGAGCTGGAAAGTAGTGCATCAGGAAGTGGAAGAGCAAAGACGAGGTCTGCCTAGTCCGATCTTCCCGTTCATCAAAAGTTCCTCGGTCCCTTGGTAGAAGGTCCCAGGCGAGAGATGTGGGAGCATTCGGGCTCTTGCATGTGTGGGGGACGGACTATGTTGTTTGGGCAGTGTTCCCGCTGCATGAAGGAGGAAGAGAAGGAGTTGAACCGAGTTGAGAAGGAGAGCGAGGGAAGTTCTGCCTTGGCCGTCTCCGGTCTGAAGTTGCGAACCCCAAGTGGCCGATCACTCTCTACTCCGAGGAGTTGCGACGGTTTGTGGGGGATCCCGGGGATGACTTTTGGAGGGCGAGTTGGGAGAGTCTGTGCCATCACCTGGATGCGTTGAGCGAAGTGGGAAGACGACCGGACCCCTTCAATACGGAAGCCTTGAGCTTGAGCGCTGTGGCGAACTCCATAATCTCCTTTCTCGAAGGAGTTCCTGGTTGGACCACCGCAAGAAGTGGCACATCAGAGATCGGGCACGGCTCCAGGAGCTCCGGACAAGCCTCCGGAAGCAAGTCCGTTCCGGGTTTCGCCGTCCCCAGTCGAGGTCTCTCCGCGACCAGAAGCTTCAAGGAGCCCCAACCCACGTTCCGAGCGAGCAGCACGTTCTCCACAGCTGTTGGCTTGGCCAGAACCGCAGCAACGGCTCCTTCTTGGCCTTCGCCTATTGCGAAAGCCGGCTTGTGGAACGCTATGTCCCTCAAGACTTTCACTAAAGACGTCAACCCGAGTCGCATTGGCGAGCTTCCTTCCCGTCAGGTTCGCCTTCCCTTGCCGCTCAAAGTGGGCCAAATTCCCTTCGAAGTCTTCGAACGGAATCCCAACTTCCCCCGAACGAGTCGCGCCAACCGCGCATCAAGCTCGAAGTCATGGTCATCCGCTCCGACGGTCTACACTGGCCTGGCACGTACAGCACCTTCAAAGTATGGGCACTACACCTGACGCCCCCCTCATCAATCCCGCTAACACTGCCTTGCTGATCTCTGCGGGCTCTCCCTGCGCGCCAAGGGGCGGACTCACCACTCCTTGGCTGCGGCAGGCGAGCGGCAGACTCTGCAGCTTCAGCCGCATCCGACAGAAACGAGCAAGGGGTCAGTCTTCCTTCACCTTTGTCGTCCAAGTACTCTCCCAGAGAGAAACCTTTCAACTGGCCTACTAAACCCTCCACGTCTCGCGTCCTCTGGGCCAAGCCAAAAGTCACGATTCTCTGGTTTCCGAGAGCCCGTCCGCCAACTTCGCGGATCTGCCAGAGAGTGACCGAAGTTGACTCCCGTCCGCTAGGAGTCCGGAGAGCCCCCCCAGGTGTTTCGGCTCTATCTAGCGTGATCAGTCCACAGGATGGACCTCACCGGTCCTATCCAGCTCGATTTGTGTCGAGTTGTGCGTACCCTTCGACTGAGTGGCGCCCAAGCTTGTTGAGCGGGAGTTAACCCGCGGCTATGAGTAGTCAGGATCTCCAACGGCGTACTCATGCGAAAACCGACACAAGTCGCCATGCTTGCAGGATCCGTGGTCTTGCATATTGAAGCAGACTTTCTGTCCGGCGCCAAGAGGTTTCTGGGCATTGACGGCATCAAGCTGCCTCTGCTCCTTCTGGGCCTTTTCGAGCCTCTCAGCCTTTGCCAACAACTTCTTCTGCGTCGAGGTTAACCCCGCGCCCGGAGACGGATTTCCGTCCTCCGAGCCGCGAATGTCGCTCGCATCCTGAAGCGCATAGACTCGCATTCCTTGAGCACGTCGTGAACTTCCTCGCAGGTGGCACAGGTTCTCAACGTAGTGCCGCCCGAGCCGTCGCTTCGGTACTTCTTGTCCCGTCGAATCTCACGCGCTGGACAACTGATCCCAAGCCTCCAAAACCCGCGACTCACGCTCCTCCTGAGTTTCCGAGAGCATAAGGTGCTTCGTCTTGATCTCCTGGTAAGCCCGCCCCTGATCCGACTTCACCGTTCCGTTGCTCAGCGCGCGTTTGCAGAGCAGGTCGTAGGACTTCAATCGATGTTGCCGCAAACACGCTCGGAGTGTAATCATAATCAGCACTTCAAGGTCTGACATTCCCTGCCCGTCATTCGCCAGGTGAGCGGTGGACTCAAACTGGTCATAGAAGTCCGTTACGGACTTGTGGTCCGTGAAATCGTCATCCGACAGGCCACGTAACATTCGGAAAGATCTGGATAAGAGAGCGGGATTTTTGACTCCCGGTTCCTTGACTTCTCCAGAGCTTCCGCCGTAGCCTTGGTCCTGGTCTACTCCGTGCTCCGCTCCTGTAGGCGAAGACGGCCCAGCCAAGACTCCACTTAGGGAGGGCACTGCCTCCGGCCTTCTTAGCAGTCGCCACTTCCAAACTTCCGAAACCTTCTGACACACTGGGTTTCGGAACTTCCTCTGCA
Organism: Symbiodinium sp. CCMP2592; assembly: GCA_905221615.1. NCBI lineage: Eukaryota > Dinophyceae > Suessiales > Symbiodiniaceae > Symbiodinium > Symbiodinium sp. CCMP2592. The sequence continues at coordinate 251,948 of CAJNDT010006207.1, forward strand.
GGGGAAGGCTCAGAGCTGCTGGAAAGCTTCTCCTTTGTTCTCCACCATCGTGAGGAGTGTAGAGAGAGACGCACTTCTCTCTCCTCCTCACCTTCCGCGCCATCCACAAGCTCTTGTGCGAACCGCATCCTAAGATGCCGCAACCGTTCTTCTGGGCTAAGGCTCTTGAGGCTATCCTGGTAACTCAGCCCTGGCATTGAGGACCGCTATCTCCGTCGCGTCAACAAACTCACCACTCATCTCCAAAGCCTCAGCCACTCGAGTTACTCGCTTCTGGTGACTGCTATCCAAGCTCTCCATGCTCGGTTCGAACGGTTCCGCCAGTTTCGTTCAGTTGGTCAACTACCGTACGGCCACCCGAAGCTACGGAAACAGCTCCGGAAACGGTTGCAGCTCCCGGCAAGCTCCGCAAACACTCTCTACAAGCTCTCGGCCGGGCGACCGCGAAGGATCCGCTCCAGGACCAATCGCCGCATCTTCTTTGTCATCCTTCTGTTCCTGCTTTGCTACCTCTGCGGGGTTTGAATCCCTGTAAGTACTCAGAGGTGAGGTCTGGAGTCTAGACACAGCGTTGCAGTACGGTCGTTGCCTTTTCTCTGCTCACTCAAAGTTAGGTGAAACGGCTCCTCAAGCTTGCGCTTGAGCCAAAATAAACGTTAACAGAACTAACACTCACACACAACACTAAGCCAAGCAGCTCACTGCGACTGCTGCGAAGCAACTAACTACGGAAGCTAGGCCTTCAGTGGCTTTCAACCTTCACAGCGGGGGGCTGGGGAACGCCGCCAGACGGCTGACCATAGAAAAATATGCACTCGTACATGCTGTCTGTTTGTCCGTCTGTTTGTCTCGATCCGAACCGAACGACAGTTCCGAAACACTGCCGTTGCAAGCGAGTGCTTGTTTTCAGCAAAAGGCGCTGACATGCCCCGGCCCAAGATTCCTTAAGCAACTTGGTCGATCGAAAGTGTAATTGACCTTGCCAGGCTTGTCCGAGTGTGAGTGTCAAAAACTGACTATGGACCGAAAGATTTTGTTTCTTCCTTCCGCCCAGCTGAAAGCTTGTTGACAACCGAGGTGTGGCCAATTTCCGCGATGTGGCCGATTCGAGCCCCTGTAGCCATCCTATTCGGTGCCGTAACGGCAAGGTGCTTCGAAGGGGAATGCTGCTTGACAGCCGCCGGCAAGTCTTCAATTGTCGCAGGGCTGGACGGGGTGTTCCTCCCAGGCTCTTCCGCTCAGGGCATTTTGCCGCCGCCACGAAGGAAGATCTGGTGCCTGGGCAGCTTGTTTCGATTTTCGTTTGGAATTGCCTCTGAGCCCAGGCCGTGCTGCAAGCACTGCAGCTTCGGACTTACGTCGACCTGCGCGAGGGCCGGGACTTTGAGGGAGCAGATGCAGAGGTGCATCACGTCCTCTTCCCGCCCAGCCCAAGCACAATGGAAAGAGGCGCGCTGACAAGGGAGAGAACGGCAGACAGCAGCTACGGAGACAGCAATAGAGTCAAGCAGGGCGACCATGTTGGCGCATGTCTCGTTTATTGTAAATTGCTCGCAAATCAGCACAAGCGGCAGCGAAGCCCGTTTGGCCGGGAAGCTCATTGCTGCCACGTGGTCGCCTGTGACACTCTGCAAACGCCTCCCTCATTCGTTTGCTGTCTCCTAGCCGGCGCTGTGTCGGCCTAGGAGAGTGCATGACCGTCAATGAGAAATCAAATGCTTCGTGGAGACCTCATCCAAGACACTGCTGCCATGCTTAAACTCTCCCCACGACATCAAGTGCCTACGATCCGTGAAATCCAGTTGCATTACCTCTTTCGGAGTGTGTTCCTGCTTCTGGAGGAGTTTCAGGTAGACAATCGAGGTTGCCCTTGGGCGTCACCTGACAGGTGCACCGCCAGCAGTGCCTCCTGGGGGCCGCCGGTTGTGGTGCCCCGTGACAAAGGACGCTTCCTGAAAGATTCCATGACGTCGCGTGATTACTCTTTGACACTCGCCGCTGCTTTCAAGTTTGTTTCGCGCTCCGGTGGGACTCGCTTTGCAGCTCCAGCAGAAAAAGGACATGCCTCCTTGGTTTGCCAGAGTGCTATCTCAGTCGCAGAGGACTTGCGCTTGCGTGGCTGGACTGCTGATGAGAAGGTTGGGACTGTCCCCGAGTCCGACCGCAAGGTGTGGGGAGGGATGGTGGTCTTTATTCAGAGTGCTGTCCAATGATAATGTCAAATTGGTACGGCATGTACTGTCGTTGTGTTGTGAAGGGTGACTCGTTTTGAGAGAGAGTTTGCACTTCAGGTTGAGGAGACTTGTGACAGGGCAGAGACTTGGTCTTTTCCGATACAAGTGCAGCATCCTTGTGCTCTGTTTTTGCCGAAGCACGGGCTGCTAGCCTTGCATTGAAACAACTCTCCGCGGCGACCGGGGTCGGTCTGCGGTCAAAGACCAGTGAAACGGGAGGGCCCATTAAACCAATTCTCAGTTTCTCCCACTTTCAGTCCATAGTTGTCCCTGGTTGATTTGCCGAGTGACATGCCCCACGCTACTGCAAGTCGGCAGTGCAACAACGTTTAGGCCATTGTCTGTTCATTTCTACTTGGCTGAGTTTGGGTTTTCATGTTTCATACTGCGAAATCCTGGCTTCCGGTTGTGCAGTGTCGCCATCTGCTTTTTGATGTCCACCGCTGTCTAGAGCCTGCTAGAGTCGCAACAGCTTGTTGAGGTCAGCCTTTGCTTGGCAATAGCTCGTGCAAGGGTCGGAATGAGCTTGCCAATCCTCACACCTGAGCTGAGAAGAATGCGTTTTCCAGCAGGTTCTTGCATGCGTTTTTTGGGCACCCTTCACCCTTCCCAGGCAAACAACGAGGCTTTCCAACTCACTCTTTGCTTCCTGCATTCTTGAATTCTTCTTTCCTTGCTATGTCCTTGATGTCTTTGCCATCCTGCTGTTGAACTGTGCAGCGAAACATAGGCCATGTAGCAGAGCAACAGTGCTGATGGCGTTTTCAATCAAAGCTGTTATCTGTTTGCTTTTAAATTGGGCTCACTCACTACTCTACCGGTCGAGTTTTTCCAACGGCTCCAACAATAATCACCACATTCGCAGGGAGCTGTGAACAGGATCCAGTCATCCATCTCAGCTCAAGTCACTGAGATTGGTTTTCGATTTGAGGGGAGGGATGCAGAAACCAGTGAAGAGGACTGGTGACTAGTGGTGGGGCGCGAGCGGGCAAGAATCATGGGCTGCGGGCTGCTTCTCTCCGGTTAGGCCTGGACTTCTTGGTGGTTCCAGCGGCTTACACGATGCTTGGCTGTCACTTCTCTCCGCTCCTGCGCACAGGCAGACACGCAAGCCCACGAGCGCACAAACAATCACAAACCCACACACACACAGAGACAGAAACAAAGAACATAGCACAAACAAAGAAGCAAGCGAACAACCACGCAAACAAGCAACAATTATCCAACCTAAACAATGCCATAATTATAACCGACCAAAGCAAAGCAAAACGCGACAGATCAAACAAGCAGGCGATCAAACACGAGCGCCCAGGCCCCAAGCTGCATTGACGCTTTGTACAGTGCAGGTATGTCGACTTTGGCGTCCCCAGTCGATATCACAGGAAAGGAGAAAGGTTTTCGTTGGTGCCAGCCTTCTGCAATCCCGTGGTGCCCCCTGCAATTCAGATCGGTCTAACTCAATCAAGAAATGCGTATATCCTTGGTCATAGCAGTGTAACACCCACACACACATATACACACGCACACACATACACCCCTCCCGAAGGAGGTCGAAGTCGGAACTGTCAACCTTTACGCTCAATCTCATTCAATCTCAGTCGGAGCTGTCAACATGAAAAGGTTGCGCAGGAGAAAGTGCATCATTGAGATTCACTTGGCTCTGCTGTTTAAAAGCTGCAAGGTCAGGCAGTAAATCTGAAAGCACTTTCTGAATCTTCCGTTGCCCATCAGAAAGCTCAGCAACGGCCTCCATCATTTTCGTGAGCTTCTGATCCGTGTCATGAAGTTGCGTGCAGCAGGCGTAACTCTTCCCTGATCTTCAAAACATTTGCTTGGTTAGCAGATCCATCTCGGCAACGCTGCAAACAGATGTGCTGCCGAATTGAGCCCTGCATGCGACATTGCGAAAGGCCGAAGTTTCTGGAGCTGGACAGAAGATGTACTACAGAGTCACCGCCAAACAGCTCACAATTGATCTCAAAAGGAAAGCCACGACAGCAGGGCTACCTTGTAGGGCAAGGCTCAATCAGATTGAGTCTGGCATGGGGCTTCGGATTTTTACCATCTGAAGGTGAGATATCAAACTGGCACAGATGCGCAAGCGATCCTCTTCTTGTCTATGCAACCAGTCACAAGCAACAAGAAGTTGCTGCGACAGCAGCAAAAGATTCGAAGTTCAAGAAGGCACATCTTTTCATGTTTCGCGGAACTGCAAGCACGGACCCTTTGCAGGTTGATCCAGTCGACGATACCCAACACTTGCAGGTGTGATCTCGTGAAGCCGATCCCGAAGCCATCTTGTAACCCGCTCATACGCAAGAAATGTTGGAGAATCCTTCAAGCTTTGCTCGCACACCAGGAGTCATGTCACGTTTATATCCAGGAACTGTGGAGAAGCAAAAGAAAACCATGTAGTGTCTTTCAGTGAGGAAGGAAGTCACTCGTTCCATAACATTGGGCAGCTCTAGCGTGGGATACATGACTCTCATCTAGTGTTCGAAAGATGCTGTGGACTTGATTGCGCAGCCAACCAAACAAACTGCGATCGCAAACTGGAACAGTTGCAACATGTTGCAACGACTGCATCTCCGAGCAGTCTAGTGTTTTACCCGTCAGCATACTTCAGAACGGGTTTCGCATGGGTGAAATCTAACGGGTGCACACTGCGCAGGTCCTGAACTGACGAGTCGTGCAGAAAGTTCATTCCATTTGAGTCAGGCGAAAACTGTTTCGATAGTACCAGTTCTTGGTCAAGGCCCCAAATCTGCTCGGATAAACGGTGATTGAATTGCGATCCGCTGCCTCGTCGCTCCAAGCGGTGACCTGCAATTCCATAGTCTCATTGGCCAGCAAACCTGGTACATTCCAGACTTTCAAGGTGAATTTGCTGGGCACATCGAATCCTGCTGTATCAACAGGGTGTTTCATGGCTCCGGTCCCAATGTTGACTAAACAGAGCCATCCGAGGTGTACTGAAGGGGGTCAGCAAGCACCTTCGACGCTTCCACCTCTGCATCAGCAGGGTCCTTGTCTTCCAAGAAGTACTTTGTCATGGACACCACCGTCACCTGAACCATCACCTCACCGTCGTCACCTCGAGGTACTTCGTCTTTGTCCAGAATCCAATCACCTCCATTCGGTCTGGCCACCATCGGTCTTGGTGCCCAGCAACTTTGGGAAACAATAGCACCCGACCAAGAGGTACTTGAAGCCCCCAAGGCCCGTAGCTCTGAACGGGCCGGCCGTGTCGATGGACAGGACGTAAGCAGTGGGGTGGGAAATCTTCTTATGCGGTCTTCCCGTCGATCGCTCCACACAGATTCGACCGTCTCTTCGATACAGAAGATGATCACGTTGAAGATGTAGCCGCAATGTAGCCGTTGAAGATGTATCGTTTGCGTCGAATTTCGCGAGATGCTCTCTCCCTCCCTCTCCCTCTCTCCCTCCCTCTCCCTCTCTCCCTCTCTCTCTCTCTCTCTCTCCCTCTCCCTCCCTCGCTCGCTCGCTCGCTCTCCGCTCGCTCTCTCTCTCTCTCTCTCTCTCTCTCTCTCTCTCTCTCTCTCTCTCTCTCTCTCTCCCTCGCTCTCTCTCTCTCTCTCTCTCTCTGTCTCTGTCTCTGTCTCTGTCTCTGTCTCTCTCTTTCTCGAGGAGCTTCTGCGACTATGGTCGATCCGAGATCATGGTGTCCGAGTCGATCCTCATTGGGTCCTCGGTTTTTTTCGTGAAGGCGATGTAGGTTGCGATACTCTAGCCTGGAACTCTGCTGGAAGTTATTCAACACCCGCTCTGCCCTGTCAACAATTTCGGCTCGTCTAACAAACGCCACATGACATGGATGCCGCCGGGGCCGTCAAGCTGGTGAGTCGGACCTGGTCCAATAAGTCCCTCGCTTCTGTCTTGGTGGAAAGACACAATCGTGAGCTGGGTCGGTCGAGGCGGTACGGCCTGCACTGCATTCTTCCGTTTCAGGTACTTCTGACGATTGTTCGCGAACTCCTCGAGACGCACCGATCATAGCTCTCCCTGCCTCGGCGGCGAAGAAGAGACTCATTCCCCAGAGCAGTATGGAGCGATTGTCAACAGCTTGTTACAATATCGCATCATCGTATCGAGTTGTATCACATCCTCGGACTTTTGCCCTGAAATACGTGGCGCTTTGCAGAGTGCATAAGCGCAGACAGCGCTGGGCTAGCTGGTCGGTGCAATTAGTACAGTTTGCATAATCCCGATCCTCGCGGAGATCCAATCAGAGTGAAGCCGCCAAGTGTATGCACAACTCTAAGCCTGCGCCGAAGATCTTTGGTGGTCCTTCTGGGCCAATTTCCACACATCGGTCTCGCCCAAGATCACGATCCCAATCTACTAATCTGAGCTAGAGGGACGCGACGCATGCTCTTGCGAGTCGTTTTGCGTGTCAAAGCATTGGAGAAACTCTGTTAGATGACCCTTTGGTTCACCTTTCTGAGCAGAGCGCTACTGCGTAGGTTTCGGGTGCGATGATCGCAACGGCTACATCTACAGGGACCTCGCCGGGCCCAAAGGGTGGAACGGTTCCATCGCCTCCGGCTCCTTCATCCTCCTCGGCGTCTACTAGCTCGGCTGGTCAGAATGCAAATAAGATTGACGCTTGAGTGAGACGAACAAAATGTTGAAGGCTGTGACACAGAACCAGGCGGCGGAGCAGTCAACACCCTCGCCGCCCCAGGACCCTTTGGTGTTGATTCAGCAGCAGCTCGATGAGGTGAGGCGCACCTAACGTGATTCAAGCGCGGGAGTCCTCTGCGTTTGCGTTTGCCAGAGCAGTTGCATCGTATGAGGCGAGGTTAAGCTCAGCTACAGCCCCGAAGTCTGCGAGTGCAAGCGAGCGCGTACAGGCTGATTCGGGTCGCCCCCCCCCACAGAACGACTGTATAGATGCCCTTCAGCTGGGACACCGGGACTACGGACCAATGTCCTCGTATAGACGTACTTGTAGCCGGCCGTGTACAGGGTGTACCACAGTGAGCTTTGATCCGTGCGTCCGAACAATGTACCGCCGCTGGTCTGACTGAGGTGTTGCGCTCCTCTCCAGTCGCGAGAGTCACCGTCGCAGTCCTTGCAGAGGCAGCGTTCTGAGGCACCGGACCTCAATGGCGAGGTTTTTACATGTTTTGCCTAAACCATGCCCCCGGCCGTTTCGACTGGGATGAAGGAGGGCTGTGCGGGAGACTTTCGCTCTAAGGAAGCCAAGTAGCAACAGTCTATGAGGAGGGCTATGTGGAGTAGCTCTCTGGTGGGAAGAGATGTGATAGTGGATGTCGACATTACGATTGTTGGAACAAGGTGCTGTTTTCCGAATTTGGCTTGGCCAGCACTGAAAGGAAAAATCAAGGCAGCGGTCAGACGCCTTTCCGGTGATGGCCGAGAGTACCGGCCCCTCCAAAACTCAAGGAGATGAAGGTGATGGTGCGATTGTTGTCTCTTTGGCAGATGGTGGAACTGGGGCGCAAGGTGGCATGGAGGAGTGGCTCACTGAAGAACGTACATGCCGCTGAAGCCGCATGTTTCGCTAGTGGAGCATCCAGCGGCGGAGGAGGGCCGCAGATCTGTCTTCGAGCACCCCATGTTGAAGTCGCTTACCCAAGAGGAGCTCATGAGCGAAGCAGGTCGGCCAAACACTATCCTGGGAGGAAATCTGGGTTTGTGGCACCTCGAAGGCGCATGGGCAAGTTGTTGCCGGGTCCCATGGAGCTCGGTGTGGCCAATGGAGTTGGTGGCTCACGTGGCCGCGGGCCGGGGCGCTAAGGTCCTGGAGCCGTGAAGGAGTGCTGGCTTCGTTGGCCCCACGGATGGTGACGGAGCGGAGAATAGAAAGTCTTGCAGCTGGTGGCAGAGCAGTTGAGCGAGTTGAGTTCTTCTAGTCTTGTATATTGAGGCTGCTGATCAGAAGAGCGCCGCGGGCCAGGCCACAAACACCACATCTGACATAAGAACTCGATCAAGACCAAGATTTGATGTATTTGGCTTGTTGGCTTATGTTTCATATTACATCGGGACAATTACGCAGGGCAAGTTTGGATAGCGAAGTGACAGGGCAGGTTTAGCGTTGGGCTACACAAAATCTGAAGTTCTAGAGCATCAAGAGCGTTCCGCACTGATGTTAGCAGCGCGTTCATGCCTTGCTGGCCATAGTCTTGCAGCTGGTGGCAAAAGCAGTTGAGCGAGTTAAGTTCGTCGAGTCCAGTCGTGTATATCTGATCAGACTATCTGATCAGCAAAGCGCCGCGGGCCATGCCACAAACACCGCATCTAACTTACAAGCTCGAATAAAAAAGAGATTTGGTATATGTTTCTTTTTTCTTATGTTTTTACATCGAGACATTTACGCAGTGCTAGTTTTGATAGCATAGCATAGTGACAGGGCAGGTTTAACATTTGGGCTACACATAGCTTAGGTTCTAGAGCATCATGGGGAAGGGGAATGAGGCACTGATGTTGGCAGGTTGTTCATGCCTTGCCGATGTTTCTAGCGAAATCTTGTGAAGACGATTGATTTTCGACCGACTATGCGGTTGACACTCACCTGTAACACTGCCTCCGAACAATCGCAACTTATCCATCCAACAACAGGAGCCCTTAGTCCATAGTTGCTAGGCCACTGAAGCTCTGAGCAACTCATACGTCATAGCGTCGTAGGAGCCATAGGCTTCATAGTCAAAAGTTTTGCAGCTGTTGGCAAAAGCAGATGAGCGAGTTGAGTTCGTCTAGTCTTGTGTATTGAGGCTGCTGCTGATCAGCAAAGCGCCGCGGGCCAGGCCACAAACACCACATCTAACATAAGAGCTCGATCAAGACCAAGATTTGATGTATTTGGCTCGTTGGCTTATGTTTCATGTTACACCGGGCAATTACGCAGGGCAAGTTTGGATAGCGAAGTGACAGGGCAGGTTTAGCATTGGGCTACACAACATCTGAAGTTCTAGAGCATCAAGAGCGTTCCGCACTGATGTTAGCAGCGCGTTCATGCCTTGCTGGCCATAGTCTTGCAGCTGGTGGCAAAAGCAGTTGAGCGAGTTAAATTCGTCGAGTCCAGTCGTGTATATCTGATCAGACTATCCGATCAGCAAAGCGCCGCGGGCCATGCCACAAACACCACATCTAATTTACAAGCTCGAATAAAAAAGAGATTTGATATATGTTTCTTTTTCTTATGTTTTTACATCGGGACATTTACGCAGTGCTAGTTTTGATAGCATAGCGACAGGGCAGGTTAACACAAAGTCTCAGGTTCTGGATTCTAAAGCATCAAGAGCAAGAGGAATGAGAGCGTTCGGCACTGATGTTGGCAGCTTGTTCATGCCTTGCTGGTCATAATCTTGAAGCCGGTGACAAAGCAGTTGAGCGAGTTGAGTTCTTCTAGTCTTGGATATCAGGCGGCTTGCTGCGACTGCAGCTTTAGCAAGTTCAACAGGTCTCGCGTTCTGAGGAGTTGTGGAAGAGAAGCTGCTGTCACTGTTGTGCTGGCGTGAAGGAGTACCACAACAAGAAAATGAAGCGCGCAAAGGCCGTGAGATCGTGGGGCTCGGGAGTTTGGGGTTGTTATGTACATCACACAGCATGATGCTGGTAGTCAGCATGTCCATTGCATTTTGCGCAATGAGTCAGTTCAACTGTCACAGAGCATCTCTTGAAAAGGCTGAAGGTTGATCTTCGCATGATTGTCCTTTGTGTTGGCATCATCGGTGTTCTTGCTAAGATCTTCGCTGTCGGTAGTAGTGGCAGTCGTGCTGGTGGTGGTGGTAGTGGTGATGGGCTGGTTGTGGTGGCGGTGGTAGCAGCAGTAGTAGCAGGAGTGGTAGAAGTGTGCTGGTGGTTGTCGCAGCATTAGTCCATAGTTGCTTGTTCAACGCGCTGAAGATTTAGGCAAGTGATACGACAATATACGTTTGACGCTGAAGATGAAGGCCAACGGGAAAGAGTTGGATCCCAAGCTCTTCGACGCCAAGGAGAAGGAACAGTTTGATTCCGCAGATCAAGCGCCTCTCTCCTGAAGAGTCCCGTGGCATCCCACAGGAGCGGGTTATTCGAGGGCCGGGCCTGCAGCCAAGAGTCGGATAGTGTAGTCAAGAGACCACGCGGCCCACCTTGAGGCAAAAGTCGTCCGGCTTGTAGCCCTTGAAGACCTTCTCCTCAAAAGGCACAAACACCTTGGAGCCCGCAGTCTTTGGGAACAGAGTCATTCCCCGCCAAAGCAAGAGGAGGACGTTGTTTGACCTGGGCCCCCGTCTCCTTCGAAACCAAAGCCTTGGCTTCCTTGGTCAGTATCATGGTGACTCGAGGTCGGTTCCGGAAGCTGCGGCGCCCGATGGATCCGTGCACTTGAGAGGGGTACACCGGTGAGCTCGGACAACTGGTCCACTTCTGCCGGAGGGAGCCGCTCGTTGAGGAGATCCGCCATGTAGCTATAACCTTTTGAAGCAGCGGTCATCACGTAGTTTTGCTTGGTGTCGGTTATCTGCTCTGGAGGTGGTTTTGGTGCTTCCCGGCGTTTGCGAGGTCGGCCCTTGAACCTCAGGTTGGGGAGTGGGCTCGTGAGCACCTTCTTGAGGACTTGAGCCCTGGCATCATCTTTCTTGTCTCCGTTATCTTCAATAAGGAGGCACCCTTGAGGTTGGCGCCCGCGACCAACAAGCATCTTCCCCTCCAGCTCAAGTAGCGATGCGCCATCCGGAAGAAGCACACCGCTGGTCCACGCCAAACGCGCAAATCCTCTTTGTTGCGAGGCTGTCCATGCGCGGACGGCGAGTAGAAGTAGACCATCTTACCCGGGGCGTATTTGCCGCGCCGCGGGTGCGTTCTCCACCAGGCGCTCTTTTCAAAGATTTCTTGAGACGCTCATGCACATCTCCTCGTAGTGTCGCAGTCCGCACCGCTGCCCTCATCTCGCTTTGCCGAGCCATCTCGCCCTCAATCGAGACAGCGTAGCGGCTTCCCACACATGCTCATCTAGCCCAAGGAAGAAGGCTTGCTGTCCAAAAACGAGCGCGTAGGCCGAATGCTCGTTTCGGCTCTGTCACTTCGCTATCCAAACTTGCCCTGCGTAATTGCCCGGTGTAACATGAAACATAAGCTAACAAGCCAAATACATCAAATCTTGGTCTTGATCGAGCTCTTATGTTAGATGTGGTGTTTGTGGCCTGGCCCGCGGCGCTTTGCTGATCAGCAGCAGCCTCAATATACTACAAGACTAGACGAACTCAACTCGCTCATCCGCTTTTGCCAACAGCTGCAAACTTTTGACTATGAAGCCTATGGCTCCTACGACGCTATGACGTATGAGTTGCTCAGAGCTTCAGTGGCCTAGCAACTATATGGACTAAGGGCTCCTGTTGTTGGATGGATAAGTTGCGATTGTTCGGGGGGAGAGATACAAGTCAGTGTCAACGACGAGTACCCCAACCTCCCGGCGTTGGAACACATACCAAGCACATACTCCAAAATCGAATGTTTGTGTGGAACACACGCTAAACCTGCCCTGTCACTTCCCTCGCAAAACTTGCACTGCGTGATTGTCCCAAAGTAGCATGCAAAATAAGCCAACAAGCCAAATAAATCAAATCTCGGTCTTGATCGAGCTCTTATGTGAAATGTGGTGTTTGTGGCCTGGCCCGCGGCGCTTTGCTGATCAGCAGCAGCCTCAATATACAAGACTAGGCGAACTCAACTCGCTCAACTGCTTTCGCCAACAGCTGCAAGACTTTTGACTATGAAGCCTATGGCTCCTACGACGCTATGTCAGCTTGACCAACAAGTCTTCTAAAAGTTCACGATGAGCAGCGGCAATCACCTCCGGATTCACCCACACCTGGGTTCCTTGAGGACCAATGCGCCCACTACCACGATGACCTCGGTGAGAATGGCCGGCTTGGCTCGCGGCTTCCACTTTTGGTTGTTCGACAAGACCCGGGGAGATCTGGAGGATCTTAATTACGCTCAGCATATGGCCTGGCAAAAGCTCCTCGTTTGTGGTACCAGAAGGTCAAGGAAGGCCTCAAAGCCTGTGGCTTCACCGAGATCGACTTCCAGCCACCTTTGTCCACCTCCGCATAAAGAACAAGCAGGTCGTCCAGGCCATTCTTTGTCTTCATGTGGATGACGGCTTCCCTGATCAAGAAGGCTCGCTCGGCGGATTGCTTTGAGGAGCGTCCGCATCCTGAATGATATGAAGAACTGCAATGTTGGCCACTGCGGGCTCTAATTAGCACGTGCCTGGAGACAACTTTGTCGTGGAAGGCCGACTACCACAGGCCCGCCCACTTGGTGCTGCCTAATTTCCTCTACAGCGCGAGCCGCCTCGCTCAGCAGGTGAGTGGTGCTACAGGTCAGACCTCAAGAAGGCGAACACAGTCCTTGCGGAGATGAAGCAGGCGGCCCAGAATGTCCAAGCTCGCTTGTGGATGGAGGCGATCGCTGCCCCCGTCCTCGTCACTTGGATCTGGAGCAGCTGTGGCACCGAGAGGCGAGGTTCCTCGGACGAAAGTGGAGTTTTGACTGGCTCAGGCCGAGCCAGCGTGTTGGAGTTTCGCTCCAACGGCTCCAACAAGGTGTCGCGAGTGGTTCGTTCTTCGATGGGTGCCGAGAGCTGCGCTATGTCCTCCGCTACCGACCGTCTGGTGTACAACCTCTGAAGCTCCATGACACATTAGCCTACGGCAAGCTCAAGGTGGGATCGGATTGGCGGGACCATCTGCAAACCGCTGGCCATCTTGTGACTGATGCAGGATCGCTGTTTAATCACACCGATGGCAGCAGGTTGACCGTTTGATGGCAAGCGAGAGACAGACCTTACTAGACATTTTGTCTGTGAGGCAGATGGTCCAGCTTTGCTTGTGGTGGGTCCATACGTGGAAGCAGTATGCAGATGTCTTGACGAAAGAGATGGCTGATGAACTCTTCCAGAAGTACCGGACTGACTCCCGCATCAACTTGATGAGGCGGAGCAGCTGGAAGAGGACCGAAGGTCTTCGCTGAGCTCAACGAGAGCGAAGGAAGATTCGAATGACCGTTTCGAAAAAGTCGGCCAAGTGATGAATTCCACTTGGACGCCATCCGCTTTGATGTAATGTAGTGGAGCTCAGGTGCAACATTCTCTTTTTGGGATGTGACGCTTTAGGGCATTGCACCTGAAGCTGCGATTGCCGACCCGCCTGATCTCGAGCATCGATGCTTTCGCATAGCAGCACAAACAGCTTTTTGGCTTGCCTTTGCTCGCTTGGTTGTGTGGTTCCTGTTGGAATCATAGGGTAAGCTTGAAAACCTGCTTTACAGAGGCTGTCGTGAGCAGCATCACTGAGTCTCCAAGCTTGCCGAATATGATACAACACAATAACAAATCCAGCACACTGTGCTATGTCGGAGTCTCGTGTGAAACGTGATGTATGGGAGCATTACTTCCATTGTTCGGCCGGCAATACCATCAAGAACACTTGGTCCGTCACGCTGCCCAGTACCGTCGTGCAAACTCGTCATCAGATGTTTTTCCAAACACGGTAGCTATTGGTACCAGGGTGTTACACACACGCACACACATCCCCAGAACCAACCCCCACCCACACCACGCCATCTTCAGACCAGCTCTTCAGACCGACAGACATAGTGACACGGAGGCGCAGGCACGCTTGCATGCACCCACGCACACACGTGCACGCACATACACATTAGTCAACTTTGCCGATGTGAGCGAGCCAGCAGTGTCTTTGATGCTATCTATCACTCGTCATGTACACTGTCGACCATGGCATGGTTGCCAGTCATACATATTTCGCATGCTTCCGAGTGTTTCAACGCAGACTAGTGACTAGTGGCTCGAAGTCCCTAGTTAATCCATGCCACGGAAGGTACAGGTGTCTGGTTATATAGTGAATACGCCAGTTGTTTCTGGCTATTGCTTGCTTGGGTGGCCTTGACGAGTTTCTAAGGTTTTGCGTTGGCCAAGGACATGGAGATGAACGCCGCTAGCCACCTGGCAGCCGTGAACCGCACGGTTCTCTTCGTCAACAGCGACGAGTTGCTTCGCGCGCTCCTCGCTCTCACCGAGGAGAGGGGTGTCAGGTCACTCACGTTGGCAGCATTTGCCGGCAAAAGCATCCCAGCTGCGACCTCTGCCACGAGGAGAAAAATTATCCCCTGGTGTTCGGCTGCGTGGCTGGAAAGGACCGCACCGGTTTGCCACACGGCGAGAGAAATGTTGGAATCAATAGGTGACACCCTTGGACCTTGGGGCCCGGTGGAAAGCCTCGTGTTTCACCTCCCCCTACCCGCGTCGCATCGCGGCGAATCAATGATGACACGAACAATGTCGACAGCGACTGCGTGAATCACGATAGCGGATATGTTCTTATGCCCAGCCGTCATGGTTGGGCTTTCCCTGTTCTGATTCTTTCCGGGTCAGGCGTGGGTCATGAACAATGGAAAGCTTCGGCCGAAACAGTCGCTAGCGTGCAACTGTGCGACCACAGAAAGTCGGCTCGAGCTTATGCAGAGACTAGCACAAATAAAAGTTGCAACCGTTCCTGTGTGCTTTTGTCTGGTCGCCTTTGTACGGAACCCGGGAGAACAGTCGAATCGTCCAATGTGGCCCGGCCACCATTCACGAAAAAGCGCGTGCGTGTCCAGCGGTGCGTGTCTTTGTGACAGAATCTTAAGGTTGAGCTGCCTCATTTTGTCAGCCCTGGGCTGTGACCGCGAGACGATCGTACATGACTATTTGAAGACCAACGAGGCCGCACGACACATCGACGCTTGTAACCAGGTGGCGCAGCACCTCTGGTGCCTTTGCCGAGACCTTCAGTTCTCCTTCGTTTTGTGTGTTGTGTCCCTGTGTCGCTTGTTCCGCTTTGTGACGTTGCAGAGGTGGCGGCAGCTGGCAGCTGAGTCGCCGGAGAGATGGCAGCGGATGCAAGCGACGCTCCCGACACTCCGCTTCGACGCGACCTGGCCGGGTCTCGACGGCTCCGAGCGGCCACCCGCAGAGACGTCGCCCGCGGAGACAGCGGACGTAACGAGGGAGTCACAGTCCGAGTCCGAGGCGAGGCTTCGGTCCTCATGTGGAAGCCACCATGTCCGCTTCACACACGATTGCTCCGAATCTCGGAGGCGCTTGCCGTGCTTCAGGGTTCGGTGGCCTATCTCGGAACTCTCGAGTACACCTTGGATCTGCTGGACAGTGAAGGAGTCAGCGCGTGTTGCTTGCTCCGGACTGCGATGGCGATGGCGAAGTGATGTGCTCAGCGTTTCGCCTGAAGGAGGAGCTCTGGCCTACCTGGACTCCATAGGCTTTGGGGGCCCTGAGCTCGAGAGGCTCCTGGCCATCCTGACGGTGTAAGAGCAAAAAAGGGGACCTGTGCTCAAGTGGACTTCCAGCCACGCTGAGCCTTGGATTTAGATTTGTTGGCTGTGCCGATCCGGTCCTCAGCCACTCCTCGAAGTTGTGCTGATCTGAATTTGTTGATATTGGTGTCGATGTATCTTGCTGCTAGGCCATTTGGCCGCAGATGCCCGTACCTTGGAGTGACAGCCAAGGGCAGGGGCGAAACTGCAACCAGCTCAGGTCAGGCATGGTGCAGGCTGACCGGGGTCGACAATCGAAATGCAGATGTTGATTTCATGACGTGCGTTTCCAGGTACCAGCCGGGTCCGCACCGTTTGGAGCTGTGGTGGCGGTGGGCAACCCACCAGCCCCAATGGGGCCGGGGACTTACTAAAATGGGATCAGGAAGGTTTCCGTCGTTGTTCTGCAATGCGTAGGGCGCGGCTGCCATACCGGCTCGGGTGCCCAGACGATGCTTGTCCTGCAGGGCTTGTCGTAGCTTGAAGGCTTGTCTTCTTGCTGTTCCCAGGACCATCGTTGCAGGGCCAGCCCAAAGTCCGGCCCCTTCGTCTGCACCGATGAGCGGTGCGGCACCTGGGTTGGTCGGGTCAAGGGTGAGCGGGATTCTGAAACTTGTTATCTTGTTGTCCTTAGGTTCGGTGCGCAGCGTGGCTTCCTCTCCGCCTTTAGCTTGGATGGTCCTGTGGCAGCACATGATGCTCTTCAATTACTGCTAAGGGCACCGACAGCACCTCCGGGGCATGGTGGTGCCATGCAGAAAGCCCAAGCCAAAGCAGTGCCACATGCACACCCGGCGCACCCTGGGACAGTGCGGTCGCGAACCGGGCACGGAGCCCCGGAAAACAGACAAAGAGCGCCTGTGTAGGCCAAAGTCTCTTAAAATCTCGTAGTAAAGAGCCGTCTGACTTCAGGCAGTCGTAGTATCAGCTACTGAGGGCTTTGGAGTCTGAGCTCGCTTAGGATGGAGACACCAGGAGATCGTTCCAGCAAGGCGCAAAAGGGGAGGAGCCCGGTGGGCACGGTGTGCAGTCTGCGCAGTGCTCAGCACTGCTGTCGGCATCAGGCTCCATCCCGGACGTCCAGTGTGGACTCTGGTGTGTCGCATTTCAGGAACGGCCAGACTTGCACCGAGCCAATTCGAGCCTTCGAGTCGCAGGACCCCCAGCCGAGACTCAGATTTCCGGGAGCCCGGAGCCAAGAAATGCTTTTAGAGTCTTTAGAGCTGTAAGAGCAGACTCGAGCAGAGCAGAGGTCACGGTTCTATTCCGGCCAGAGGCGCAACCTGGCGGCGGCATGTCGTTCACGTCTTTAGTGTGTACGGCTCGTGAGGTCGCCAAGCGTGGAGTCGTCGGCGAGCCTGCAGAAAGTTCAAACAAATTTGCACCAAAGTGGGCACCCAAAAGCCCTCGGTTTAAACTGTTTGCGCGCTCGGTTTATGTTGTCAAGTGGCCATGTGGGTCTGGCAGTGCTGAGGCCGACAGCACATGCAAGAGGTCGAGCAGACTATGCAGGCATGTGCAGCACACCCGTCGATTTTGCAGATAATCATTTCCAGACGCAGAGTCTGGATGCAGCCAGCTCACAACCGCCTCTTATGAAATCCATTCACGTGGTGCACCTGTCATCTATCATCGCGGCACAGCTGTAAGATGGCTTCGCAGGCCATGCGAGGAGCCTTGGAGAGTTCCAAGGAGCTGCTCACGAGGAGCTCGCTTGTGCGGACAGCTCAGACCTCGCACCATCTCGCAGCCTTCGGAGAGAGGCGAGCTGCGAAGGCACGGCGACGATGTGCTCAGCACAGTGAGTGCAGCAAACGAGAAGGAGCCCACAAGCTTGGAGGAGCTGACACGGAGGCTGAGGGAATTGCAACTCTCAGCAAGCGTCCTGCGCGTCGTAAACAGAGGCTCCAATCTCAGCAAGAAGCTTTGATCGCCAAGCTGACCCAACGCAGAGGGCTTACCTGTGCAAGTTCTGAATTTGTGTGGAAAGCCCGGAAAGCTTTGCATCCTTCTCCCTTCAATCGGCCCGGGACAAAACCCCAAACGCGTCTCACTTCGTTTCATAGAGGCTGGGAACAGCGCTTTGCCGCTCTCGAGCAGGTACCTCCCTTGCACTTGCCACAGCTTTGCTGAAGCATTCTCATGAACTGGTGGAGCTCTTTTGATTGTCAGGCTCTCAGCAGCGGCCTCGAGGTGGCCACGGCCGCCACGGGCTCCATGAATGACCGCCAGTAGCTCGGAACCTCGGGGGCCCTATGAATGGCTTGGCATGTGGTGTCAGACGTCCAGGGCTGACACGGTTCGTCAGTTTGGCAGAAGTCTTGGAGGGTGCCGTCGAGCGGGTGGGGACCCTCAGGCTGCATGGACCGCACCGGGCTGAAGCGAATAATATGGCGCAGGTGATCCACAGCAGCAAGGACATCGCGACGCCTGGAGCTGAAGATGATTGAAGATCGAAGTTACAATCTTGCAGCATTTGTCACGCGGCCGTCCGAAAATCAGGCTCTCGCGGAAAGTCAGCCAGATTGAGGCAGCCGTTCTTGGATGAGGGGAAGGGAAGACGAGAGCCTCGCAAGGGTGGCTGTTGGGCCTTTGCAGCCTTCAGGATGATGTCGCCTGCCTGGCACAGGAGCTGGTCCGCTACTGCGACAAAAGGGGGAGGGGCACGGTCCTTTGCTATCGAGTGTGTGTGGGGTGTGGAGGCCAGCGACCAGAAAGGTCGAAGCGAGGCCGTGACCCTTGCAGAGGCTGGGGCCCGGGAAGCCGGGCACGCTTCCGTGGCCTTTGTCCAAGGTGGATGCGGCCTGCGAGGAGCTGCGCCGTGAGCTTGGCCGGGGCCTAGAATGCCACGACACCTTCATCGCCGGCAAGTGTTGATTCCGCAGTCATCGGGTCGGCACAGCTACAGCTACCAGCAGTTTTCGCAGCCCACAAGAAGATTCCCTCATAACCTCACATTGCCTCGCATCCTCCTCGCATCCTCTCGCTCATGAGCTCGCGCTCGCTCCATGCAGCTGCCCGGGCACTCAGCCTGGGACGTCGGGTCGGATGTTGTTCGGTGTGCAGCTTTGTGGAGGTCGGAGCCTGGCATGGGAGAACTTACAGAATACTTTCGCGAAGCAGGAGCTTTTGTTCTGCTATTGCAAAGCAGTGAGGCAAAGGCCCGGGAACTCAGGAGAAGCTTCGCCAGTGCACAACAGCTGGTCGGAGCCTCGCTAGTGTTCTTTTCCAATCTTCTTAAAGCGACTCTCCGTTTTGGAGGCTCGGCACTTGGGCTCCCCACCAGAGCTCCTCGGCGCTTTGGAGCAGCTGCCGGAAGTAGCTCGGCTTCCCGTGTCGAAACCAGGCGGAGGTTACGCAACTCTTTCCTCCCCAGGGTTTCCCTTGCTCTTCGTCTCTGACTCCGTTCCCTCTATGGTGGTCTCTCTTGTCTCAGGCCCCAACTGTTAATGTGGTGGCATCTGGCATCAGGGAGTTGTATGGGTTGTGCCATGGTTTAGATCGGTCCTGGCAGTATCCTGTCTTGCTCTGAGTTGCCGCAGCCATAGGTGTGCGTGGATTGTGTCGAGCCCTGCCCGCTGTCGTGACAGTCCACGGTGCCCAGCCAGTGTCTCGGTCCCGGCTCTCTTTTTCTGCTCTGTCTGCACCGGCCCTGCACTTGCGCTCGCAGCCGCTGAGCTTGAGCCCACGCAGGCCTCAGCACGTACGTACCGCCGTGTCCACACGCGCTCCGGTTCGTTGTCTGGGCCAGGACAATTCAATTCCCCAAACAGCGTGGCGACACTATGGGATCTCTGCACTGAGAGCACAGAGGGTGATCCATGCCGTATAGTCTATAGTGGTGTGCAATTATTTGCTTGTAGCGTAAGTTCCAGGACTTTCGTGTTGTCCAACTTGATCAAGGAGGCTTGCAACCGCCACAGTCCCGTGCGGATTGGAAATCGTGTTCCCGCCACGACAAAAAGCGCAGGGATAGTGATAGACGGAACCTTCTGGGGACCTGACGGTGGCTTGACAGAGGTTTATTTGCAGCATTTTGCAGCTGGATCCTTGGACTGTCGGCGGCAAGGAACGCAGCGCGATATCAGAAACACTTACATGGAATTCTGTGCAGGGACAGTTTGAGCCCAGAGCGTTCAAACTGATGCCCTGGAGAAGCCGCGCTTTGATCTGTGCTCGGATAGCTGCGGGCCACGACATAAACGACGCTGCATGAGTTCGATTTTTGACGAATTTGCGAAACGAGATGTGGCATGTGCAGATGGGCGCGGCCATGCACGGGTTTCGTCGTTGGTTCGCTGACAGGCAAACAGAACACAGACAAAGAGACGCGCGCACACACACACACAGTTGACAAACAGACTTCCTTACCGAGGTGAGTGATCTCACACTCACGCGCCGAGTGTCAGAACTTCAGCAGACAACAGTTTTCGACAGGCTGTTGCTGCCGCTGCACGTCGCATGAAGAACGCACCACGTCACATCGCTGTCGTTCGAGGACAAGGGTCCTGGCCCTTGCTTGCAGGCTCAATGTCTGTTTGTTCGTTGGCCTGTCTCTTCATCATTCCGCATGTCTCTCCGTGTTTCTCTCGCATGATTTGTGGAATTTTGGATCTGAGGCATCTCGAAGCAGTTTCGGTTCGGACGGCGGTCTGAAGCAAGCCCTGGGCGAATTGGCACGCCGATTGCCACGGGATGCCGGTGAACAGGCCCTTTCGACCCAGTCGTCACTTGCACTCACAGAAACTCTGTGGGGAGTGGCCGTGGCCTTTCCCAGGTGCCATGGGAGCCTGCTTGGACACCACGCTTGGCAGCAGTGCTCAACCAGCTGGGTGCACAAGGCGCGCTTTAGGCGGAAAGGGAGAGAGCGCTGAGCGCTCCTTGTTGCAAGTCGCAAGCGGCGGCTAGCGCCTCAGGGGCCAACTTGCGCTTGACCAACGGCCTGAGCAATGCGCTACTCCAGGCTGCAGGAAATGACCATGAATCACTGAAGACAGAAGAGACTACCGTGAGAGCTGTCAATCTATGTGAGGCCACCGCAGATGTGCCCACTCTGTTGGACAGGCCGTGGTGAAGTGCGCGTCAGTCTGCAAGTCCCGGCAGTTACGTGCAGGTGCCAAGGCTTCGCAAATAACTACGTCGTCGCCGTTTTGCTTGAGGAGCTAGAGGCGGCGGCAGCAAGCGAGCGGTGGTGCATCCGGGCATGCTGTATGCTGTTACATGCAGTCTTCGGAGGAGCGGTGCTCTGCTGGCGCGAGTGGTGGAACTCCGGAGAAGTGCGCTGTGCCCCTCTCGGAGTTGCTGCCGCTTTTGCAAGGACTTGCCATGGCCCGTTTAAGCGGCGGCTTGGCCGGAGCCGCCGGAGCGGAGCCAGGGCCTGGCGGGCCTGGCCTCATGGCATCCTTGGGCCCCGGAACGCTCGCCTGCCTGCATGCGGGGCTTGCGAACTCCGGCGTCGCATCCCTCTCCACGCCACAGCTTCTGCAGCTGATCCAAAGCTCGGTGCCGAACTTACCACGAGAGAAGAAGAAGAAGGAGGGAGAGCGAGAGACAGAGAGACAGAGACAGTGCAGTGCTTGCGGTGTCTTGACTTGCGGTGCTTGCAGGTCTCTGGACAGGACGGGCCGCTTGCCGAGCTGATCGCAGACTTGCCATCGCGAGTTCAGAGGATGTCTCTTCCTGAGCTGGCGGCGGCGGCGCCGGCGTTGAGTACAGGAGATGCCGCCTGGGCGCGGCTGGAGGAGCTGACACGAGTGGACTTAGACTCGGAGAGCTTTGAACTCGCGTTGGCAGTGGCCTGCGTGCTAAAATTCCCTCCTTTCGAAAAGCACCGTGAAATCCTTGAGCAACTGGAATCTGCAGCGGCCTCCGCATCCCCAAGCTTACAAGCACGACTCTTGCTCCTGGCGCTTCGGGAAGCCAGCACGTCGGATACGGAGCAGGAAGAGAAGGACACTAGCGGCACTAGCGTTGTGAATCGGATACTGACAGATGTGGGTGGGCGGTTAGCTGCAGCAGATCTCGGTGGCATCCCCTGGGCGCATGCAGCAGAGTTGCTTCAGGCACTGGCCAGAAGTTCAGCACAGGCACCACCGGGGTTGGTGGGTGGTTTGGTGGAGGTTGTCTTTGCAGGGGACATGTTTGATCGGAAGCTCGATGAGCTGGCAACTGTATTCTTCGCCTTGGCAGAGCTGGGGGCGGATCTCGATAACCTCGCAACGCGTTGTGACCTGGCGGCGAAGCTTGCTTCCGGGGAGAAACTGGAGGCCGAGGCGTTGATCCGCCTTTTCTGGGCGATGGCCATTGGCAAAGTACAGGACCCTGTGGCCTGGCAGCTTTGCGCCGCACGCGTCACCGACTCCGTTACTGCCTCTGATTTGCCGGAGCTGTTGGCCCTGCTGCGCTCTGAGGCAAGCGCCCTCCATTGGGGCAATTGGTGAATTTGGTGACTGGTGTTCATGTCAGAGTCTTGCGCAAGCCCTTCCGCCCTTTATCAATCGCCTCGTCACTCAAGGTCCCAAAGACCCTAGCACCTGGCGTCTTGTCAACATGCCTGCGCAAGGCTTTAACAGCAATACGTCGAGCATCAAGATCTCGTCGGCGAAAAGTAGTGGGAGGACGCGTTTCTGGTACCACCCTGGACCGCAGATGAGCTTCACCGTGCCACACACACCACGTCAAATGTCCTACAAGTTCAAACTGTCGGTGCGCGCAGTTGAATTGACAAGGGCTGTTCCCAGCTGTGCACAACAAGTAACAAGATGAGTTTGCGTTCGAGTATCGCCGTCTCGCCCTGGATCCTTTTGGCCATATTTGATGTGTCAAAGACTGTTGGCAACCGAGCTAGTTCACCACCCAACAACATGTAGCGTTGTGCAGAAGAAGCGGAAGTCGGAGTGGATCATGAAGGGTGGGACTGAATCTAGTGAATCTGAGTGTTCCCGGCTTGTGGCACAAGATCGTCCAAGATAAGGTCGCGGGACGGCGCAAGTACAGGCGTACTATAGTATGATTGAAAACCAACAGGGGCCGTCCTCGGCTTTTTGGAAGCGTTCGGTGCCACGTGAAAATCGGAGGCTGAGGAGGCGCGGCGCCAGCAGCTGCAGGAGCTGGAGGCAGAGAATCAGCCCAAGGCTCGCATTCCGTTATACCACCGGGGCAAGTGTCTCAGGGGCTTCTAAACAATGCTGAGGTCCTTGAGGTTCCTCGCCATGCATGGAATGCGGTGTTCGGACTGTCTAAGCAACTGCTCTTGTGCCGCGGTGTGTAAATACACCCTTGATATACATCTCCTTTGACGCGGGGTCTGGTTCGTCTACGCGTGAGAGGCATTTTCTCGCAGGCAAATTTGACACTGTACAACCGTTAGCTTAGTTCTCCTCCCTGGGGAGAAACTTGCAACTTGCAGCTCTTGCAGCTCTTGCAGCTCTTGCAGGCTGCAGGCCAGGCCAGGGCGGCACTGGTGACAAGGCCTGCAGCAGGCTGGCGCCACAAAGAGGCCTGCGGCCACCAGTCTGCAGTTCTTCTTGGCCACGGGAGCACGGCTTTTGCTGCCAGGGGCAGCCGCTCACCGAGCTGAAAGTAGGCATTGCAAGAGATGGGTTTGTGTGGCACGTCCATGTTGCTTTCCCGGATGCCCTGGTGAACAGGCCGCATCGTGAGTGGCAAGGCCCCGGTGCATCGCCTTCATTGCCATAGGAGTTCGGGAGTGCGTAATGTGGTGCAGGTCACCAACTGCTACCGGGACATGGTCTTTGTGGATATCAGGGCAGATTCTTGGGCCTGATAAATGCGATTGCTTCCATAACTCAGAATTAAGTGTGCACCTTGTTTGCATCTGGCACCCCTTGTAGGAGCAAGATGGCTGCTTCCGTGCGCCTAAAGGGCAGTTCCGTGTCGGTGAGACACTGCGGAACCTGGCCATCCGTGCTGTCGACCTGGAGAAGGCCTAAGAAAGAGCGGAGGAAATTTCGGAGGCAAGCTTGTGCCTCGGGCATTTTCTCAGGGCTACGTGCACCTTTCCGCACCCAAGCCGAAGCCGGCCAAGCCCTCGGCACCGAAGGCTCGGAAAGGCTCGGAAGGTTCTCATCGCCGAGCTTTGCTCGTCAGGGCAAAGACGGCAAAGCAGCCGCGGGTCAGGCTGGTGAATTTTCATCGCAACCGCAGGCATCTTCAAGAGCTCTGCGTGCGACTAGTCGAAGCTCCGCATGGAGAAAACGTCACGACGTCGCAACGAACTACCCAACACTAGCGTGGCGAGTCTGAATCGGACTCGCGTCCCCAAGACTACTCCTCGTTGCTACTCCCCGCAACGCAGTGGACCCAAACGGCAATTCACGCCAGGTCTGGACAGCATTGTCCACCAAGCCCACATCAGGCTGGCAACATAAAGAGGTCCGCCGTGAGGGATTCGTAGAAGTGCGGAGCGGCAGAAGCTTGGCAATGCAAGTTTACGCTGTGCAATTTGCCTCAATCCGTGCAGGGGCAGCCGCTCGCAGAATTGGAAGTAGGCCATCTGCCCCGTCAGTTGGTCAGTGATTGCTGCTGCACAGAGATGCTGCCTAAGCTTTTGCCAGGTCGCATCGTAAGCGGAAAGGCTCCGACGCTTCGTCAGATCCGTCGTTTCGAAAGCCAGTGACAACACTGACAAACCGTGATCAGGTGACAAACTGTTTCCTGAACCGGGTCTGGGTGGACATTGGAGCCGCTACTCGGATCTGATCTGGAAGATTCTTAGGAATTTCAGATCTCTGCCCTCACTCCTCTTTGTGCCGAGGAGCGGGATGGCTGCTTCCGCACAGGTGAGCGGCGCTTCCAAGTTGGAGAGGTGCTGCAGAACCTGACCATTCGAGCCGTCGACCTGGACAAGGCGCTTCGGCTTCGCTCTTTGTTGCGATTTTTGTCTTTGAGAAAGGGAACCATCCTTGCGTTCTTGCACTTGCACTTGCAAGGGCTTCGTGCACATCTCCCCACCGAGCTGAGCTGCCAAAAAGAGTTGCCTAGAGTCGCCTTCCCCTTGCACCGTGACATGTGTTCGATGACCGGGAGATGCAACGCGACTGTGCGTGCAAGGTCGTAGGCCGGTGCTGAACGTCGAGGGTGAAGGCAACTTTCCTTTCACTTCAAGTATCAGTTCTATTGGTTTTGAGCTCTTCTGATCTCACTTGTTTCCCATCCTTTTGTGCTCAAGTGCACTGACATTTGCGCTGCTTTGTCTTTCTCTACTGTCTCTCTTCCCTTTTGTAGCTGTTCATCTTTGTCTTCGAGGCTCTGGCTCCAACGGCTCTGTGAGCTCTGGGACTTCTCTGAGCTCACTGTCCGCCGCCCTGGGCCTGCGACCCAGCCCCGCATGGACTCCCACGAAGCTCTTTCAAGAACTGCTTTTACTTGGCGATCACCTTCTCCGTTAGACTCTCTCTCTCTCCGCTCCGCTCCGCTCCGCTCCGCTCCTCCGCTTCTATCTGAGGCGATCTCTGCTCCGCTCTTCGCTCCGTTCTCTTTTGAGGCGAGGAACGCACGGAGCGGCTCCGGCTCAGCGCCGAGCAGCGACGCCCAAAGCCCAGCCGCAGAGCCTTCGCTCTCCGCTGTTGCAGCCTCGCACTCCGCCTGGCTCCGCCTTTCCGCCTCTCTCGTCTGCAGGCGTGGCAAAGCAGGCCGAGCAGCTGGAAAGCCGCCGCCTCTCCGCTGTTTGCCCGTAACGGCGGCAGATGCGGCAGCTCAGGTCGCTTGCAGACGGCCACCGAGCAGCTGGCGCAGGTCGCCCGCGCACAGCAGGAGGCCAGGCGCGCCGCCGCATCGTGCCGCAGCGCAGAATGCACGTACTAGCGGCTAGCGGTAGAGCGTCGTACATAGGGTTTGCTTCAGGCCGGCACGTCCTCTCCAGGCAGGGCCCAGCAGAGCTTGGAATCAGCGCATCTGAAGTAATTATAAGTGGTATTCGAATTTTGCGGGGGCCCACAGACTCAGGAGCTGGGACATCGGGGCGGTGCCGCCCTTGGCCAATTTTTGCACGTTGTTGATCGTTTTCAGCTCCGCCTTAGCTGAAAGCTTTCCGTGCCATGGCAATCCGTGGCGATCGTGATCGTGGGACATGTTTCAAGGGGCCATTTTTCTGCATTATGCCGTATCACTTCCTATCGAATCGTCTTGAGCTGGTGCTGTGACCGTGTAACACCCTAAAACACTTTGCGATTGGTGCAACTCGACAGATGAGTGCTCGATACGTGGACCTCGGTTGTAGCTCCACGAGTCGTCCCTAACCCCACCAACTATCGGAGAAGGGCACAAGAAGGATGTGGGCTTCGCCTCCGGCAACTGCGGAGAGTAGCGCAAGATGGCGGAAAACTGGAATTTCCGATTCCACTCTAGCAAAAGCTGGAAATTCTAGGACAAGCTGTTTTCTGCATTAGGGTGGTCTAGCCACCTTGCTTAGCTCAACCTGCCTGATGTTATTCGTGGTTGAGGAGCTTGCAATCAAGGCTTCACTGGGTGCCTCGGGGGTGGGGGTGCACTGGCTGCGACCTGACTTGACCCAAATTTGCAAGTGGGTGCTACTTCATCGGTTCACTCGAGCCAGTGTGTCGCTGGGCTGAGGTCTTGTCACACGAGTGTGCAATCACCGGCAAGTGCCGACTGATTTTCGTGCATATTTCGACCGAATAGGTTCGCGCTAGTCGGCCGAATTCGCCTGCCATCCGTGCACACAGCGAGGCTGGCGTTGCTGGCCGGGAGGTCTCGGCGGGTCTCTGGCTCCGGGTCTCGATCGCCGGCTTCCCAGATTCAGTTCGTGGGACCTCTTTGTGCTTGTGGTGTTGATCGCTTCGGGTTCTTCTGGGTTGGTGCGGAGGCTTGGCTCACGGTTGATCGGACCTATCGAGGAGGCTGGGGAACCACCTGTCGTGCCCAGAAAGATGCACAAGAAGTGGCCTTGAGGAAGAGGAGGATGAGGAGGGGAACAAAGCAAAAGCGAAGGGAACCGCAGCCCAGCTGGCACAGCGCCGCTCACTGAAGGGCCTTCTTCTCGGAGCTTCATCAGGATGCCGAGAAGCCTCGTCAGCGTAGTGATCGCCAAGTTGCTGAGGTTGGGAGACTTCCGAGGCACCCGCAGCTCCCGAACAAAGCGACGGAGGTCCAGTGGCCCAGCACTGGTTCACTATTCGGGCTCTCTGCCGGGACTCTGCCGCTCCGCTCCTGTCCAGGCATCTTCTCGCGGATCCTTGGAAGGTCGGACACGGACTTGACTGCGCCGTCTGCCCTGTGCAGAGAGTTTCCGCCCCTCCTTGCGGCAGGTAGCTGAGCGGTGGTTGGTTGCTGCTCCGCCGCTCCGGCCCGGAAGGCTCCGCCATCCGCCATCGATTTCTCCAGGTGAGAAAAGTTGCAGCTCCCCTTTGCTTTGCAGTCCTGCATCTGCACTGTCGCGTGATAGCAATGCGGCTGATGTTAAAGCTGGAAGGATTTTATATACTATTGTCGTCCTGACGATCATGTGGTTATGACCACATGTACTCCCGAACTCATTACTGCCCAACTCAAAGCCTTCATCCCGCCCGAAAACTTGATCTTGAAGACGGATGGCTCCAACCCAACTGCTTTGTGTCCAGCTTGATAGTGCCGCCGTACGAAGCGACACCACGGACTTGGGGCAGGCAGCGGACTAAAGTTCTTGTGGCCAGCGGCTGACCCAGCTTCGCTTCCTCGTGGTCCCGACTCCTCGGCTTCAAAAAGCGTCCCAATACTGGGGGGGCATGAAGCCCCGTGGAAGCTTCACACGGCTTCAAACACCCTCCCAGTAACTCAATATGGGGGATTCACGTGCGAACAGCTACATGACCACAACACGGAGCAGTGTATCCAAAAGCCCAAGCTTAAGCAACTTGCTTCTGGCCCAAAGCCCCGTCTTGATCCCCAGTTTATCCAGAACTCGAAACCGATATTTCGGGGCGGCCGGAGCCCTCCAAATTCTCACCCCGAAGTTTTCCCACCATGTTGTATCCCAGACGCAAACTAATCCGGCCCAGGAGCTTGTCTTTTGCCCGAGCCACACGCTCAGTTTGTTAATCGAGCGAGCATAGTGAGTGTAAAACACAGCATGCGGGCTCAAGACAGGTTGGTTTTTTGCACCACGTGGCCCGTGGCTAACTTGAAATCCTAGTCCGGCCAGAGAGTTCGGCTCGAGCCCAGCTCGAAACCCCATCCGGCCCAAGACTTGAAGAAACAAGGAATTTGGATGGCTTCAACCCGACTGCTTCGTGTAGTGCCGCCGTACATAGCGAAACCACCGACTTGGGGCAGGCAGCAGACTTAAGTTCTTGTGGTTGCATCACGAAGCCAGTGATTGACCCAGCGCGCTTCCTCAAGGTCACCTTTTCAGAACAACTAGAATTGTAACAATATCCCGAGCTGAGCCAGCTTTTGTCCTCCGTCGTCGTAGGGGTATGTTTAACCGTGTAACTACATCTTTTGCAAGTAGACGGACGCAGACCGCATGTTTTTCATCCCATATGACGTGATCAATGCGGTGGTCTGTTTAGAAAGCAACAGCCCAACCAATGGTGATGGGCTCGGCCATGGCCCCCAAGCAGGAGGAAGACATGCAAGGCTGGGGGGGATTCTCCAGTGTTGGGATTTGTGGGGTTCAGTATACTTAGGTAGGTAGTTCTGATCAGATTACCCCCCCAGTCCAGGCATACTGTTCTGACGTGTTTCTAGGATGGGATTGCTTTTATATAAATTAGCTTGGACAGAAGCGCCAGAATCCTACATCCAACAGCCGCAGCCTTGACTCATCCATTCACTTGACTCCCGCCCCAACGAGCAGGCTGTGCAACACTGTCAGTGCCACGTATGCTCGGAGCCCAGACCACTCGTATGGCATGACCATGTTGTACCTCAAATTATTTGTTCATTCGTTAGGCAATGCATGCAGGTTCAGTTTTTTGAGGCATCGCGGCTGCTGGCTCCCAGCCAGCTGGGATTGCATGAAGTGCTTCTAGATTCTAGTTGTGCAGCTTACCGAGGCACATCAGCTTTCGGGGCTGCCTTTGTCCGTCAGGCGGGTGGATCGATATTGGCAGCTGTGCATCTGAGCGAGTAGGAGGCTGCGAGGCCTTTGTTCCCATGCCCAGCAGGAGAAGAAGAAAGTGCCAGTAGGTGTATCAAAAAGTCGGACACTGTAGCGCTTG
Organism: Symbiodinium sp. CCMP2592; assembly: GCA_905221615.1. Classification (NCBI taxonomy): domain Eukaryota; class Dinophyceae; order Suessiales; family Symbiodiniaceae; genus Symbiodinium; species Symbiodinium sp. CCMP2592. Next base: position 280,731 of record CAJNDT010006207.1, read on the forward strand.
TGGCGAGGCGGTTTGCGCTCTTGTCCTTTTTGCGTCTCCGTGTCAGATGCGTCGATTCGACACTTTGGATGCCCGGGTACAACCCATACTATACAGGGGATTTGCGCGGGCAGCGCGTCAATAGACGATTGCCAGGCGATGCGCTACATGGATGCATGATTCAACGCTTTTCTGCTTTGAGATATGCCACGGCGGGCATGTAAAGATTAAGAGGTTATCAAAGCAAACGAAAACAGACAGGCAGCTGCGGCAGCTTTGAGAGATGGGGAGATGGTGGAGTTAAATCTGTGAAAAAGGACGGCTTGGGTGGCAACAGAGACAGACCTCAATGAAGAAGCCCCGCACGCCACATCCTGGCCTAGCACCCACCGAACATACGCAGATAATCGACCATGGCCGTGGTCAATCAAAATGAACGGTCTTGGAAGAAGGACCTGAGACACTTCTGATTCATCCTTCTTGTATTTCTCGTGCAGCAGTGCAGCACATGACCTTTTGCGTGCATTGGCCCACCGGGAGGCGTGCACCAGAAATTGAAGGCCTGTTCTGCAAGACCATGGCACGCTGTAGTTGTGAGGCTTGAGGCACCGGTAAACTTCCATGTCGCTTTGTAGCCACAGTTTTGCAAGGCGGCTCCCCATTCCCTTGATCAGAAGTCCGTTTTTGCCTGCCTTGAACGATTGCACTCTACTTTTCTTGTAGGGTGCCTGTGAATTCTCTGCATCAGGTTCCCTACTCAGACCCTGCAAGGAAAGTTTGTTGGCTGTTGTTGGCAGTTTAAGATAAGTCTTCAACCGGGCATGCCAATAATGTGGAAACACAAGAACAGGGAGTGAAGTCTTTCTCGAACTCCTCATGTCTGCTAGGAGCTCAGGAGATCCGGCAAAGATTGCGTGGCCTGCTAACTGTTGTATGCAAAACGAGAAAACAAGGCTGGAATGCAAAATGAACCGCAAAACCTAAACTCCTAAACTCTGCTGGAGTCAACAACACAGCGTAACCAAAGCAGCTGATTTAAATTTGACGGCACCACCCCTGGACATTCTGTTTCAGTACCTGACGAGAGAGGCTTGCAGAAATTGAAGTACCTAAACCCTAGGAACCCTAAACCCTTTGAGCCCTAAACAGTGAATACGAGAGAGGCTTACAGAGTTTGAAGTACCTAAACCCTAGACTCTTTGATCCCGAAAACCTGAATACGTACTATGGGAACAGACCCTGGGCCACACTATCCAAAACAGATTATTCCTGCATCACTTATGGAAAAACAGCGGCCCGACCAGCTGCCTTAAAGCTAGTCTCAAGCAGACAGACGATGTTCCTGGCAGCTTGAACGACAAGCTGCTCGCAAGCCCATTGGTCTCATTCGGCACATCCCATCAGCTGTAGCTGGGTTCAAGGATTTGCTAAACAGTTCTTCCAGATTCAGACTGGGCTTCTACGTGCAAAGACATGTGCAGGGGAAGTGAGGGCCTGTCCAGGCCATGATGACTGAAACAGTGATACACTGTGATACAGCCTGCATATCTTACAAGGAAAAGCAAAACCCTGGAAAATGACTCGACTTTGAAGGTCAACGGCACAGGAGAGTTCAGGTGCGAAATGCGAACGAAAAGGGAATGGGTGGTGGATGCCCTGAGCTCATCATTCAAGTTGGCGTCCGTCTTGCGGTCTGCTCGGTTTTCAGTTGCAAAACGACGGGTTCGACAGTCTGCACATGTGCAATGTTACTATGCCCAAGCTCGAGCCTCTGCATCCAGACACTACCGTCGACATCTGCTATCCGTAAACCTAATCCCCAAACTTGCAGGCTTGACCTAGCCTGGCGGGTGGGAAACACCCTAACACGGCATCGTTCACAGTTGCATGCCGCGCCAAAACGTAGAGCTCTCACCATCGGCACAATATGTTCGCGAGCCCTGTCGTCTCATGGCAACTCCACTAATGTTAGAGCTGGTAAGATACCTAAATCGATCCAGCGATTATGTGACATTATGTGCGTATGACAACACTTGATCCATCTTAATCCATAACTCGTTGCTGGCCCAGGGCTGTGTTCGACTGTTTGATGACTTTTCATCGAATCCACGGGCACGAACTGTCTGCATTGCTTGGTTGAGTTTGCTTCCTTGTTGGCTTACTTGAGGGTGAGTGTCAGATCTCCGGATTATAGTGTTTTCGCGGAGTCATGGCATCTTTGCGCGAAGCTGTGGCCGCAGCGGGTTGCCTCTTGTGCCTGGCTGCCAGCCCGGCCAGCAACTGCAGCACTGGCACTGCCGGATCGATGCTGCTTCAAGGTCGGATACACCGCTCAATCTCTTGGGCAAATGACTCGGCTCGGATGCCGCCGAATGAGAACTGCTGCGGGAGTGATGCCGTGTGCAATCAGTTGCATGACCTGCCGTTTGACTACGAACAAGTTGGAAGTTTTACACGCATGAAGTGCCCCAATCGTGGAAGCGATTGTGCATTCGACCATTGTGTCGGTGGTACTGGAGTGGACTGCGCTGGCGTGCCTTACGATCTCGACTTTGGTGCCATCGGCACGCTGTCAGTCAACCTTGTGGCGCCAATAGACCATGGCGATGGAACCGTCACGCTGAAGACAAGTGTTCCTTGGGTCGCCCTCACTTCATTTTCTATTTGGCAGGTTGGGCAACTTGTTGAGCTTGCAATGGCGTTTTCTTTGCAATGTTGCGCGTGTTGCTCGGATCGTCTTAGGTAGGATCCATCCTCCACGATCTCTGCTGCATGCAGCATCAGTCTGGTGCTTTTTGCCACAGCAGCAACTACCCCATCGGAGCGACCATCAATGCGCTTGGCAACACGAACAATGCTTGCGCATGTCTCATGGAGTGGCGCAAAGCTGCTTGGAATGTGCTACGAGGCAGGGGGTTTACCTTGCGAGTTCAGTTTGGGCACATTGCTGCTACTGTTGGCACGCCAGTCGGACAGGTCGTTACTGGTTGGCAACATTTACGAAGGCTGCACAAAGCCAAGCCTCTTGCTCATCTTTTCGCTTCAGCCTTCCTTCGTTCTTTCCCACGTTTCAAGTCGTAGTGCCACGGTGAGGATATGACCCTTGTCCCGTCTTTGCAGCGCAAGTCTGGCACCCTAGCAACGTACCTGCAGTGCCCAGCGCAGTTTCCGGTGTCCTCGATGGGATAAGAGGGCCTTTCACAAGCAGGTTTAGCAATCATGCCGAGGTCTTACCTGCCCAAGGGCTCTGGCACGAACTACGAGAGCTACAAGAGCACATGGGGCTTGACTGAAAGGACATGGCTCAGACACATAAACCGTGCATTCACAAGCATGTGTAATGTGGAAACGTGTGTACTCATGTGTATGTATACTGAGACTGTGCTGGTATTTATATACACTCATGGCCCTCATGGCTCTTTGGGTGAGTAGCATGGTGTTAAAACCAAGCACACCAAGAAGCATAAAATGCAAAAGCCCAGGCCTCAGGACAACCCGTTCTCTTTTGAATCTTCTAAATTCGGTATGTCGAAAAGTTGGATTGGAGCATGTCATTACCGAGTTCGCGCTTATTCCTGACATGTTCGCGTCAGGTGCCTGAGAATTTCACCCATTCATTACCATCAAACATCACTACCCAGTTTTCCCCCGACCTGCGCAGAAGGCACAATGCACGAGAACGCCAGAAAATGGAGCACAGTAGGCCAGGGTTAAAAAGCAGCGAGGTCCATGTTCCAAGTAGGCTGAGAAAGGACAGCTGTGGGCACAGGGGCAGCTAGCACAAAAGCTCGCTTGTGCAGGAAAGCCACTTCTGTCCTGTGCGCACCAGAGGGCACGAGACTGGATTGTCCTTCCGAGGACGACAACTGCAAGGCGCAGGGATTTAATTATCTAGCCACCACTGGGTCACCACTCTGGTGAAAATCCAGGGAGGTTGGTGTTGCGGTCCACAGCTCTTTGAGCAGCCGTGAAGAAGATAGCATTCTTCCCCAAGAGGCAGGGTAAGACTGGAGTTCTTGTGTTAAGTCACAGTCTGTTAAGGGTACAGTCAGTTGAGTGAGATTTAAGCGCGTGCGCGAAAAAGTTGATCCCCGCATCCTAGTCTGTACAGCAAATGCTCTAGAATCAGGTCGGCACATCTGAATTTAGGCCCGGAGAGGCCTGGAAAAGGCCCGAAGAGGCCCGGGTCGTCCTGGTCGCGGTGCTTGTCGTGGGTAATTAGTCTTCTGGTGATCTCGGTGTTCTCTGCATGCTATCCTGGTGGTATTCTGGTCGTGGAGGTCATCGTCGTCGTCGGGATGGTGTGGTCTCCCCCGAAGGCTGCTAGAGCCCTGAACCCTCCAAACTCCTGTTTTCGAGATGTAGTGTGCGGAGCGGGCTCCGGGAACTCTGCCGATTTCAACTGGTGTTGCGACCTGAAGTTTTCCCAAGTGCGAACCATCGGCCCGGCAGTCGTGACGCCCTGGTCTTAATGGGTTGCTTCAGCTATGGTCTTTGACTGCCTCTGCTGGCACAATAGGTTTGGTGCTACAGCGCTACACCTACAATTTAATTCACTTAGAAAACATCTTTAGAAGTGTGCTGTCTCACTTTACTGTGCACGTGTCTTTATTCACACTCTTTTCTGAAGGTGCCTTGTGTCGGAACCTACTGCAAGGCCAGGACTTTTGCTCTGCCTCTGGATTGGTTTTGCGAGCACAGCAACAGATTCGACATGAATGGGCTATTTGGCCGACAAGGTAGTTGCAAACTTCCTGCGTGCGTCGGAAATGTAAGCCAACCTGCCCGCAGGCTTGTGCCGTTGGATGCGCGTCTCGGCATCGAAAGCGATGGATGAAGAACGGTCGCGATCATCCTAATGCTGGTGACTCTGATTATTGCTGCAGCGGACAGTTCAAGGAGGCCGGACTGAGTCGAGGGGAAAGTGGGCAGTCGGTCCCCAAAACATGGCATCTGACAGGTTTACTGGTCACTTGCCAACACCCGCTATGGCACCTGCGCTTAAGACCGTGAGACTTGGGGTGTACATGCAGATCTGGTCAGGAGTCGTTTGTCACAAGTGCAAAGTAAGTGGTCTCTCCACCGATTCCGAAGTTGACCTCTTTCTTCATTTCTGGTCACTGTCATCGACGCCTTTGCGGTAGTATCTCGGACCTGGCATCAGTGGCACAGTGACGCTGGTGCTTGATCCTGAGCTGAGAGCTTTGTCGAGTCATGGAGCAATGTTTGCACCACTCATTACTGTACAATTACGCAAGCGTCATGTCCTCTCACATGTTTCCCACATCAGTCTGTCAAAGCTCTCCAGTTTGCCAGTGACGCATGCCGGAAGTCAACACATGATCATTGCTGGCATTTTGCTGCACCATCTACTTGTCCATATATATATATATATATCCGTCAAGCAGTACACACTTGGACTGTATTGAGCGACAAGCACATGCGCGTACGCGCTGAGACTATGCCAAGTCTCGAGACAGCATTGGTGCTCCTTGCTCAACAGCGTGGTTGTGTGCAAGCTTGTCGGGCCAAGAGGCCTCGTCCGGATGTTGGCGGCTCCAGGAACAGTTTGTAGGAGTTTGAACTGTTTTCCGGGCCACACTCAGTTCATCCAACTGTCAGTATTTAGTTCGTCACGCCAAGCACGTCGGACGTAACTTTCATTTGCAGACACGAGTTTGTTGGCCCACAAAACGCACTGTAGCTCACAGAGAGGTGTTTTGTAGGACAGTGCTTCCAGTGCGGCTGCTTGGTGCTGAGCTGGCAAGCAGAGGGCCCCCACAGTCGGACGGTACAAGAGCCGTGGTGTTGAGGCAGGAAGGAAATGGCACGTCTCGCAGCAAGCTCAGTAATTTGGAAGCCTGTCAACTAATTTCCCACTCGAGTACTGGAGGTGCGAGAGCGTTTGCTGAGCTTCTTCGATGGACAGGGCCTGAAAAAAAGTTCCTGACGCAACCCGAGCGAGGAAAGAAATCGGTGGTTGCTTGAGGCGCGGAAAATGCGGCGGAGAATCCCGACCCGCTGCTGGACGTTGCGACCTACTGTAGCTCTTGATTCTTGATGTTAGTGGCAATTTGCCTGTAGTAGACTGGATTGTCGGACTGTAGGTGGTGCACCAGTACCCAGAAGAGGCCGCATGGTTCATCAAGGTGCGGAGTGCGGAGACACCAGATGCAGCCCAGTAAGATCCAGCGCATCCTTGGCTTTGTGAGGTAGTGATGTTTTTCGGCAGCATCTCGGGCGTCGTCATCTCCATCCCCTGTGGACTTTTCTTGACCATGTGAGCCGCGAAGAGGATCAGAGCGAGAAGGTGATAGGTCCAAGGATGGGTCTTAAGTCTACTGCAGTCGCAACGCTGTGAGGTACTGGGGGCCGTGCGGCCTCTGCAACCGACCCCTGAGGCATCGAGCCCGCGGTCCTCCCTCTTGAGAGGGCATCGGGCTTGCCTGACTGTATACAGACTGTACAGATGCTCGGGCAGGTACTGGATTCTGGTCCACTGTGTGCTGCAGCTGCTCCAGGCACGTCTGAGTCTTGCTTTCCTGCCTTTGCATCCGGCTGCTCGTTGTGTTCTTTACCTTCAGCTTGAGGCACCGGTTCGGCTCGTCTTCTTCCTCCGCCTTTGCCACATCCAGCGCCTGAATGGCAACATCCAGGAGCTGTGTGCCGCGTGCCTGTTGTGCCTGCAGAGGAGAGGGCGGTGTTTCTACTCGCATCGCGAGGAGTGCGTGCGGCACCTGACGCACAGTGCAGCCTGGAGGACTAGTAAGGCCGGTCGATTCAACGGCCGCAGGTGCTCAGGCAGAAGACTGTGTGGTGGTGGGGGCGCAGGTTGTGTCCATTGTCACCTATGGCTGGTTCATTCTGGGCGTGGCTCTTGCCTGAGCAGCCTGAGACGGTGCCGGCGGCGCTCCGCTCCGCTGCGGTGCGCTTTGAGTGAGGTCTGGCTGCTGAACTCCACGTACTGCAAGCCGTGCCCTGGCCTCTACCGGTCGGCATCCAAGCTTACGCAACGACGCGACATCTGCGACTGGACCCGGGGCCCAGAGAGAGAGAGAGAGAGAGCCAGCAAGCAAGAGCAAGAGCGAATCTCAGTGGGTTGCTGTTTGCGGTAGCCGGTAGCCCGGTAGCGTGTCGGGCCTTTTTGGTGTCACTCCGAGCCTGCTCCCTGCCGGGTCACTTCACTAACTTGAAACTGAACAGCGCGGCTCATGCTCTGATGCAGGCGTCTTCAGCAGTCGGCCAGCTTCGAGGTTTTGTATGGTTTAGGGCAACATTGCGCGCACCGGAAGGGTTGGCCTTCGGGCCAAGGGGATTCGGCCCCTGAACCCCCAGCAAGCAAGCAAGAGATTCCTGGACACCGCCGCCTTTGTCAATGTCGTCATGGGTGACCATTGTATCTTCGAGGGATGCTGTTCCGCTCAGCCTATTCTGTCATGTATGGCTTGAACTTTCCGGAGAAAGGGGAGTTATCATCGTTTTGCTTGGTGCCTGATTTTCTGCACATAGGTCATGCGGCGAGGAACCGGTCCTGCCAATTCATACCCATGATGCATGCAAGCTGAGTGATGGCATCTTGTATCATATTTTCCCATCTGTTTTCTTGAGTACGTCCTCTGTATCGGTAGTGTTGCGCCTTTCATTTTAGGCTGGGGACCAGCCTTGCATAGTTGCAGTCGTTTTCTGCTGCATACAAAGCTTCCTGCTCTCAGCCAGAAAGGGCGGGGAAAAAGGGAGTTTCGTTTCAGCATATGTACTGTAAGGCCTGTCATCCTGCTGGTGCTTTCTAACCTCATGTACTGATCGACTGCAGCTTCGATACTCTTGGTTTCTCTGAGGCAATTGGACTGAGACTTAGAAGCATGTTGTTTATCGTGTTTGCTTGATTCTTATGTTGACGGGGAACAAATCCAGCGGATCATTACTGAAGTGACGTGACCGCACAATACCATCTTCTGTGCTGGTGTTAGTTCCGTGATATTCATGGGTGGCACTTGCACCGCATGATACATATTCGTTAGTCGTGCAGCGTTTTGCGTTTGAGCTCATGTCAGATCCGGGCAAAACCTAAGCCGAAAGCTATTCATTTGAGGCCTCTTCTTGGGGGGATCCCGCATCACGTCTGTCCTACAAAGCCAAACATCACGGGTACGGGAAGGCGCAGACGCTTCCCATGCCGGAGGAGGGAGAGGGAGAGAGAGAGAGAGGGGTCAGATGTTGTTGTGTTAATATTGTTAATCAGGACCAAAAACATGCAGAGACTCAGACTCCCAGCTGAAAGTCATGTCATACTGATTGTAGAACTCTGGGAAGTTTATTCCATTAAAATACACTACATGATCACCAAGGGGGAAACAATCAGCTTTTCACGCTCCTCCAAAAGCCCCACGAACATCGGCGGGGCCTACAAGGCCGACGGGCTTCAGACACCCCTCATGCCCCGGGGAAGAGAGAGAGAGGGAGGGAGAGAGAGAGAGAGCTCCCGCCTCACAAAATTGGTTGGTGTAAAAGTCCCGGCAACATGCCGCTTTCGTGTAGTCGAACTGGAGAGAACTCGCTCACACCCCGAGCAAAGCAAAGCAAACAAAACAGTCCGAGCCCATCCATACAAAATTTAAATGATGGATGGGGCAGCGAACCCGCCTGGGACGGAAGTCCGGGGGACTGCTTCAGCCCCAAGCCCCAAGCAAAGCAAATTGAATCCAGAGCTCGTTTTGTTGTGGGGACCGGCTTGACGGACTGACTGACTGGCTTTCTGAGGCTATCTCTGGCAGTGATCTTTGCAGCTGTGGCCAGGTCTGACCATAGCAGCTATCCATGAGACATCATGAGACCCATGAGCTCTTCAGGTTGCTTGCATGCCGCAGGCTTCTGATGACACTCATTGTCTTTTACCACTCTTTCCCGCCGCGCTTCCAGAACCAACCACCCCCGAAGCCACGAGGCGGGAGTTAGGGCGTTAGGGAAAATGACGGCAGACAGAAGACCGCTCCCTGTAATGTTCGCTTCAAGGTGCCTCCCAGGAGCTCATCGACTCTATGCCCTTGGTCGTGCCAGGGGCCCAAGGGCTCGGCTCACGGCGGAGCGGATCCGAGATTTGCAGAGAATTCGCAAATTGCGCGTCGTGTGCACTCCTGTGTGTCAGGTACTCCCCCGAGGTGCGTGGCGACTCGGAGACCAGCTGCGCGGTGTCGGCGACCCATGCCCGACTCTTTCACAGCTATAGTATAGAGCAATTTCATTGGCGGCTGCAGGTGCCTGAGTGAGTTCGACCGAGATGCCGTGTTGCGGCGTCTGCCCTGCGGCCACAGCTTTCACAGGCGCTCTTTTCTGGAATTCAAAGCGCAGCCGCGATTACGGAAATCTTCCAAGCCCTGCAGGGGCTGCATCGACAAGTGGCTGAAAAGAAACAAGGCCGGATACAGCAGAATCTCGACCGATGTCACGTGACATTGAATGTGTCACTCGAGGTTTGCCCTCTATGCCTCCAAGACATCGAGGACAGTGATTGATATTGTTAGCTGCCGCCTGTATCGCCTTCCTTTGTGCACATGTTGCGCCACGGGGAGGTCCCACAGTCGCCGAAGGGCCGCTGGGGAAAGGAAAAGGCCAACTGAGGCGCAGCTGGGCTTTGCTTCAAGACTTTTGGGAGGGATGGGTTGCATCCGAGGCTTTCTGGCCTGCCGGCGCTCAGCCGTAGGCCAGGCGCCATGATGTCCCACCTCTCTGTCTCTCCCAACGGTGGTATCGGCCAGGCTCCATGCGCCTGGGCGGAAGTCAGGAGGTCATGGTCGATGCGGCCTCGAAAAGTGATTTTAATTTGCAAGGGCAGGGGGGGGATGGAGGATTGGGGGCTTTACAGGGGGAGAAGAAAGCCCCTATCGCGGGGCGCCTCCCTCGCAATTCGAGGCTCTGGCGTGGATGAGAGGGCTCATCTCCCAGAAAGTGTTGTAAGAACCCTCGCCCGATTCATTCGCGCAGCAAGAATTTGACGGTTGTTCGACTTCCTTTTCAAGCTTAGGGCTCACGGCTTTCCTTGCAACATTACGAGAAAAGGGTCGCCTTAAGTCGTCGTACGCAGTGTCTTTTGTTTCCCCCAACCCTGCAACTTCTCACTGCTGCGAGGGAAGACGGGGGAAGTCCTATGACCGTGGCAGGGGCCTCGTGATAGCCGGCCCCTGCACGGGTGACACAGGCGAACTCGCCTCGAAAGACCTTGGAATGGTGATTGTTGCAGCTAGGGCAGCTCTGTCAACTGTACGCAATATGCCTTGGGACATGTTGCCAGCACTCAACGAGCTTCACAGATGCTGTTGCTGCCAGCTTCTTTCGGAGCCAAGCTGGCTCAGCTTTTGTCACCTTGTCCAGAGCCAGCTGCGCAGATGTTTGCAGCATGTCAACCCACGCAAACTTGAGCAGAATGCGATCGAACAAAAGGTTGCCGACTCGAAGGTCAGTGTGCTTGAAACTCGTGGAAGAGGTTTCCCGTCAGGTTCGGCTGTGCCCTCTAACCAGAAGCAGAAAGGCTGCACGCTGCTGCGCTTTACCCGTGCTCGAACTCACAGCACTTTGGGGCACGACACCAGGCTGTCCCCCTCGGCTGATGCGAAACCTGTATATGTCGTTGCTGCGGCAGAAGAGTTCGAGATCTACCTGCGATTACAGTTCTACCGTTCGGTCGGGATTTAAAAATACATTGAGCCAACTCCGAAAAGTGGAACTGTCTCAAAGATGATACGTGCTGGGATTCCCTACAACCAGTAAATGCGGATGATGAGTATGATGCTGTCGAGGGAGGCCTCTGCTTTTGTCACTCACGGGCCCAACATTGGGGCGGCCTTCTGGGCTTGCTCTTTCTGCAGAAAACAAGCAGAGGGAGAGAGAGAGTGAGAGGGTGCGTGAGACATAGTGAGACAGGAGAAACCAACGTAGGAGAACAAGCCCCAGCACTTAAATTAAATGGATATCACTCGCGATATATGCCGTGCCATTGATGCAGTATTGCAGCCAAATGAAGGTGGGCGGGTGCACAAAGAAGAGAGAGCTGCGCAGCACTGGAGCAGGGCAGATTCGGATTGCCCCGCTCTTGACAACCACGCCGCTGCTCGAGGGGGCAGTTTGGGCCAGCAGCGGGCTTCTCCCGGCCCGGGGGGGTCGGGTCGGTCGGCAAGCCTGTGCAGAGCCAGCCCTCTGCGATCGCGATGCGGTGGCAGCTGCCTTAGTACGTCACTCCTTGTCGCAGCCTTTTTCGATCGGATTTCTGAGGCTCTCCTCCGTGCTTGCAGCGCTGTCGGCATCCTTCGCTACCTGGCACGCGCCTGCGTCAAGCATAGTCAACCAGTGTCGGGAGCTACTGAGCTTGTGCTGCATCATGTCGCAGATAATGGGTGCGGTGCTTCCGTTGATCCGATTGCGTGTGGGAGGCTTCAGAAGCCTTCTCTTGCGGAGCATGTCATATGCATTGGGCAGGTATGCTGTGGATCAGCGCCGCCTGGAAGAGCTTCGGAGGCAAAGGGGAGGAAATGGGTCTGTGAGGAGAGAGAGAGAGAGAGAGAGAGGGAGACACGCGCGGGCACAGTCTCGTGCTGTGCTTTGGCTGTGTGCAAGCAGGAGAGAGAGAGAGAGAGAGAGAGAGAGAGAGAGAGAGAGAGAGAGAATGCCTACGGACAAACAGTACAGACACATTAGACATGCGAGCTCGGCCAGGCGGGGACAGCAGTGCTTTACTAAGTGCATGTGTGGATTCAGGGGTCCAATCTGGCCGAGCCGCAACAACCAGTCTCACTCAAGACACGAACCTTGGCGTAGCGCTCGCGCGCATGGGGTGTAGGGGCTTACCCTACCTCCCAAACGCCTTGCAAGCAAGCAAGCAAGCAAGAGAGAGAGAGAGAGAGTAGACTTTAGAGACCGCCCCCCAGCTTGTGCTGGATGCCAGACGGAGCCCTACTCCAATGAAAGAGGGAGCCCTATACTCCAAGCAAAGTCGTCGTCCAGCTGTGACAGGCGGCATTTCTGGCTGTTGAGAACTGTCTGCAAGCACTGCCTCCATGATCAGCGGTTATCATCTCGACTTGATCTGCAACGTACTGGAGAAGCACATCGTCCCATAGTGAGGATAGCCTCATTCGTTTGCGTCTTTCATCTGGGTGATGTCCTCCTCTTAGCTTGGTGGAACTTCGTGTGGTGTTACTTTTCCTACCAGACTTTGGGTGCCCTCCCCTGCTTCGAAGCTGCTCGTTGGCTGCCGATCTGGTTGAAAGCGTTCCTCTGCGTTGCACATCGCCTGTTCCTCTGCTGTGACGAGAGGGGAACATCTGCCTGCTTGGCATCTTGTGAAAGCGGTCTAAGTGCTATGGCTGCTATGGCTAGGCCCGAGGGGACACAACAGTATAGGAGTCGGGGCGCGTGCCGGCGCGTGAGGGGAGGCAAGTCTTGGAGTTTTCGCAAAGGCTCCCGAGTCTTCCGCCCGACGACAGTTGCCGGGTCTCGGGGTCTCGGTGTCTGCGTGCCTTAAGGGACCGTTTTCTCACTCCGAGGCCTGGAGCTGCAACGCCTCGTGGAGCAGCAGGCAGACGAGACGAGCAGTAAAAAAGTGGAGCTATTCTCAACTCCGGCCCGCTGTCCGTCCTGGAGGTTGCGCGGATCCTGGAGCTGGAAGGCATCCGAGATGCGCTCTCTCTCTGGCTTTCGATGTTGCGAGCTTGTACAATGTAGAGCTTGTGGCTGGTGAGGTGCAGGAGGAGAGCCAACGGGAGACCTCATCGGAAGGAGTTTAAGCCTGCTGCAGGCGAGCATATGGAGTAACGCTGCCTGTAGTATAAGCGAAGCGGCATCGACCAGCACAGGACCTGGGCAGCCACTCTGTCGAAGAGGGCTTAGCACTGCGTGGTTCCTATCCAGCCTACGTCTGCGCAAGCACGACCTACACGCCCGGACAAAGATGTAAATTGTAAACAGATACACATGGCCATGTGCAAGGCTCGGGTTGGGCCAGAGGCCTGAGTTCAATCACTATCGCAATCTTCTACGGCTGGGCGCCCGAACTCTTCCTGCACTGAGTCCTTGCTATGGCGCATGCCCCAGGAACACGTCGGAAGTCATCCATGCTGAAGCTGCTCGAAGGCGCGAGTCTCACAGGTCTCTGTGTGATTTTCTTCTCTCTCTCTGGCTTTCGCGTGGCGGCGGTGAGGCTGGAGGCGTTGCAGCCGGCCGATCCCTCGGACTAAACCCCTAGGCCGCCCTTGCCGCCCCCAGGCCCAGGCTGCACTCAGTGGAAGAAATCGAGTCGAAGACATCTTGACATGACAAATCCTAGCTGCCAGCAAGGTGGCGCTTGTCGCAGTCCAGAAGTGCTCCGAGCTCTACAGCCAGCTTCCTCCAGAGGCATCCTGCACACCCTTCATGAGAATCGAAGCAAGCCACGAAGTTTGCTCATGCATCAGTGTGCAGCATGTCCATCCAGCAAGCTTTGCGATCCCGACTGCAGAAGCTTCAAGCCTGAGCTTTGGGAAGTGTCTGCTGAAGGCTTGCACAAGAGCTGCGCTGAGGTGACGCAGCCGGTGCAGGGTGGTGTCCAGGCGGCCAAGGAGATGCGACGAGGGGGTTTGTGGGAAGCGGGGCCCGGCAGTCCGCAAAGGGCAGCTCAGCAGCCAGTGCAGGAGCTCCTGGAGCAGGTCCTTTCGCAAAGCAACAGCCGGCTTCAGGCGGCGCCTCTTTCTGTGCACAGCCCAGTCCGAGTCCGAGTCTCCTGTGCAGAGGAAGCCCTCAACCGGTTTTTGGATCGGTGACTTGACTTGCATTGAGTTCCTTGGTGCTTCAGAACCTGTTCAGAACCTGGTACTGTAGCTAAGTCGCATTTCGTAGACGAAGGCACCCGCAGCACCGCCCTAGCCGGGGACCCGGACCTTTGACGGGAGCTTTGCCTGGCTAGTGGTGAAAGCCGAGGCCTCACCGGAGTGCCACCGGCCACTGCCTGAGAGCAGATCGAGGCGTTGCGTTGGACCTTACCGCGTCCTTGTAGAACGGTTGAGGGTTGAGCTTTTTTGTCCGAGTCGTGAGTCTCTTAATTTGGTGTTGTAACCTTTATGGATGCCGTACCGGCCCAACGTGAGGGCGAAATGAAACATGCTCCACCCCTGCCCGCGCAACAACAATATTCGCATGCCGCATCAGCAATATCAGCAACAACGCAGAGGAACACACAAAAACGACCACACTCCCAGCTGGCTCAACTTTGCTCTGCTGGGTCTTTCGACAGACTGGATATTCCTTCGACCGAACCGAGTGCCGGGGTATAGGGAGATGTCTGCTTCGCAAAGAAGCCGGCTGATCAGTCCACCGTTTTGTCGAACACTTGTCAACTGCATTACACAAAGTTGTTTTACTTTCATAGCCTTCCCGATTGACGAAGTGCCATTTCTAGGTGGCACCACAACCACATCGTTCCGACTTATCCGTGGACTGTAAGTCGGGAGTTGGGCCAGTCGCATTTGTTTGATGGGCGACTAGACATAAACTGCCAAAAATTGTTTGAACGTGTCACGCACATTGGGGTGGGGTTTGTTTCTGGCAGAGATGTCTGCTGTACCGAGCTTGTTCGGGGAGACTTCGCCGTTGTTGTATGTACGGGTGATGATAGTCTTTTAGTCATGGCATCCATCTTGGATGTGTATGTGCGCGTGATCGCTCCCCAAGCTGGCAACCATGCAGTTGCAGCGGCCGCAGTCCAGCGAAGAATCCGGAGGATGTAATGGCCCTGGCCAACTTGCTAACAACGACTCAATGGGATGGATTATTCAGAGTTTGCGACCTGGTAAAGCACTGTGAGCAAGTGGCACTCCGCGAAGACGAAAGGCAGCGTGCAGCATTATGTGTCATATCATATCATGTGTCAGGGTTCACAAACACATGCTTCAGAGACCTCAGCAGACTGTGCGGCCGGTCTGAAGCCCTGCTTTCGTAGTGTGGGAGGGGCGTCAGCCAGTTTGCGGCTTCGGCATCTCGTCGGGAGTTTTGCGAGGCCTTGGTCTTTGGAGTGCTGGCTCTGGTGCTGCTGGAGTCTCTGATGTGGGTGCCCCGAATCCCGCGCAGACGTTCTTAAGCCAGCGGCGTGTTAAGCTGTTGCAGGCTCTTGCTTGGCAAAGTATCAACACATTGACAGATCTCCTGAGCAATGCGAGAGCAGCAGCATGGTTTTATGTTACTGGTAGCAGCAACGAATGTTGTCTTCCTTGACCAAGAATTATGCCGAGGCCCGTCTACCTCAAACGTGTAGTAGCTTCCGAGGTGGTTCCGTTCGCTTGTGCTGTGCTGCATTCGCGCAGGGCTCGGCCCGAAGGATCCTTCGGTCGCTTCGCGGTTTGCCCGTTGGCTGTGGAACTGTCGCAGGCTGCATCTGCAGAAGAAGGAAGACACGGCCGGGACTGGGCCCCGGCTCCGCCGGCCCCGGCCTTGGAAGGCCCAAGAGCTCTTGCAAGTGTTCGGCTTCCAAGAAGGCAACAAGGAGAAGGAAAAGTTGGAGAAGGAGAAGAAGTGATTGGAACAAGAGCTTCACTAGCACCAGGGGCTGTGCAGGGGCTCAGGAGGTGCGGGAGAGGCTGAATAAAAAGGGTGAGATCGCATGGACAGCGCATGCATGTTTGTCTCGCCGCCCGATTTGCCCAGTTTCATTTGCAGCATTTCAAAGCCTGGGCTCTGCCAAACTAGGAATTTACACGAGCAGCTCAAGAGTACTGAGCGTAGCGATTCTTGCCTGTTGAGTGCCTCCGCGATGCCCACTTCGACTGCACAGCATAGCCGTTCCTTTTGCAGATCATGTGGCCGCGCCGGCCTGAAGGGTGAAGGGGAAGGACAGGAGAATTCTAGAAAGTCGGCAGACGCGTGCCGCATTGGTAGCTTGCTGGCTCAGCCCTTGGCTCAGTTCTGTTCCCCAGCCTCCGCAGCCCGGTCTCCTCGTGTCACAGCATGGGCGCCGGCGGCTCTGCCGGAAAGAAGGCGCCTCCTAGTCCTGGCTACCCCGAGCCTGCAGACCAGAAGCCCGTCGCGAGTGCTCCCAGCAGTGCCGCCAGCACCGGGAATCCTGTGGCCGCGGTGCCCACGGCTCAAAAGCCTCCACCTGCGCCCAAGGCTGCGGATGGCGAAGCGGGAGCCAGCCAGGCCAAGAGCGTTCTGATAAAAATGAGTTCAACTTAGAACTGAGTGATCAGACAATCTGACATTCTCAGACAACTTCGAATCAGTTTTGTCTTGTGGCCCACGGTTTTCAGCTCAGCTGCAGAAGTTGTAGTTTGCGCTGAAGTTGTTGTGAATGTCTTGCGTTGCGACGTTCTGTACGTTGGGTCCTGGTCCTGGTTGGTGAGCGGCTAGTGCTGCTTAGCCCTCGCCCGGCAAGTGCAAACTAGAGGCCAATGGTTTGTAAAGGCAAGTCCTGTCGAAGCCTGCTTCGCTCAATGCTGCCCCAATCCTGCTGCCAGGTGGTTGGTGGGACTTGGACGAAACCCTCAAACACGGGACCATCGCCCGAGGACGCCAAAGTGGTGGAGGAGTGGAAGGCCGCAGGAAGGTTAGTAGAGATGGAAGGCGTTTGGTGCGCCGTGCCCTACAAAATAACCGTCATTGCCGCCGAAGGCACAGTGGAAGCAAGCGAGGCACAAAGGATTGTCGACGAGGTCTTCGGCGAAACGGAGAAGACCTTCAGCCACTTCGTCGAGGACTCCGAGGTCTCGCAGCTCAACAGGCTTGCAAAGAAGACGCTCTTCAAGCCTTCGCCTGCCATGAAACAGGTCCTCTCCGCCGCGAGCACTATGAATCGCATGACTCGTGGAGCCTTCGACCCTGCCATTCTGCCTTTGGCAGCGCATTACAAGAAGACCCCAGCAGTGGAACCATCCAGCGACCTGATAGGCTACAGCAAGTGGTCTGCTTTTGAGATCACGGAGGAGGGTGTTACAAAGCAGCACGATAGCGCCATGATGGATCTCTGTGGCTTGGCCAAGGGCTGGGCTATTGACGAGATGAGTCGGCGGTTGAAGGACTTCGGCTTCACTGCGAGCTATGTAGATTGGGGTGGCGACATCAAAGTTAGTGGGCAGCATCCGACAGGCCGCAACTGGACGGCCGCCGTTCTTGAGCCATATCCTCTAAACGGCTCCAATGAGCCTGAGAAAGCCGAAGCCGAGGGCAAACAGGCTGAGCATATCGCACACATCGAGCTGAGGGATGGCCAGGCCATCGCCACTTCAGGCGACTACTTGCAACAGTTGTTAGATGAGAAGAACCAGAAGAACCGGTGCCACATCTTGGATGGACGAAGTGACAAGAAGCTCGTGCAGATCTCGCATCATTCCGTCGCCTCGGCTTCGGTGGTTTGCAGCTCCTGCATGCTCGCAGATGCGTTGGCCACATCCGCCCTGGCTGTGGGGGAGACGTCCGTGAGGGAGTCACGGAAGCTCCTGGAGATCTTCACAGGCCATGCGCTCAAGGACATGCAGCAAGCGACTAGCATGCCCAGTTCGCGCCCTTAGCGATCCTATAAATCAGGACCCGGTCACAGACTTCCTGCTCTTCTCGCGGCTGGGCCCTCGGGTGGTGCGATGGCGCCCCCCGGGCAGCGAGGCTCAAGAGCACCGCGAGCTCCGCCACACCTCCCACGAGGAAGGCGAGAGAGAGAAACGGAGACACAGTTTATCCACGGGGGGGGGTGGTGGGGGCCCGCACCGCGCACCGCAGGTGCCCATGTGGTCATCGTCGGGGGCGGCCTCGCGGGAGTCAGTGCCGCTGTCGAGGCCGTCAAGGCCAAGGCCACGGTTACTCTCCTCGAGAAGGCGCATCCACGAATCCAAACGCTGTGGCCGGCATGGCATGGGGCCACTCTAGAGGTTCTCAAAGTAATAGGAAGTGTCCTCATCTCTCTCCCTCTCTCTCTCTCTCGTTCTCTCTCGCTCTCCCTCCTTCGAAGAGTGTCTCCCCTCTTCCAGCGACCTAGCGTGCAGTCGGCTAGTGTTTGAGCCTTTTCAGTGTTCTCTCATGATGAGTTCATCACTCGATCTGGGATGCAATGAAAGGAGGCTCAGCTGGGCGGCAACTCTGCAAAGGCCACGTCGGGCATCAATGCGTGCGGCACACGGGTGCAGAAGGCACATGGCGTGGATGACGATGTGCGATGGCTGGAGCGCGACACCTTCGTGAGTGCCAAAGGGGGCAGCTCCGACCAAGGATGCGTGTCGATGCTGGCTTCCAAAAGTGCCGAGGCAATCCATTGGCTCATCGACGAGCTTGGCATTCCTTTGAGCCCTTTGGCTGCCTTCGCGAGCCCATGTCAGATGATTCGGTTTCGCCGAGAGGCGATCACTCTAAGGTGAGCTGTCGCAGCTGGGTGGCCACGCCAAGAAGCGGACTCACCGCTGCCCGTCCCGATGTGTGAAAGCTTGAGGTACATTCTAGTCTTGTCAGGTGGCTGCACGCAGTTCTGAGGCTGCCCGCCCAAAGCTGACGGTACGCCGGTGCCCGTTGGCTACACCATCATGCAGCACGCTCGGGCAGCGGCCATGGCCATCCCCGGCGTTTCCGTGAAGACCAACTCCACCATGAAGTCGGGAGCCCGGAAATCTCTTCCTGCATTCCTTTGCAGGTGTCACGGTGTCCTGTCCTTCCCAAAGCCTTCGAGCACCTATTCTAGGCCCTTCGGGGGGAAAGGTTCAACGCCGCTCCGAAATTCACGACATCAATGTGTGTCATCATTACATCGTGGGAGCGAGCACGACGCTTGCAAAGATGCTGATGAAGGTAGGATATGTTTTTCCCAAAAACGACGGTCCTTGTTATTTAGTCTTTCCTTCCCGCGGGGGAGCGTTCACAAAAAACCGTTGCCGTGGACCGAAGAGGACGCGTCCACGGCAGGGTGTCGACGGGCTGGAAAGCTCTCGGTGCCGAGCGTCCGAGCGTCCGTGGACGGGGGCCGGGGCCGTGGACGGGTGGGGGAGGTCTGGTGCCGAGCGTCCACGTGAGGACGCGGCCGTGAAACCCCGGAAGCCCTGCTCTGGATCATTGTTCCCTCATGACTCATGCCTATTGAACGGTTTGGTTTTGGGGTTCCCGGCTTGACCTTGTTTTAGATGTGTTGTGCAGCGCAAGCGGATGAATGCATCTCAGGAGGCTGCTGCAGAAAACCCGCGAGGACGGAGCCCTAGAGGTTTGCGGCGTGGAGTACGCAGATGCAAACGGGGAGCTGCAGACTTTGTCCTGCGATGCCGTGATCCTGACGACCGGCGGCTTTGGTTTTGACCACAGCGACGGGAGCCTGATGAAGCAGTACAGGCCCGACTTGGTAGGGGTTCCGACGACCAACGGGTCGTTTGCAAACGGCGATGGCATGAGATTTGGCTCGGAGGTTGGAGCATCCTTAGTGGACATGGACAAGGTCCAGCTGCATCCCACAGCCTTGATCGACCCGAAGGACCCACTGTGCCACACGAAGTACCTGGGCCCAGAGGCCCTGCGAGGGTCAGGTGGAATTCTTTTGGACCAGCAGGGACGGCGCTTCGTGAACGAACTCGACCTGCGCAGCACCGTTTCCGCCAAGATCTTGGAGCATTGCGAGGAGTACCATATAGAGGGCTCCTCTGAAAAGGGCAGGCCCTGGTCTTGGTGCGTCTTAAACCCGGAGTGCCAGCAGAAGTTCGGCTTGCCGATGCTCGGCTTCTACAAGAGCCAAGGCTTGTTTGAGGAGGTCTCGAACGGCACAGTGGGGCTCGCAGAGCTTCTAGGCTGCGAGGAGCAGACCATCAAAGATACCTTGGCAGAATATGCTAGTGCCTGCGCTCAGAAGATCTGCCAGAAGACCGGCAAAACAGTCTTCCCTTCCAAAGTCACCGAGAAAGACCAAAGTTTCGTGGTGGCGAGGATCACGCCCTGCATCCACTACTGCATGGGCGGTCGCTTGGAGACAGGAAGGCGAAAGGTTCTCTAGCGTTTTCTGCTGGAGGCTGTATCATACTAATTCACACTGTTGAAGACCCACAGACCCGGTCTTCAGTCTTTATGCCGAAGTTTACTGGGCAACGAAGGCTTGGAAATCTCTCCCAGTGGCGAGGTCTTGACCAGGAAGGACGGAGCCATGGGAAAGCGCTCGAAGATCCACCGCTTCTTGGCTGTAAACGAAATGCTTACAAGACTCCAGGAGCATTGCGTCACCTTGTCGAGGCGCGAACGTCCACTAGTTGTGGGAAGTTGAGTCCTGCCTGACACTGAAGCCTGCCGTTACGTGGCCTTGCGCAGCGAGAGCCTTGAGGATGGCACGGGGGAGAGCGACAGAGAGAGTGCGCCCAGCCAACACACGGGCTGCTCCCGCGGGGGCATGCCCTCAAGCCTGGGGAAAGAAAGAGAGAGAGAGAGAGAGAGGCCGAACCTTCTGAGATAACATCCCACATGTGACTTGTAAGCTTGGTTTGTAACTTTAAGCATACTGCAGTTCGGCCTTTGGGCCATCGCTCCGCATCGTTCAATCTCCGCTCAAATGCACCAGCGGGGAAGCTAAATTCGACCGACTGTACTTTTGCTTTCCTCCGCAAATTTTGGGAACATGAAGGGAGGGGGCAATAAACGTCTTTGAGTTTGCCTCTCCGTGACGAACCGCCCCTCCTTCGAGTACCACCTAGCTGACGCAGTGAGAGCGTAGTGTTGCCCGGTATCGTATACTACATGGCCTTAGCCTCTTGACAAGTTACGCTCGTTTCTCACCCCCTTTACCGTTCCATATGCGAACGGGTGGGCTTGCTTGAGGCCCGGGGCGCTGACCCGCCTCCATGCCCGAGAGAGAGAGAGAGAGAGAGAGAGAGAAAAAAAAAAAAAAACGGTGCGCGCTTGCGCGCGGGCGCCACGGCGCCTTGTCCGAGTGCAAGCAAGAGAGAGAGAGAGAGAGAGAGAGAGAGAGAGAGAGGGGCTTGACACGCCTGCCATGCCCTGCAGAAGAAGAGAAGGACAGAGAGCGGCTTGGCGTTCAGGGTAACACATAACCCTAGCGAAAAACAGAAAGAAAGGCTTGGCGTTCGGGGTTTGGGCTCAGCCAGGAAACTTGGGGCAACATAATATAGAGCCCCCCAAAGCCGACCACTTGCAACAGAGTGAGGGTCGGGTGGGCCAGGCCAGCAGATCCTAAAGAGTGTGAGCCTTCACAGGAGTTACAATTGGCACCCGCAACAGGCGGGGGCGCACAAGCTCGGTGGGGAGGGGCAGCCCTGGTGAAAGAAAGAGAGTCACCGAAGGGTGCCATGTTTTCTCGAGCCGTCGCTGTAAGGATTGTTCGCGGCGGGGGAGTGCACTGGCGGAGTGCACGGTGGAAACCGCTTGGGCGGTAATTCCCTCTTGGAGTGCGTGGTCTTCGGTCGCATAGCCGGCGAGAAAGCGGCGGCCATCAACCAGAAAGAGCAGGGGCTGCTCTCCAGCGGCACCTGGCTCCCTGTGAAGCTGAGGGAGATCCGCGACACGGACGAGAAGTACGGACACAACACGGCCGTGTACCGTTTTGAGCTCCATGGCTCCATGCAGACAACAGGCCTAGAGGTGGGCAGATACATCGGCATCAAGGGGGAGATTGACGGAGACACGGTGACGGGTTTCTACAGTCCGATCAGTCGTCCTGAGGACAATGGGGTGATTGACATCTTGTGCCGAACTGACGAGAAAGGAGGTCCCATCGTGAACTTGTTGAACTCCATGCAGCCAGGCTCGAGCTGCATGATGGCTGGCATGGGGGGTGTGAAGCTAAAGCAAGACAGTACGACTGGCGGCTTTACGTATCAAGGCCGTTCCATCAAGAAGCTCAGCCTCCTTTGCGGAGGCACAGGACTGGCGCCGGCTGTTCAGGTGGTCCGTGCTTATGTGAACATGATCAGCAAGTTCCCAGAACAGATGCCGACGAATCCGGGCGAGGGCGGTGTTAAGATTGTTTATGCCGCAGAGACACACGGTGACCTGGCTTTCATCACAGCCCTGGATCAGCTCAAAGAGCGATTCCCGCAGCTGATCTCCTACTATCTCGTCCTCAACAAGCCCCCGAGGGGTTGGGTTCAGGGGATTGGCTTCGTTGATGGAGACATCATCAGGCAACGCCTCTGGTTTCCCGGCTCCGAGGACCATGTCTGTGTGATGTGCGGCCCACCGATCTTTGAGAAGATCATGTGTGCCAACCTTGCCAAGATGGGCTATAACAGGGACCAGTACTACTCCTTCGCAGACCCAACAGACTGCTGACTGCTGATGCAGTCTTGTGGTTTGCCTTTAGGCCCGGTTGCGCTGGCACCGGAGGTGCCAGAGGCAGCCGTTGGCATGTCTTCGCCGAGACGGCCTCTGAAACAGAGGCCTCCAGGCCCCATCCCATGATTTTCCACTTTCAGGCTTCTGGCAGTTTTCTCACATTTGTTGTTGCTTTTGTGCGGTGATGTGCGATTTCGCAAATATTGAATTTTGCGTCCTCTCGGACACCTCTCTGTGACTCCCAAAAGGGAAGCGCAAGAGCCTGCCGACGGCCCGGAGACATGCAGAAATCCGAGCGAGCGAAAGATCTGCGCATGTGCATGCTACGCATATGCTGCGCTGCTATGCCTGCTACAAGAGCCACGTCTGTTCGCTGCGCGCATTCGAGAGGTGCCATGGGTCTTCGGCTGCTTGCGCAATGTGCTCCTTGCGAGGGAGTGGGAAGGATCGTCCGTGCAGGTGTCCGTGGCCACGGGCTGCTTCTGTGGTCCAATAGTAAACATTCAATCGAGAAGCTGCCAATTCTCCAGTTCACAGGGTCTCATTCCACGTAGAACTCCCAGGACATGACGTTACGGCAAATTACTGCAGGAGCAGTGCACTGCTCCTTCGCCTGGCTGCCATTCCTGGCAGCAACAGCCACTGCGCGGGATGCCGCTCGGACACTGCTGGGGCGCATGCCAGTGCATGATGGCAGGATGTCGACTTGCAGGATCAAGCTCTCTCCGTGGAAGCTGCGCCTCATAATTAATCGTCATGCCAAGGCTCGTGCGCCACATTTCGTGCCTTCGCAGTGCAGTTCGATTGTTCCTCTTTCGAGTGTGAGTCAGTTTGAGAGTGGGGGGTCGACGTGAGCAGTCTGTTGAGCAAGAGTGAGACAGGCCATTCGGCTCTTGGCCTTTCGTTGCTGCTGTATCCTTTGTTAGCTTGCTCATCCTGAACCACCTCCAGTTCATCGTCGTAAGTGCCGATAGGAAACTGCAAGTACCCAATCAGGGACTCGGGTCTCGGTGCCTAGCCAGCACTGGCGCTGCTTCTTTCTTCTAACTACACCCTCTACTTGCAGGCTTCATTCAGGCTCTGAACGCAGCGAAACCACGAATCTCCATAACGCTGTTACTTGTGGCACTCTTGACCCGCATGATCGTGCCATAAGTGTTGATGCTGCTGGCAGCAGCGGTGCGGTTTAATCGTGATGCTATGCCCTGTTGAAGGCGGGCGGGTAAGGCCACCATGCCTGCTGGAAGCGATGGGAAATTCGAGGCCACCGCAGGAAACTCTCCAGATTGTGTGGATTGTGTAAGGGGACGCCGTGGAACCCAAACTGCCGTTTGAGCGGCGTGGCAGTCTGCACGGCCGGGAAGTCATTGCAGCGAAACTGTCAATCACATTTTCGGTCACCGATGATCATCACGTCACCGCTCGCATTGAGACAGGGCTGCCCCTGGTGCTAGGCCGCCAGGCCCCGCTAGGCCCTTGGCTCAGTTCTGTTCCCCAGCCTCCGCAGCCCGGTCTCCTCGCGTCACAGCATGGGCGCCGGCGGCTCTGCCGGAAAGAAGGCGCCTCCTAGTCCTGGCTACCCCGAGCCTGCAGACCAGAAGCCCGTCGCGAGTGCTCCCAGCAGTGCCGCCAGCACCGGGAATCCTGTGGCCGCGGTGCCCACGGCTCCAAAGCCTCCACCTGCACCCAAGACTGCGGATGGCGAAGCGGGAGCCAGCCAGGCCAAGAGCGTTCTGAAAAAAATGGTTTGAACTGAACGTTCGCAGGTTTTTCTTGTGGCCCTGTGCAGCTTCTGTAAGGCCACTAAATAATGTCAACAGACCTTTTGAAGTTGCATCAAAATCCTGGCGTTCCAGCACCTAATAGTTTCCATGTCTCGGATGTGAAGTTATCGTTAATGCCCTGTGAAGTTCTGCATGCCGTTTGCCCAGCCTCGTTTTCCAAAGACAGGTCCTGCGTGAGCGATTCAAACAATCCTGGGTCTGTTAAGGCGTCGTAGAAGTTGGAGTATGGAAGCATCTACTTGGAGAGAGATTTTCTAGGTCAGTGAGTGGCTAGTGCTACTGAGGCTTAATCAAGCATCCTCAGCAGTACAGAAACAAATACCTTAGCTCGCAGCAGACGAGTCGGACCCAAGTTGCCACACGAATGCAGTGTTGATACGGCCCTCTACAAATCGCTTGATCCAAAAGACTGAAGCCGACACACTTCGCATTCCTCACCCGCTCCTCCATGCTGTATGTATGAGAGTGGAAGGCAAGACCAACTCACCGACCTCGTTCCAAAGTATCCGTATCCGAATATCGGTTTTCCTGTTAAGACATTGCTTCTTCAGCATGCTTCGCTAAATGCCTTGGAGCAAAGCCTCGCACGCAATCCTGCTGCCAGGTGGTTGGTGGGACTTGGACGAAACCCTCAAACACGGGACCATCGCCCGAGGACGCCAAAGTGGTGGAGGAGTGGAAGGCCGCAGGAAGGTTAGTAGAGATGGAAGGCGTTTGGTGCGCCGTGCCCTACAAAATAACCGTCATTGCCGCCGAAGGCACAGTGGAAGCAAGCGAGGCACAAAGGATTGTCGACGAGGTCTTCGGCGAAACGGAGAAGACCTTCAGCCACTTCGTCGAGGACTCCGAGGTCTCGCAGCTCAACAGGCTTGCAAAGAAGACGCTCTTCAAGCCTTCGCCTGCCATGAAACAGGTCCTCTCCGCCGCGAGCACTATGAATCGCATGACTCGTGGAGCCTTCGACCCTGCGATTTTGCCTTTGGCAGCGCATTACAAGAAGACCCCAGCAGTGGAACCATCCAGCGACCTGATAGGCTACAGCAAGTGGTCTGCTTTTGAGATCACGGAGGAGGGTGTTACAAAGCAGCACGATAGTGCCATGATGGATCTCTGTGGCTTGGCCAAGGGCTGGGCTATTGACGAGATGAGTCGGCGGTTGAAGGACTTCGGCTTCACTGCGAGCTATGTAGATTGGGGTGGCGACATCAAAGTTAGTGGGCAGCATCCGACAGGCCGCAACTGGACGGCCGCCGTTCTTGAGCCATATCCTCTAAACGGCTCCAATGAGCCTGAGAAAGCCGAAGCCGAGGGCAAAGAGGCTGAGCATATCGCACACATCGAGCTGAGGGATGGCCAGGCCATCGCCACTTCAGGCGACTACTTGCAACAGTTGTTAGATGAGAAGAACCAGAAGAACCGGTGCCACGTCTTGGATGGACGAAGTGACAAGAAGCTCGTGCAGATCTCGCATCATTCCGTCGCCTCGGCTTCGGTGGTTTGCAGCTCCTGCATGCTCGCAGATGCGTTGGCCACATCCGCCCTGGCTGTGGGGGAGACGTCCGTGAGGGAGTCACGGAAGCTCCTGGAGATCTTCACAGGCCATGCGCTCAAGGACATGCAGCAAGCGACTAGCATGCCCAGTTCGCGCCCTTAGCGATCCTATAAATCAGGACCCGGTCACAGACTTCCTGCTCTTCTCGCGGCTGGGCCCTCGGGTGGTGCGATGGCGCCCCCCGGGCAGCGAGGCTCAAGAGCACCGCGAGCTCCGCCACACCTCCCACGAGGAAGGCGAGAGAGAGAAACGGAGACACAGTTTATCCAGGCCTCTAGGCGGGGGGGGGTGGTGGGGGCCCGCACCGCGCACCGCAGGTGCCCATGTGGTCATCGTCGGGGGCGGCCTCGCGGGAGTCAGTGCCGCTGTCGAGGCCGTCAAGGCCAAGGCCACGGTTACTCTCCTCGAGAAGGCGCATCCACGAATCCAAACGCTGTGGCCGGCATGGCATGGGGCCACTCTAGAGGTTCTCAAAGTAATAGGAAGTGTCCTCATCTCTCTCCCTCTCTCTCTCTCTCTCGTTCTCTCTCGCTCTCCCTCCTTCGAAGAGTGTCTCCCCTCTTCCAGCGACCTAGCGTGCAGTCGGCTAGTGTTTGAGCCTTTTCAGTGTTCTCTCATGATGAGTTCATCACTCGATCTGGGATGCAATGAAAGGAGGCTCAGCTGGGCGGCAACTCTGCAAAGGCCACGTCGGGCATCAATGCGTGCGGCACACGGGTGCAGAAGGCACATGGCGTGGATGACGATGTGCGATGGCTGGAGCGCGACACCTTCGTGAGTGCCAAAGGGGGCAGCTCCGACCAAGGATGCGTGTCGATGCTGGCTTCCAAAAGTGCCGAGGCAATCCATTGGCTCATCGACGAGCTTGGCATTCCTTTGAGCCCTTTGGCTGCCTTCGCGAGCCCATGTCAGATGATTCGGTTTCGCCGAGAGGCGATCACTCTAAGGTGAGCTGTCGCAGCTGGGTGGCCACGCCAAGAAGCGGACTCACCGCTGCCCGTCCCGATGTGTGAAAGCTTGAGGTACATTCTAGTCTTGTCAGGTGGCTGCACGCAGTTCTGAGGCTGCCCGCCCAAAGCTGACGGTACGCCGGTGCCCGTTGGCTACACCATCATGCAGCACGCTCGGGCAGCGGCCATGGCCATCCCCGGCGTTTCCGTGAAGACCAACTCCACCATGAAGTCGGGAGCCCGGAAATCTCTTCCTGCATTCCTTTGCAGGTGTCACGGTGTCCTGTCCTTCCCAAAGCCTTCGAGCACCTATTCTAGGCCCTTCGGGGGGAAAGGTTCAACGCCGCTCCGAAATTCACGACATCAATGTGTGTCATCATTACATCGTGGGAGCGAGCACGACGCTTGCAAAGATGCTGATGAAGGTAGGATATGTTTTTCCCAAAAACGACGGTCCTTGTTATTTAGTCTTTCCTTCCCGCGGGGGAGCGTTCACAAAAAACCGTTGCCGTGGACCGAAGAGGACGCGTCCACGGCAGGGTGTCGACGGGCTGGAAAGCTCTCGGTGCCGAGCGTCCGAGCGTCCGTGGACGGGGGCCGGGGCCGTGGACGGGTGGGGGAGGTCTGGTGCCGAGCGTCCACGTGAGGACGCGGCCGTGAAACCCCGGAAGCCCTGCTCTGGATCATTGTTCCCTCATGACTCATGCCTATTGAACGGTTTGGTTTTGGGGTTCCCGGCTTGACCTTGTTTTAGATGTGTTGTGCAGCGCAAGCGGATGAATGCATCTCAGGAGGCTGCTGCAGAAAACCCGCGAGGACGGAGCCCTAGAGGTTTGCGGCGTGGAGTACGCAGATGCAAACGGGGAGCTGCAGACTTTGTCCTGCGATGCCGTGATCCTGACGACCGGCGGCTTTGGTTTTGACCACAGCGACGGGAGCCTGATGAAGCAGTACAGGCCCGACTTGGTAGGGGTTCCGACGACCAACGGGTCGTTTGCAAACGGCGATGGCATGAGATTTGGCTCGGAGGTTGGAGCATCCTTAGTGGACATGGACAAGGTCCAGCTGCATCCCACAGCCTTGATCGACCCGAAGGACCCACTGTGCCACACGAAGTACCTGGGCCCAGAGGCCCTGCGAGGGTCAGGTGGAATTCTTTTGGACCAGCAGGGACGGCGCTTCGTGAACGAACTCGACCTGCGCAGCACCGTTTCCGCCAAGATCTTGGAGCATTGCGAGGAGTACCATATAGAGGGCTCCTCTGAAAAGGGCAGGCCCTGGTCTTGGTGCGTCTTAAACCCGGAGTGCCAGCAGAAGTTCGGCTTGCCGATGCTCGGCTTCTACAAGAGCCAAGGCTTGTTTGAGGAGGTCTCGAACGGCACAGTGGGGCTCGCAGAGCTTCTAGGCTGCGAGGAGCAGACCATCAAAGATACCTTGGCAGAATATGCTAGTGCCTGCGATCAGAAGATCTGCCAGAAGACCGGCAAAACAGTCTTCCCTTCCAAAGTCACCGAGAAAGACCAAAGTTTCGTGGTGGCGAGGATCACGCCCTGCATCCACTACTGCATGGGCGGTCGCTTGGAGACAGGAAGGCGAAAGGTTCTCTAGCGTTTTCTGCTGGAGGCTGTATCATACTAATTCACACTGTTGAAGACCCACAGACCCGGTCTTCAGTCTTTATGCCGAAGTTCACTGGGCAACGAAGGCTTGGAAATCTCTCCCAGTGGCGAGGTCTTGACCAGGAAGGATGGAGCCATGGGAAAGCGCTCGAAGATCCACCGCTTCTTGGCTGTAAACGAAATGCTTACAAGACTCCAGGAGCATTGTGTCACCTTGTCGAGGCGCGAACGTCCACTAGTTGTGGGAAGTTGAGTCCTGCCTGACACTGAAGCCTGCCGTTACGTGGCCTTGCGCAGCGAGAGCCTTGAGGACGGCACGGGGGAGAGCGACAGAGAGAGTGCGCCCAGCCAACAAACGGGCTGCTCCCGCGGGGGCATGCCCTCAAGCCTGGGGAAAGAAAGAGAGAGAGAGAGAGAGAGAGAGGGGCTTGACACGCCTGCCATGCCCTGCAGAAGAAGAGAAGGACAGAGAGCGGCTTGGCGTTCAGGGTAACACATAACCCTAGCGAAAAACAGAAAGAAAGGCTTGGCGTTCGGGGTTTGGGCTCAGCCAGGAAACTTGGGGCAACATAATATAGAGCCCCCCAAAGCCGACCACTTGCAACAGAGTGAGGGTCGGGTGGGCCAGGCCAGCAGATGGCCCCTAAAGAGTGTGAGCCTTCACAGGAGTTACAATTGGCACCCGCAACAGGCGGGGGCGCACAAGCTCGGTGGGGAGGGGCAGCCCTGGTGAAAGAAAGAGAGTCACCGAAGGGTGCCATGTTTTCTCGAGCCGTCGCTGTAAGGATTGTTCGCGGCGGGGGAGTGCACTGGCGGAGTGCACGGTGGAAACCGCTTGGGCGGTAATTCCCTCTTGGAGTGCGTGGTCTTCGGTCGCATAGCCGGCGAGAAAGCGGCGGCCATCAACCAGAAAGAGCAGGGGCTGCTCTCCAGCGGCACCTGGCTCCCTGTGAAGCTGAGGGAGATCCGCGACACGGACGAGAAGTACGGACACAACACGGCCGTGTACCGTTTTGAGCTCCATGGCTCCATGCAGACAACAGGCCTAGAGGTGGGCAGATACATCGGCATCAAGGGGGAGATTGACGGAGACACGGTGACGGGTTTCTACAGTCCGATCAGTCGTCCTGAGGACAATGGGGTGATTGACATCTTGTGCCGAACTGACGAGAAAGGAGGTCCCATCGTGAACTTGTTGAACTCCATGCAGCCAGGCTCGAGCTGCATGATGGCTGGCATGGGGGGTGTGAAGCTAAAGCAAGACAGTACGACTGGCGGCTTTACGTATCAAGGCCGTTCCATCAAGAAGCTCAGCCTCCTTTGCGGAGGCACAGGACTGGCGCCGGCTGTTCAGGTGGTCCGTGCTTATGTGAACATGATCAGCAAGTTCCCAGAACAGATGCCGACGAATCCGGGCGAGGGCGGTGTTAAGATTGTTTATGCCGCAGAGACACACGGTGACCTGGCTTTCATCACAGCCCTGGATCAGCTCAAAGAGCGATTCCCGCAGCTGATCTCCTACTATCTCGTCCTCAACAAGCCCCCGAGGGGTTGGGTTCAGGGGATTGGCTTCGTTGATGGAGACATCATCAGGCAACGCCTCTGGTTTCCCGGCTCCGAGGACCATGTCTGTGTGATGTGCGGCCCACCGATCTTTGAGAAGATCATGTGTGCCAACCTTGCCAAGATGGGCTATAACAGGGACCAGTACTACTCCTTCGCAGACCCAACAGACTGCTGACTGCTGATGCAGTCTTGTGGTTTGCCTTTAGGCCCGGTTGCGCTGGCACCGGAGGTGCCAGAGGCAGCCGTTGGCATGTCTTCGCCTCTTCGTTTCCCGTCCTCATTCTCTCGTCTGAGGCCACGAGAAAACAGGCCTGAAACAGAGGCCCCTGACCCCTGGCCGGCCTGGCCCAAAATATGATTTTCCAGTTTCAGGATTTTGAGATTTTCGCGTGCGGATTCAGCTGTGAGTCAGCTGTGGCAGCACGAGGTCTGCGCGGTGGGCTACTTCGTATCGTACCAGTCATCCATTCGTCGTAGTGCTGTTAAACGGTGCTGCCAGCCTCTTGGATTGTTTTCATGTTGGACATCCTCCCAAACGGGAGTTGATCGAAAGATGAGGTGCCAGAAATATGACGCGCTTGTGCATCCGTGCCCCAAGTGCAGTAGCATGCAGAACGTGGTAATTAACCACATTTGCCGCTTTAGCCACGTCAGAATGTCTTGGCAAGGAGATCGAGCCTCGCGCGATGCTCCAGGCGATGCCACTCTCAATTCCTACCACTGGGATGAGCGTGTTGCAGGATTTGTGTCATGCTTCCGTAACAAGGGTCTCCAGCCTGGCTAGCTGCTTACGTCGATGCAATCGCTCCTTCTGCAGAGGTGCAGCTAGGTTAATTATGTAATACGTGTAAACAACAGACACATATATGAATATTTTTTCGTTACAGTTTCCGATACGGTTTCAATACAATCGGTAGATACACCGGCTGAGTCGATACAATCGGCAGATACGCTTTTCGGTTCGAATACATGGATCCACATTTGGGTGCCTTTTGTTGGTGCGCAGTGGCAGTGAACGCTTTCCCATACACATTCTCTTGGCGGCTCCAAGATCTTGCGTGGAGTAGGTCGGGCAAGCGCAGCACAGTTCAGTGACGCCAAAGTCTGGGGTCTGAGTTTGGTCAAGCTAGTCACCTAGTCAGCAGCTAGTCGGTTTAGTCCAAGACATTTCAATTCTGCAGTGGCAGACAAGCGTGTTCCGGCTGCTCAGTCGCAGGTTCGGCTGTCGTGCTGGTGGAGCGGGGTTGCGCAGGAGTCGTATCAGAAATCGTATCGGTCCGGCGAGGGTGTTCCGGAGTCGTATCGAAAATCGTATCGGTCTGGCGGAGGGTGCTCCGGAGTCGTATCGGAAACCGTATCGGTCCAAAGGAGGGAACCCCCAAATCGTATCGAAAATCGTATCGCTGGAAGACTACAAATAGACTAAAGGAGGGTTCCAGCCGATACGATTTGGCGACAGCCCAGCCGTGCGGCACTATAGCAATGCGAGATAGCGAAATGTGAGCTTCCACTCCTCTCAATCCTCTCAGGCTTTGCCGAGCCCTGCCTGTACTGTACACTGTACGACTGTACGTGCGAAGCCATCAACAAGCGAAAGTGCAGGAACGGTCGGGCAAGTCTGAGGCCATTCAGGTCAACCAAGGCCCATGCCAGAACGTCTTGACATGCGTACCGGTGCATTGCACTACTGACACGACTGTTTCAAGTGTATCCAAATCGTATTGAAACCCATACCTCTCAATCATATCTCGTTTGGGTGTGTATCCATCAATCGTGTGAATATGTGTATCCAAACCGTAAATAAAATAAATCCTGCTTTTGTGCTTCTAAAGGGTTATCCCCGTCAGCTAGGTCCAGCTTCTTGGGGCGTGCATGGCGTGTCTGTCTCACCGAGCGTTTCTTGTGAAAGCGTGGCGGCCCAAAGCGGCCCAGCGCAGCTGCGGGATTCCCGCAAGAGGGAGACGCCAACAAAGAGACAGACGGACAGAAAGGTCACAGGGCCATGAACCGCTAAGCCTCTGATCTGGAGCGCTGTGTGGCTTGGCAGGGATTCGGCCGGTCATTCCACTGTACCAGCTGTTTATCTTTGTCATGTACAGGAGGAATCGAAGGCTTTGCTGGCAGGTTTGCTTAATGGATTGCGCCAATTAAGCCTGTTGCTAATTCTACCTGCGGCGGTGGTGGAGCCGCACCTGCATGCAAGTGTTGCGTGGTCTCCGATTTTCAGACAGAATTTGCGCAGCATCGCGCGAGTACGAAATGGCTGTCCATTGTGTTTGTTGCAGCCCAGAGCTTGGAAGTCTTGGAAGCACCGGAGCTTGTGGCACAAGTTTTTCAGTGGGTTCCAATCACATGCTTCAAGTCACGAAAGCTGGCTCGGTTTGCCGAGTCACCGAAGTAGCAGCGACCAGGTCAACATCATGTCCAGGACCTGATGGTCCTTGCACGATAATTAAAGCGGTGGAGGGGGGACAGCATTAATTGTGATCTGCAGCTGGCCTGGCTCAATTTCCGTTGATCATTCATGCGGTTACCTTGAAACATTCACTCCTAGCCTTACATAAACGAGTGCATATCCCTGCGTACTACCATTAGTTATAGTTGCCTTCAGTCACTGTTCAGGACTGGATACACGCCGAGACATATCCACAATGGCCGTTTTGGATATCAAGCAGCCGCTGCCGGTCGGTGAGCTGTTTTTCGTTGCCGCCATCCTTTCAATGCACTTGGTACTGCAACCAATGCGACTGTGCACGAAGGGCATCACTCCACGGCCGCAGTGATCTCCCCATGGAGAAACCTTCCAAAAAAGCCTCTGTAATGTGAGCCCTCCTGAAGCAGCCTCTCTGGCTTCATGGCCGCTGCGAAGGCTCCTGTGTGGCTGTGGCATCACAGTTCGACAGAGCTCGATAAAGCGCCCCCGGCTCATGGCCGGCCGGCCCCTCCTCTCTGCGATGCGAGATCTATTGTCTTGTCTTGTAGCCAGCTCCAGCTGGTCGTGACAACTGGGCGACCTCGTGTCAGGCGTGTGCTGGTAGCTGCAGGTATCAGCTTCGAGACGGCTCGAAACGAGGTTGGCAATCAGCTCCGCGAATCGGATTGGCCGAAGCTGCGAATCGTGTCCGGCCCTGCCGGAGATGCGATTGTGGAGAGTTTTGGCGATTTTGGGTTCAGGGTTTCAACCCCCAGCTGATCTGATTGGTAGCTGCACAGATCTGCTTGTCAGCGATCCTGTTCGCCAGACCCAGGCATGCCTGCTAGCTGCTAGCGTTTCGAATCTGCCAGTGCCGAGCTGCTGCAGCTGCCCGAGCTGCTGCCCGAGCTTGAACTTCGACTGTTTCCTTGTGGTTCCCTTTGCTTCTGGCGTTCTGGGTGCCCCCCACCAAGTCATCGGAGCAGGGCTGTCCGACACTGCATGATGCCATGAAATGCGCCATGTTTTCGGTGAAGCGAGGTCCTGCAGGTGTGCATTAAGAATGCATCGCATGAAAGTCCGTGAGGGGTTTGTGCATCGTGCAATAGAAGTGCGCCAGGCTTGCACTTTCTCATGCGGCCAGGCTCCGTAGCACCATGTAAATTCTTCGCACGGGTTTGGCTACAATCCCCAAGCTGAGAGAGACTGCTGATGAAATGATCGCGTGCAGGAAGCGCCTCACTGCCAGCAGCACGGATGGCTGTTGGAGATTCGAAATTCTCCCACAGAATGCAACCTGAACCAAACTCGCAAGCAGATGTTCAGTTAGCACCATGTCGGTGGCCCTTTTTTCGGCTTTTCGTGTCGCCCTGATGCCCATGAGCAGATCAGCGAGCTGCATCGAGCAGTGCAGGCACCGGCACCTCCGTGTCCTCTATGCCACGACCTTTGCAAGACGTCGAGCACGACGCGTTCTGTAGCATGCCCGAACCCGCCTGCCTGTGACATGGACTGCGCCACATGAGCTTCTACACTTGCGCATGCTCCTTTTTCACAGCTGCAGAAAAGTGCCGGCAGCCTCCGTGCAGGCATAGCACACATGCCGTGACCTCTGATTTCACCACGTCGATGCTTTGCATGGTTCGAGCTGCATACACTCCCGATCAGAGATAGAGAAGAAAACAGGACCGGTGCGTATCGTCGCACGCCTGAACCAGCTTGCTTGTGACACGGATTATGCCTCCAGAATCCTTTCTTTGGCAGCTTCTACAGCTTGCGCCTGCTCCTTCCTAAGAATGGGTGCTCAGCTGCAGAATACTGCCGGCAGCCTTCGTGCAGGCATAGCACGATGCCGTGACCTCTTGATTGCACCACGTCGATGCTTTGCATGGTTCGAGCTGCATACAATCCCGTTCAGAGAGAGAAGAAAACAGGACCGGTGCGTACCGTCGCACGCCCGAACCAGCTTGCCTTTCATCGGAGAGTCGCTAATGGGGGCGCTGTAATGGAGGGCGTAAGGAATGCTCAAAAGGATCATGTGATGTCAAGTGTGGCACATTGTGCGTTTTCGCAGTCCTTATCGATTGCGGAATCTCAGTATAATTTGGGTGATGAGGTCTTGACTTGCTCTTGGAACCCTGTCTGCACCGAACACTGCGCAGGAGTTGCAGATACGCGCTATTGTGCGCAATCGAGGTGACGGCGCGCAAAATGCCACAGTTGCGGTCAGGTGCGTGCACTCTGCGTTTGTGCATCTTTGCTTGCCGTGCCACACGCAAGTGCTCATTGTAATCTCCGGAACCAAGACAAAGCTGCGAGCAGCAGCTGCAGACCTGGAGCGAGAGTAGTCTCCATGCTCATGGGTTCAGCAGCAGCTCTTGAGAAGCAAGCGGCCACACGCCCCCATGTCAGGGGCCCCGTTTGCGACATTCCACTGCTGTGACACGGATTATGCCTCAAGAATCCTTTCTGCGGCAGCTGTCACAACTTGCGCCTGCTCCTTCTCAAAGATGAGGTCCTGCAGGTGCAGCCACTACCGGCAAAGCTGCAGACGCAGCCTTCGTGCCAAGCGGTCAAGCACGCATGCATGAGTTCCACCTGCAATCCCCAGCAGAACTAGTCTCTGCTCGCCATGACATGACTGGCGTGTACTACATGCCTGAACCGTTTGCCGACTCGGAGTATGCCTCAAGATCAAGAATTCTTTCTTGGGAGGCTTTCTTCTTGGCCGGCTTCGAGCATCGTGCCACAGAGCTGCATCAGGCGTGCTCTTGTCACGCTATTTAATAACTAAAACGGCACAGTATTGGCACGTTCCCGGAGATTCCTACAGCCCGTCGCTCTTCCCAGCCCATCAGACCACATAAAGTCAGTCAGGCAGATGGATCCGACACGCGGCTGTCACTCGTCTTCGTCTCGTGCACATGCCGTTCTTCCTGAACGGCCCGCGATGTTGTACCATGCCTAGAGGTGCAGCGCCAACTGCGTAAACATGGATATCAGGGTTTGCGTTGGGAAGGTTGAAGCACAATCCCGCATGATCTGTACCTCCGTTCTCTTTCCGAAGGGGCACGTTTGCACAGCGGGCATGTGGCAACTGCCGAGGTAGGCAGCTGTGAAACAAGCATGCGCCGCCGGGGCAGCTGCGCTTGTTTGCTGTGCTGCTCGGTCCAGGGCCATGGTCGCCTGCTGCGATGCCATGACGACGTGAAGTGGAGACCCCTCGAGGAAGATGTCAGCGCTTCGCCGAGCAGATGCATCCTCCGTTGGAAGGAAAACTGGAGACTTTCGATTTTTCAGCCATGCTCGTCTGCAACCTGTCAGCCTGTCATAGCTCAGCAGAAAGGCACAGCTCCGGCTCTGAACCAAGAGTAAAGGGAAACCCGCCGCGATAATGCGCGTGCTTTGCTCAGGGGAAGTCCAGAGCTGACGAGCCTCCCACAGCCTGCCCACAGTGAACCCGGACCCATCAACATTCGATTCTTACAGGCCACTTGACAACTGTGATCCTTCTTCTTCTAGGACTGAAACTTTCACCACAAGAGTTCGGGCTGTCATGCGTTAATTGGCTCCGAAGCCACAGTGGCCGGGTGCCTAAAAGAGCCAAACCTGCACCCGTCAATCGCATGCCTGCGTGCTGTCAGCCAGGCAGAATCACAGCTTAATCCGACACCGACCAGACTCTCTCAGAAGTGTAAGTCTTACATTAACTGCCTACATCCCGGAAGCTTCTCCAAGCAAGCTGTCCAACACCTGCCCTCTTCTGCCAGGGTCCAGCGTCGTGGCTCGTTTCACTTCAAGGCAGCCGCAGCACGACCTGAAGCAGGTACCATTCAGGTGCAGGCCGTGAGGGCAGAGAGGGACGCTTGCCCCGCAACACTTTCAGCGGCTAAGGATGAGGACTTGGCATGTATTAAGTGTTGCAAGTGCGTACATAGACCTTTTGACTCGGCTGTGTGGGACTAGCAGACCGCACCAGAACCAAAGATCCCACTTTCGGCTCTTGCAGGCCAAGTCTTATTCTCGTTGTGCCTTGTTCTGCATTTTCGCTTGGCTTCTTGGGCACTAAATGTGAAGCTCTGCCTTCTTCTGCATTTGCCTTCAAATGCAAGTTCCAGCCCAGCACCATGAAAGGATGGCAACAGAAGGACATGGTTTTGTCAAAAGCACTGTTACAAGCCTGAATCTTTGCCTACATACGGACTGGCTCGAGCTCGGTATTCTTGCAAGTGGAGCACCAGACCGAGTTTGCTGGCTGGTTGCCCTTGTTTGCAGAGACGGGAGGCACCGGCACGGGCGAAGAAATGCAGAGCGGGATCCTTACACT
This sequence comes from Symbiodinium sp. CCMP2592, assembly GCA_905221615.1. Lineage (NCBI taxonomy): Eukaryota > Dinophyceae > Suessiales > Symbiodiniaceae > Symbiodinium > Symbiodinium sp. CCMP2592. The sequence goes on from CAJNDT010006207.1 coordinate 317,172, forward strand.
CTGAACGCAGACGGCCAAATCCCTATGGGTTGCCAGTTGCCCCAGCCCGACACAGAACTTGGGCAGATGTCGGGTTAGGAGTCTCATGAACGGCACGATTCGCGCAGATCGTTTTCCTACTCGCAAGCTACACGCTCGCAGACGAACACAGTCTGCTAGGCAGCCCAAGCAGAAGGTGTGAGATTTCAGACGCAGCCTGGCTGGGGCTGGCTGCGTGACCGTGCATAAACCGACGTTTGCAAAACCTCCGAAATGATGTATTCAAGTGATGCAAACGTAGGTTTCGGCAATGCTACAACGCGCATTGTTCTGCAGCAGGAGGGCCGTGATGGATGAATACAGACGTCAAACTCCGATACCTATGGCCTGGATAGCCTGGATTATGAGACAGCTGAGGCTTTCATCAATGATTGTAAATAAAAACCTAGATGGATTGCGGTCTGCTGTTCTGTAGACCTTTCAGAAACTTGCAGCTGAGCACATCACAAAGAAAAGCCACCACAGCCTCGTCTCGAAGGGTGGTCGCAAAGTTTGGCAACTGCAGAAAACTTCCATTTTGCTCGACTTGCCTGGCTTGCGTGCCATATCGCGCTTGAAGGCTAGGATGCCGAGAGTTGAATAAAGATGTCAAACTCCCATACCTATGGCCCAAAACGCTCGGATTACAAGACAGGTGAGGCCTTCTTCCATCATTTGAAATAAAAAACTAGATGGATTTGGGTCAGCCGTCCTGTAGACCTCTTGTCTCGAAGGGTTGCCGAAAGGTTTGGCAATTGCAGAAAACTGGTGTTTTGCATGGACCGGTTTGCACACAGCACAGTAACTCGAGTCGACTTGCCTGATGTGCCTGCCATGACGCGCTTGAAGGTTAAGATCCCGAGAGTCTTTTGCCGGACGCAGCTCGCGGATTCCGGAGCATGAGGTTCACGACAACGGTGGCCGAGATGACCTGTAAACCCTAGATGCTGCTTTGGTCTCCACATGCCTACTTCAGCGCCGTTCTGCGAAGGCGAGGGGTCCAGGGTGAACCTGACGCTGCCACACCCAGCTCTGCCCATACGGAAGTATTGCAGGACCCTTCAACGGCCCTGTGCTGCTTGCAATTGCAAAGGCGGTTGCTCTTTTTGTGGCGGGGTTGGACTACAACAGATGTTGCATCTCCGTCGATGGTTCCAAGGTCTTTTGTTTTGCACCACGGAACCCTTAGGAGTCTCCTCCTTGGGGGACGTTTACGCTACAGGCTAAACCAGGAAGAGGAGTTCAGAGCTTCCGGGTGTTCGGTTCCAAGCAGGCTCTCCACGCAGGCTGCAAGTTGACAAGGCCACCCGTCAGCTGCAATTGGTGTTTGGCTCGTCTCTCTGCAGCTTCTAAGGCTACCTGTTACAGGTTAACCGTGCGGAGTGTTCCAGCAATCACAGATTCGCATTAGTGCCGGGCATCTTGCAGCAATGCAACTGTTGGCTCGAGTGGCCACACTGGAGGTGTTCTCGATGCATTCAGCGTTCACGAGATGCCTTGACAAGTCGCATTTGCGGGCGAGTTGGAGCGACACAAGCATGCGCAGTCTCAGATTAGGATGAGTTCTGGACCATTGGTAGGCCAAGTAATGCTTGCACTGGACGCCCATGCTGGTGCCGACGCTTCACCATCTGAGCTTTCGCGCGGAGTTGGATGCTGCAGCATGAAAGTCCAAGTCGGGTCACTTGCGTATCATGTTGGGTTTCTGAAGGCTTCGGACTGTAGAAGTCAAGGCCGGCGTATCAGGGCTGAGCCGCTGAGCCTACGCAAGGTCTTCTAGAAGCTCTTACTGTAGACGAGAGGACAAATTCGAAGGATGATACAGCTACAGCCCTGGCCCTACAACTATCAACTTCAAGGAGGCGACCCTCGCCCTAGGATGTCCTGTGCGGTCCTCAAGACCCCATCGGAGCTAGACCTCCTGGATCCTCCTGGCCTGTGTGCAGTCAGATCTAGCGGAAAGCTCCTTCAGCTTCGCTTAGCCGTCATGCCCCCAACCATCCCTTCTTCTTAAGTGTCGCTGTGAGCCTCCTCGTCTCCTCCAGTGAAACTCTCCAGCCGGGCTTTGGCGTGAGTGCGCTTGTGCTTGAGCATCACGCTCCCCAAAACTGCTATCAATTTCTGGATTTTTCGCGACCGGCTGCAAAAGCAAAAGCAGTGGCCGAGCTTGTGTTCAGCCTGCTCAGCAAGGGCTTCACTTGCTGCTTCCGCATGGCTTGCTGGCCACCTGCACATCATGCTTGCATCGGCACCGGTAAAAGAACATCTTACCGGCCTGATTTCCTGCTACAGCTCGCCAGAATCCTTCCCACGTCTCTTCCAACCTCAGCGCAAGAAATCCGATGCACCAAGCCGCGGCAGCCTCGGTCCACGACTAAATATCCCGGAGTTCTATGCTGCCACTGGCTTTTGCCATGTGCCAAAGTCTGCTTCGTTGGGGCGTGGTCAGTTGACTCTGTTTCGCAGGTCTCTTGCTGTTTGCTTCCGAGCCTTTGGGAGTCTCCAAGTCATCCCTTCGTGACTTTCACGTGGCCCGGGCGCAGGCGACAACTAGTTCAGAGCGGCAAGGCATTTCGGGTCCAGTAGGGCTTGCGTGCAGGTTTCAACTTCAAAAGCGGCGCGTCAGTTGCCGTCATCGAAATTGATGTTTGGGCTGAGGGATGTTTCGCTGCAAGTATTACTAGGCTTCTAAAACTGAGTGGTCCAAAACCCTCTAGCAATCGGTGTCGTCTGCCATTCGCAAAAGTCTGCTTCCGTTGGGTCGCGCTGGCCAGACGACAACCCTAAACCAAACTTTGCCTGAGGCTCTACGTCGAAAGTCTTCTGCTCTTTACTTCTGAGCCCTTGGCAGTTTCCTGGTCTCCTCCCTCCGGGACTTTCACGTGGCCCGGTTCCGCTTGCCTCTTGAAGCAGGGGGTGCCCGACCTGCAAAGCCAAGTTCAGAGCCTCCGGGTGTCCGGCCCCTAGCAGGGTCTCCATGCAGGCTGCAAGTTCAAAAGGCTACCCGTCAGCTGCAATTGGTCTGCAACCGATGCTGAGGCGACCTGCTAAGGCTTAACTGTGCACAGTTTTCTGGCGATCACAGATTCCCAATAGTGCTGGGCATCCCGCAGCAATGCAACTGCCGGCTCGAGGGGCCGTACTGGAGGGATTCTCGGTGCTTTCAGGCGTTGGCGACGCGTTCGCGAGGTGTCTTTACAAGTCGCAGTCGCGGGCGATGTGGAGGGCGGCAAGCCCACACATTCTCAGATTCCGGTGAGTTCGGGACTGTCGATAGGCCAAGTACTGCTTGCGATGCCGTATTTTTTGCCGACGCTTCACCATCTGAGCTTTCGCGCGGAGTTGGATGCTGCAGCATGAAAGTCCAAGTCGGGTCACTTGCGTATCATGTTGGGTTTCTGAAGGCTTCGGACTGTAGAAGTCAAGGCCGGCGTATCAGGGCTGAGCCGCTGAGCCTACGCAAGGTCTTCTAGAAGCTCTTACTGTAGACGAGAGGACAAATTCGAAGGATGATACAGCTACAGCCCTGGCCCTACAACTATCAACTTCAAGGAGGCGACCCTCGCCCTAGGATGTCCTGTGCGGTCCTCAAGACCCCATCGGAGCTAGACCTCCTGGATCCTCCTGGCCTGTGTGCAGTCAGATCTAGCGGAAAGCTCCTTCAGCTTCGCTTAGCCGTCATGCCCCCAACCATCCCTTCTTCTTAAGTGTCGCTGTGAGCCTCCTCGTCTCCTCCAGTGAAACTCTCCAGCCGGGCTTTGGCGTGAGTGCGCTTGTGCTTGAGCATCACGCTCCCCAAAACTGCTATCAATTTCTGGATTTTTCGCGACCGGCTGCAAAAGCAAAAGCAGTGGCCGAGCTTGTGTTCAGCCTGCTCAGCAAGGGCTTCACTTGCTGCTTCCGCATGGCTTGCTGGCCACCTGCACATCATGCTTGCATCGGCACCGGTAAAAGAACATCTTACCGGCCTGATTTCCTGCTACAGCTCGCCAGAATCCTCCCCACGTCTCTTCCAACCTCAGCGCAAGAAATCCGATGCACCAAGCCGCGGCAGCCTAGGCGGTCCACGACTACATATCCCGGTGGGCTTTGTGAGCCATGTATGGCTTTCTCAAGGTCCCAAGCACTGCAAGCGCGCCCCGCCAGAGGCTCTCGGTTAGCGGTTGGGAGGCTTCACCATGTCCCGCCAAAGGTTCCATGACTCGTGAATGACCTCGATGGTGCTCTTCGGAGGCGGTGCCCGCCTGGCTGGGGGCCCGGCCTCATCCTACTTCGGCTTGGGCCAGTTCCATCTTGGGTGCTTTGAGATGTTCGCTTCGGTGGAAGAGTCGCTGCAGAACGGATTGCCCTGCAAACCACTCCTCGCGGCCTGAACTGGGCAGCTCGCTCGGCGCATCCTGAGCAGGGCCAGCACCTGAACTGATCCTTTGTGGCCACAGCTTCGGCGTCACCGTGGCACGCAGCGTTGCTCTTCAACTTTGCACTTGTGGCCTGGATGTCCGGGGCTTGCTGGCCATCGACCCACGTTGTTTGGACTTTGCATCCCTTGAGCTCCTCACCGCTGAGAGCCTCACCTCTGTGCCCCGCAGCCTCGCGCAATCACTGTCCTATCCGTTTTATCGCCTTGACACGCTGGAGCTCGAGTTCGTTGCCCCACTGGGGCCTCATAAGGCCCTTCGGGCTCGTGTTTTTGTGCATTTGGCCAGAGGCCTCTCTGCATCTTGGGACTACCAGCTCTCCAAGCGATCGGCGTACCATCTCTTCGACGCCGACCATTTCAGCTTGGGTGGCGTGCAGGCTTGGGACATGTCTGACCGCATCAAGAAGCATGTGCGCCAGCGCTGCCGGCGGCGCTGCAGGCGAGTCCGTTGAGGGGGCTCAGCAGTCACTTCGAAACGGAACTTTCGGGTACGGCGAGATTTCGTCTGCCTGTGCAAACGTGCACTGGCCTGGAAGACGTCATATGTCATGCTGCCGCAATCTCGCATTGAGGTATAGACGATCTCGGCTTGAGCGCAAAAAGGATTTAAGATTTGCGTCGAGTTCTGAAGGTTCAACACTGTTGTGAAGTCGGGATGGGAGGGAGGGGGGAGGAGGGGCGTGGTGGAGTCGAGGGTGGCTGGGCCGCAGGATGGGATGCCGCGCGAACTCTGCGGCCATGACTGTCCTGCTAACCTCTGTCGCTTTTCGGTTTTTGTTTCTGCTCACCAAACTCCAGGTCACGTTTATGGGCTTTTGTTCCAACCCAATGTAGAGTTTATTGGCATTTCCGTCCATGTGTTGCGAAACCCGACGGCCTGAGGCCTGCCAAACTTTACGTGGAGGATCAGCTGGAGTGAGGAAGGGGGGGCTCAGGCTGCGAGGGGGCTTGTCCTGTGTTCGTATTGGAAAGCTCAGCCTCTTGAACGGCGATGCAGCAAAGCATTTCCAAGCATGTGGGCGGATGATCCTGGCAGGTCTCGCGACACCTGCAGATGTTACCAGCATGGTGAGTTAACGCTTCGACAGCGCACAACGCAGACAAGGTGCAGGTGAGCTGTCGGCTCGCAGCTGAATAGTCGCTCCATGCACGTCTCGGCTGCAATTTCACCCCCAACTGACATAACACTGTCGCTTAGACAGGGTTGAAGAAGTCCCGTTCCGGCTTGCTGCCGCAGTGTCAGCAACATCAACACTCATGGGTTAGTCGGAAGAGTGGCATTCCACCTGCAGCAGCTCAGCTCAGGAAGAGGACGGTAGACTCAAGATCGATGTTGAGATCTGGATTGCCTGCTTGTTCAGCGCAGCAAACTGCACGGAGTCAGGACCCATGGGGCTGAAAGCCTTGCGACAAGGTGCAGCGGGCATGCCGGCAGCCACTTGCCCGAACCGTTATTCCACAATTCCTGCTCAGTCTGCTCTGTGCAGTGGAAACACCAAACGAGGAGACGCAAATAAAATGCTCGCTCCCTTCGGATTCAGGCTGTTAGACTCCGTCAGTCCCTGAACACTAGCCTTCAGAAACATACCTTTTCGACGTGCCTCATTATTGGGATGCCGAGTTGCATTATTCGTGAGTTGTGATTCATGATAGCCTGTGCCTGCATAGCTGTAGAAATGTTGCACTTGCATGTCATGTTCTAGGAAAAATGTTCATGTGACATGGTAGCTGAGCCGAGGAGCGCAAGTGCGTAGATTGCGTAGTTGTCACCTTAGCCCGTTCCCGTGATTTCTTCCTTTCACACACAGGCTGTCTGCAACAGCCACAAAGCATGCCGCTAACTTCGAATCCACACTAACGTATTTAATTCGCCGGTTTCACTTTCGTGTTTGCATGGGCTATGTTTGGCTCACTTTCCGCTGCGGAGTTCGTGCTCCGACATTTCCGGCTTCATGCACATGTTCGTAGAGGTGCTGCTGCTACAGCTTCTGCTGCCATTTCTACGACGACTACTGTACTGCTGCTACTACTACTAGTACGACTTCTTATAGCACTGCGGGTTTTACAAAAACTACGAGCACTACCAGTACTACTTGTCTACTTGTACGACTAGTACTGGTATCAGGATTAGTTGAAGCATCGTTACTAATACACGTGCTGCTGCTGCTGCTGCCGCTGCTGCTGCTGCTGCTACTACTACTACTACTGCTACTTCTACTACTCTACTATGCAGCAGAAGTAGCGCAGGAAGGTGATCGGGCTCTCGCAACACAGCAAGTGCACGGCGCGCTGCAATGTTTTACTGTCGCACGGACAGAAGACGTAGCCTATGGCTTCAACGTCGTGGCTCGCAAAAGGGGCCCCTTTCTTGAAAGATCAGGGGCCACAGGTTTTCAAGGCTTCACAACTGTTCGGATGACATGGCAAGAAACATCTGTTGCAAATCAACCCTTAAAAACCTTCAGCCGAACCAGCTGATTGCCCTTGCAGGCGAATCTTCATCCACCTGTTCAACTGCTGTATGTCCTGCTTTCTTTGCCAAGGCTATCTTGTGAAAGGACATCGAAGCATCGCGACCAACTTTGTTGCTCCGAAGTGAGCTATAAGAATGGTTGCTTGTGAGGAGTTGTTACGACACACATCGGAACCGAATAGCGGGCCGATGAGTACCAAACACACAGCTTGGCTGTCTGTCGCAACCCAAGAGCTATCCGCACGGACCATGTGGAGCGTGCATGCCGAGAGCTAACGAGGGACGGGGACGGGGAAGGAAAGAGGACCCGAACTATATCGCCTACATCATGTCAGAAGAAGGCGCAAGGTGGGTAGCCGTACATCAACTTCAAGCCCTCACGCACGACCAGGACTGAAACAAACTATTACTACTACTACTACTACTACTACTACTACTACTACTACTACTACTACTACTACTACTACTACTACTACTACTACTACTAGGTGGGTGACAAAAACTACTACTACTACTACTACTACTACTACTACTACTACGACTACTACTATTACTATCACTACTGCTACTGCTACTACGCCAAACTACCACCACCACCACCACCACCACCGCCACCACCACCACCACCACGACTACTACTACTACTACTACTACTACTACTACTACTACTACTACTACTCCTACCACTACTATTGCTATTTGACTACTACTCTTGCTGCTGCTGCTGCTGCTGCTACCAGTAGCTTTGGCTGATCTGGGTTGCAAAGATACGTAAAGGGATTGCGGGGCCAGGATCGCGAACTTCTGGCAAGCTCTGACTGTGATTCGGCCGGGAACACAGCAAGGATACTTTGTTTTTGCTTTTGGGGTGTCCGGTGCATTACTTGTCCATGGGTCTGACAGTGTTTTTTGCAAGTCCAACCTCCCACATCAGTGTGGCTGCACTGCAGTCTGCACTAGCACCTCCTCCCGTTGCCGGTACTTGCCGCAAGCGGAGGAGAAGAAGGATTAGGGCCCCTAGATCTTACGATAGTCAGCCCCTAGAAACATGGCGCGTGGTTCTGCGCTGTTGCCCTCCGCTGGTGTTCTGGGCGTTATGGCCTGGCTGCTTACCTCGACTTTCCAGCCGCAGGCTTTCGTTGCTCCGCGACCAAATATGATCCGTCGGACAGGACACACAGCCTGTCGCGCTGCTGCAACAAAGGAGTTGCTTTTCCAGCCTGGACAGCGGGTTACCCTCAACGGACCACCAGCAATGGCTGGCTCGCAAGGCATCGTCGTCGGACCAGTTCTAGGCAATGCATTCGCCATCCAGTTCGACAATGGCAGCATCTTCCACATTGACTTGCACAATATTGAGGGCTCTGGAACACTGCCTGCAGCAAACATTGACTACAGCGCCGTGCGCGCCGATCTCAAGAATCTCATGGATGATCCGAATTGGGATGATGGAAGCTATGGTCCACTGCTCATCCGACTTGCATGGCACTCGTCGGGCACCTACTCAAAGTACACCAACACTGGAGGCTCAGAAGGTGCGGCCATGCGTTTCGTGCATGGCACCGAGTCCATGGATCCAGAAAATGCAGGTCTGGACCATGCGATCAAATACCTCCAGCCGATCAAGGATAAGTATCCTCTGATGTCGTACTCCGACATGTGGATTCTTGCGGCATACGTCGCCATCGAGCACATGGGTGGCCCGTCGATCGAGTTCAAGCCAGGGCGCATGGACACTCCCAGTGAGAAGGGCTGCCCAGTTTGGGATGGCCCAGTGATTGATGGCCAAGCATCAAGCCGCCTTCCGCATGCAGAATATGGTCTTGTTGAGGGGTTCGACAGAGACAAGGTTCTTGACAGCGAGGGCAGGATCTTGGGTTGGGAAAAGCTTGCGCAGCACATGCGCGACGTGTTCTACCGTATGGGCTTCAACGACCGCGAGATCGTCGCACTTATGACTGGTGGTCACCTCTGGGGTCGCTGCCACCCGGAGCACTCCGGCTATGCAGGGCCATGGGTGGAAGAAATGACCAGATGGTCGAACGAGTATGCTGCAGACATGATCGAAGACCCTTGGCGAATGGTTTCCCACAGCGATACCTGGCTTGACTCCATTGGCGCCAGCGAGCTGCGACCCGCTCCAGGCAAGCGCCAGTATGTGAACAAGTTCCCGGAATCCGAGGGGGGATCAGGTCTAGATGATCCTAACCAGATGATGCTTGTTGCCGACATGGTCTTGCTGTGGGACCCAGTCTTCCGGCAAACACTCGAGGAGTACGCAGTTGATGACACAGGCAGCGACGACAACCATGCCCTTCGCAGGGACTTCGCAGCGGCTTACAAGAAGCTCACCGAGCTCGGTACGCGCACACTGACAGCCTGCCCGTTTGCTCATTAACCCACGATGGACATCGCCCGTTGATGCCGAATCATACTCGCGCATGTGATGAGTTTCACTTGGATAGCGGTCTTGCAGCTGCCAAAAAAGCCTGTCCAGAGACGTAGATGTTTCAGTTTGCTGTTGAGTGGTGTGTGCGGCACGGAACAAAGCATCTCGAGCACCGGTGCGATTTGTTTCAAGGTCGGGCATCGAGAGGGCTCGCCACAAGCAAGGCCAGGGCACGCGATAATTTGATTGCTCTTGTGTTGGCTGCAAGGGCTTGCTTGCGCGGACCACCTACAAGATCTACAAGCACGGCAGGGGGATACTATGGGGAGGGTTTTTGTTGCACGAGGGCATGTGCCAAAAGTGCTAGGGGACTGAGTTGGCGAGAGACATGGCCAAGACAATCAACAGTCCGCAAGCCGTCTCATGCTAGGAGATGAGGAGGCACCAAAGTGTTTTCGGTCCCAGGGTTTCCGTTGTACGGCTGCGGACAGTCTCGAATGGCATGTGAGTCAGAGTGTCGCTGCTTGGACAAACGTCCGCCGCGAGGCTTCTAAGATTCCGGGGTGGAGAGCCAGCAGTGAAGAAGATCACCGTTCGCAGTCAAGTATTTTGCGCTCGAAATTCTGTACTGTTGGTCCATCCTCGGGTTCGAAGGGATTCGCACACTGTTCGAAATCTTGCTCGCCCCTGCCAAACCAGTAAGTTGAGCTGTGCTTATGCACGTGTTCTCTCGCCGCATGTCGAGTCTTCACAAGCTTTTCGGTTTCTTCCATACAGCAGTATGCGAGATGAAACAATAACAAGCCCAAGCCGACCCTTTGCGGCATCTCCGGAAAGAGATAGAACGCTTTCATTGGAACTGCGAGCATGACCACATCGATGACACTGCCCTGAAGCCTGAAGCCGAACCTTTTTGTGATTTGTCACGGACATGCGCACATGTGCGTCTGCATCTTGGTTAGGATTCATGCCAACTTTGTCTCACTACGCAGCTTGACTGCTCAAGGACCGCTTTGCGAGTCCCAGGAAAAGACCGCTTACAGCCTGGGGGTTGTAGGACCTGTCTTCTACCTGAGCGTCAACCTTACGGTTTTAATCTCTGATCATCCTTGCTTTGCTTTGCTGCTTTGCCTTGATCTACGATTGGTTGCCTTGGGCTTTGTGACCGAGAGTTGAGTGGAATCCTCCGCTTTTCACAGGTTATCAGCCGTAAGGCCTCCGCATCCGATTGTGGATTGCTGCTTCGCTGCTGCTGCTCGGCACTCGGACCGCCTGATCCAATCAGCGTCCGATCACTACCGTTTTCCTGGCTCAGACCAAGTTCGGAACTTGTGATTGGCCGCGCCACCGAGAGAATGGCGACTCCGATCGGTTCTCCCCGTGTCCCCTCAACTGTCGGTTCTTCACTAGTGACGCCACTTGCTCGGGATGTCGTGGAGCCCGATGATAGTGCCCACGCATCTCGCTGCACTGCGCCCGCCTCGCACGCTTCGCTCGCTCGCTCTGCTTCGCTGCTTGCTTCGCCGCCTGCTGAGGACGATCAGAGAGCTCAGCACCATGCGCCGCTTTTGCCATGCTCTGCTGCTGCTGCTTTCGCAACGCCTGGCACGATGCACCCCGGCTTGCTGCCTGCTTCTGCCACCGCTCGTGCTTTGCCCATGTTGCCTGCCTTTTCTGCGTCCGCTGCCCCTGCTGCTTCCGCACCTTCTCTTCTTCCGACCGATCTTTCCTCTTGCCCTCTGTCCCTTCGCGGGGATCCAGAGGGCGCTCGGGCCCTCTTTGGGTCCGGGCCAGACGACCGCGGTCCACCGATTTCGGACCCAGCGTCTTTCCGTCCACCGCGCCCCGATTCTTACGGGCCGGTGGCTGGCCGCGGTGGAGCCCCGCTCCCCGACGTGCCTATGAGCGAGCACCCAGCTGCACCCCATGATTCCGTCGCAACGATTACCGCGGCGGATCATGGTGGTGCTGCCCCCGCCACCGATTCCGGCGGGAGGCTTGCTGGACCCTGTGCTGTCAGGGCCCTGGTCGATGAAGCCATTGGGTCGGACGCATCCGCGCGCATCGCCACCGATATTCTGGCGATCGCGCAGGGTGTGGCCAACACCCAAGCCGACCTCGATATACTGAGGAACGGCGTCTCGGATATCACCGAAGCGCTCGAAAGCAAGATCCGAGACATGTGGGAGCTTCTTCAGGCCGAGTTGAGGAAAGAGCGTGAGCTGTTCATGCAGTTCCAGGACTCTTTCCACGAGAGGCGGATTTCTGACCACGAGACGCTTGAAGATCATTTTGCGAAGCTCACTTCGATGTTCAACGATCGACTCATTGAGTTCGATGAGCGGATCCATCAATTCAACGAAAAGCGTGCTGGATCGCTATCCATGCAGCTTGCCGAAACGATCCGCCACATCAAGCAGTACCCAGACGTGCTGCGGCAGATCCAGATCAATATCTCTAATGCGCTTCGGCACCGCATCGAAGTCATCAGATCTGAGATGAGTCGCGCTCTCTACGATCATAAGGAGAGTAACCGAGCTCATATCGATCAGCTGACTGCTCGGATCCAGCACCTCGAAAACGCTCATGTCCGCAGAGGCGGTTCTGATAGATCAACGCCTTCGCGTCCGGAACGGACGCAGTTCTTCGATATCAGTGACCACGGTGGGGATATTCCACGCCCCGCGGACCTGCCGCCAGTTCCTGGTGCTCTATTCCCTGGCGGACCGACTACAGCTATCCCGAGGTCTTCCCTGTTGGGTCCGATCGATCACGGCTCTCCGCCGGGATGCAACGCTGCGCCTGCTGAAAAGGCCTCAACGGTTCACTCTCAGACGAGTGGAATCAATCTCGATGAAATTCTGAGGCGAGCGCAGCAACGAGTCGCTGACGAACAACCTGCCGAAAGTCGCGGGCAAAATAATCCTGTTGAGCCCGTCCGACATAATTTTGGCCAAACGTCGGCGTGTTTTTCGGGAAGATCGCCGAATCAGGCCGTTCCTTCCGCAAATGCCGCCGGAGCGACTTCCGGTCAGGCTCCGAGCCTCAGGCCATATCAAGTCGATGATGCAGGGAAGGGACCATCACGATGGTATGATGCGATGCTTGGCCGATCAAATCTCATTGGCAACAGTGCTGGCGCACCAATTCTCCATAGTGAGACCGGTACTTTTACCCTTGCGCCGAACACGAGCGTTACTGCAACGCTTCAGCATGCTGCAGCCAACGATGCCATGCCCCCGATGCCTACCTTCAGTGCCAGAACGTCCGTTCCTGCACCCAGTGCCGCGCCATCCGGGTTTGGCGGACCGCCGCCCGCGCATAACGGAGACGGCGGTTATTCCGGTGGTGATGGCCCCAACGATGACGGGGGTGCATATGGCGGTGGCTTCGGAGGACATGGACACCACGGGTCCGGTTTTGGCCCCGGTGGCGGTGGTGGCCCATCCGATGGCCCACCTGGTGGTCCGCCTGGTGGTGGCGGCCCTCCTGGCGGGAGTGGTCCGCCCGATGGCGGCCTTGATCCGCCTAGCATCAGGCCCTCCGGTCGGCCGAGTGGGAACGATACGTTCCAGTGCGAGCGCTGCACCGGAACTTTCCCGACCACCGTGCGACGGTCGTGCATATCTTGCCGATTCTCGTGCTGCAACGGATGTTGCCGAGATCCTTTGAGAATCTGTCTCGTGTGTCTTGAGAGACAGACTGGAAATCCACCTGGTCCCAACGATTCGGGATCCGGTGGACCCAAGGGCGATGGATCGCTGAGCGAGGCCAAGAAGGCAAAGTGCAAGTCCTTTCGTCTCGATCCCGAGCCGGAGCCTGCTCAGCTGCGACGCTGGATCGTCGATATGAAAGAGCGAGTCGCGAACGCATTCGCCTACGATCCCGGATACGCACTCTCATGGGTTGAGATTCCCGATGGTACACGATATGAAGATCTCCTCGATGAGTGCAAGTACGGAATGCTTGAAAACGAATGCAACTCTGCGTTCCGAGAGTGCGTCCGATCCATTGCACTGAAGAATAAGATCCAGACCGAGACCGAGCGCATGCATACGATAAACCGGCGACTCGGAAGTAGGCAGATCTTGTGGCTACTGTATGATTTCCTTCGACCACATGTCACTGGCGATTCGACTTTCAAGCTCGTTGACCTGATGAAGACCACGATTGATCGGTTTACTCATGGATCCGAGCAGGAAAGGCTGGAAGCCTTCTCCAATCGGTGGGATCATGTTCTCGCTGGTATCTCAGTTGATCGCCCCGAAGATCCTGTTCTCTGCGCCCTCTTCTACGAGCAGGTGCGTGAGTTCCGCTGTCTCGAGCTCGATATGCAGTTATGGGACAGGGACGTATCCGTACGGAACTACGCATACTTGCGAACCGTCTGCGTCGACGCGATTACAACTTGGCGCCGACGACGCAATCAGGAGAAGATGTACACCGCTACAAGGTCTACCTCTGCGCAAAGACGATACGCTGCACCTGCGCATGGCAGCCCGCGCAGATCTTCATCCCGAGGTCAAAGAGGGTCAAGATCGCCTGGGCGTCGTGACTCCAGGAGAGGGAGTCCGTACCGAAGGAGCTCGCCGAGGCGCTCGTCACCCAGACGATCCTCCCCGCGACGCGGATCGCCAAGGCGATATTCCCGCAGTCCGGGACGAGCAGCTCCCGCACCGACTCGCCCGATGTCGCGATCCCCGCGAGGACGGGAAATCTGCTACGATTTCAAGAAAGGCAGATGCACGCGAGGAAGCGGATGCAAGTTCTCCCACAACCTGAAGGGAAGAAGCTCCTCGCCGAAGGGTTTCCCGCCTCGATCTCAGTCACCGATTTCAAAGGAGTCTGGTATCTGCTTCTATTTTGCACGAGGCACTTGCTCGAGAGGCGACAAGTGTCCCTATAAGCATGTGAAGCCGGGTGCCCCAGCTGAGAGCACTCCTGCCGCCGCTCCTGCGCCTGCTGAGCCCGCGCCGACATCAAGGCGGGTTGACAGCCCGGCGCCCACGCCCTCGGATTTTTGAAAGGGGCGTGCCGCAACCCTCAGGCAATGACAGCATCCTCCTTTGGAGACTTCGCCTTCGCTTGCGTTGCATCATTCGATATGGCATGTCCGTCAGTCAAGCGGAAGACAGTATCGTTTGGGAATACTGAGACCCGCGTGATAGAGTCTTCTTTCCCGGAGCCAAACTTCGGTCCCGTCAATCGCGAGAGGAATTTGAACTATTCGTGGCCGGAAGATATCCGTGGTCTGAATAGTGCTCGCGAGAGGCGAAGGGCACACATGAAGGCTGTGCTTTGGAGAGAGCAGGTTTTGCTCGATGACGTTGATGCCAAAACGCTAGGAAATGATGCTTGTGTTCTTGAGCTCACGCTTTCTCAGCGGAGCGCTTGCGAGGTCTTTGCTGCTGCTGTCAAGTCTATTAAGAGGGTCCGGAGACTTATGCTCGACTCCGGTTGCGGTATAGACCTTATTGGTCTCGGTGATCTGTCCCGCGAGGAAAGGGATCTGATAGTTCAGAATGCTAAGATTAGCCTTAGGACCGCCAATGGGAAAACTAACACCAAGGGTGTTGCCCATATGCGCATTGACGGCCTCGATGAGCTGATTGAAGCTTATGTGTTGGAAAGCACACCAAGTCTCCTTTCCCTTGGGAAACGATGCAAGGAGCTTGGTTACCGATTTATCTGGGAACCCTTTTGCGATCCGATATTCTTTGACCCCAAAGGGAAGCGACTCAAGATTGATGTTATCAATAACATCCCCTACCTCGCTCCGAGCGAAACCGAGGTAGTGGCGGGTCGACCTGATCTCCCTCGTGTGTATCCGGCACTCCCAGCACCGATCATTATCCACGAGAAAATCGTGGCTGCTGGTGAAGAGCCCGTAGGCGAGCTAGACGATATCGGAGAGCTCGATCTTGATATGCCTGGTGCTAAGAGTGCCCAGAAAGGTGCACCTGACGATGCCAAGAAGGTGCCCAACAAACCTAAGCATCAATCGCCACCCGACGAACCGAGAGCGCGCGATCTGAGGGAGGAGGCAAAATCCATCCGTCACCCCATGACCCATTTACCTAAGAACCCCTATTGCGATGCTTGCCAACGTGCAAAGATGGAAAACGTTAAGTCATTTCGCCAAGACTCACCACGCGATAAAGGGTTTGAGAAATTTGGCGAGCACGTCACCATCGATACTATGGTGTTGCACGGGCTTGGCAATCGCGGGAATAATGGGGAAACAGATGCTGTTGTCTTCTATGATCTAGCAACTGAGTGGTTGGAGAGTGTCCCCGTCAAGGGGAGAACGAATGCCGACACGCTTCGAGCGTTCCAGCAGGTCTTCGGTGACCTTCAGGATGTGAACTCGTTCTCCATGGATGTGGAGAGAAGGTATGCACCTTCCGCGATCCGGGAAATCTACTGTGATAAAGCCCGTGAGTTCATATCGACCTGCAAGAGAGTTGGCATCTCTGTAAAGCATTCCACTCCTGGCATGCCTCGCACTAATGCCATTGCCGAGAGCAGGGTGAAGCTTGTCCTTCATGGCGCACGTGTGGCGCTTCGGCAAGCGGGTCTGAGCGCCAAATTCTGGCCTTATGCGTGTAAGCACTTCTGTCATGCTCGCAACATCGAGCTGCGCGAAGGGCAAAGTGCGTATTCGCTCCGATTTAATGGTGCCGAATTTGACGGTCAGGTTCTTCCATTCGGATGTCTTGTTGACTTCTATCCCACGCCGGCACGGAAACAAACCCGGCGTAGTCAGAGAGATGAAGTCGTACTTGGCGATGGTGAGGAATATGCTGTACCCGCGCCTGGAGATGATGGATTGGTCGAAGTCGAAATTGGATTCGATGATGATGGTTATCTCGAATGGATCGACGATGGAGATGACGATCGATCTGGATCCCTCCAAGGACCCGATGTTGATCAACGCTTATCATCCTACCAGCGCCCCAGCAAGTTCTCTCCCACGAGCAAGCCTGGTGTATTTCTGGGTTACCACTTCGAGAATGGGGGCAAGTGGGACGGTGACTACATTGTCGCCGACCTTGAAGGTTTCAAGCGCGACGCATTGCGTGCAAGCGTCCATCAGGTCAAGAAGATCTATTGCTCACCTAAGGAGCGATGGACGTTTCCGATGCTGGCTGTGTACGACAAACAGACACGATCAGTATGCATCAACGATCCCGCGATGCATTCTAACGTGCCACAGCCGAGTGAGCGTCTTGACGCCTCCGACATGCTCGATCTCGAAGATATCGACGAAATCTTCGCCCTTGACGAGTCAAAGCGAATGACTGATGAAGATATTCGACAGGCTCGTGAGGCTGAGTTACGAGCAGAGTCCTCTCATGGAGGAGGCGTCGACTACTGGGAGTATGATCCATCTGCGCATAAGTGGACGTATCACGTCGTTGTTCCAAGGAAAGCGATGGTTCATCCCAGTAAGACTCCCGGTTCCATAGGAGAGTCGCCTGATCCATGGAAGCTTAGCACGGTGCGTATATCGCATGTTCAATACAAGGACAAAAGCCCGGTTACGATCTATGAGACCGGGTATGCCTTCGGCAAGACAAGACTCATGCAGCTCTGGACCGGCACTGTTGAGTTCTATGATGACGGCTTTGCCCCACCCAAGAAGAAGTTACCTCCTTATCATGGGTCAGAGATCCTGGAGGGCGAAGGGGGTTTGCCTTATCGTCAGAGTGTGCCGCGTTCCGAGCGGACATATAAAGGGTCTCGAAAACCGAACTCTATCGACTCAGAATCCTGGCGCAGTATGAATCGCGCCGAACGGGAGGGATATGTCGAGGCTGAGCGCCGCGAAGCTGAGTCTCATGCCATGTCCCGAGAGGATTCTCGCGATGCCGCTCCTGTCGACATCGCTTACGATTCAGAATATGAGTCGGGTGCCGAACGGCATGACAAGGATTACTGGTATCACGATGTCGCAGCTGGCACGATCACCCGATTTCATGTGATCGAACGCCGAGCGCGCTTCAATCCTACTTCCGTCAAAGATTGTCCCGTTGATCCTGCCACATTGACCGATGTCAGGATGACTATGGCCATGACTGACGGCACCGAGTTTACATTGCAGGACTCGTGGAGATCATCCGATGCTCGATCTCTGCCGTGCCGATGGACGGGAAAGACAGTCTTCGTTATTGGTTCTTCCGCCAAAACGCAGATTAAAGTTCGAACCCGTATGCCGAACACAGATGACACGGGGCGCCGCGTGCAGACTGCGAATGGCTATTATGGACACGCGTTGCGTGCAAAGGGCCGTAATGTCGTGCCTGCCAAATCTCGCGCCTGTGTCGTTACGGATCTTGAGTTTGAGCCCCCGGGTGGTATGTCAGCCCGTCTTCAGCCGCTCCGCGGCAGTGGCCTCGATGTTTGCCCGGCCATGTACACGTATAATGAAGGGGCAACTCAGTCCGGTGTTGACGTCCTTAATCCTACCGAATACGATATTATAGTCGAGCCCGGACAAGACGTTGCGGTGGTTCAGTTTTACACTTCCGTTTTGGCAGCGGTTGAACTCGACTTCACCGCAGACGATGTGGAAGGTGATGTTTCTGCGCCGGTTGAACCATCCGATGACGGTCCTGCTGTTGATACAGCACCTGCCATGCCTGTTCGCCCTGATCCTCATTCACACCGATCTCCCGATTCAACGGTCTTCTTCTATAGTGCGTGTGTCGCACGGCCCGTTGACCGAAAAGAGCGTGCCGCTAATCCCAAGGCGAAAGCCGCCCTTGACAAAGAGTGGAATAAGCTCATCAACCAAGGATGTTGGGACTACGCATCCGTGCGTGAGTGGCGCGATGTGTCCAACGAGGCTATGGAAAAAGGGGAAACGGCCCACGTTGGCCGTATCTTCGATATATGCGTTGAGAAGAATTCCGAGCCTCCGGAGTCCGATCCTAACCGCAAATTTAAGGGTCGCGTGGTGTTTGAAGGTTGCCATGTCAAAGATGAAGGCAATAATTGGGCTATTTTCTCCGAGATCACCTCTTGCCCCGCGACCATGGAAGCTGGAAAGGCCGCCGATGCTTTCGGTCTTCTTCCTGGTCATGAAATACAGGTTGCCGATGGCGAATCTGCCTACACCCAGGCTAAGCTTGGCGGCCCGGCAACGTGGGTCCGATTGCCCAAGGATCGTTGGTTGCCCGAATGGCATGGCAAATATCACGATCCGGTCGTACGCCTTGTGTTGGCTCTTTATGGGCATCCGGATGCCGGTGGTTTCTGGGAACAACACTGTGAGAAGGCTCTTCGATCGGTTGGATTCGAGCAATGTCCCGACTGGAAGAGTGTGTTTCGTCATCCCAAACTTAATCTTATGCTCGTGGTCTACGTCGATGATTTTAAACTCAGTGGGCCAAAGGCCAATCTGGCCAAGGGGTGGGAGCTCATGGCATCGAAGATTAAATTGGAGCCGCCCTCGAGCATCAAACGTTACTTGGGATGCGAGCATGTTACCTTCTCCCACGTTGTTCCTAGTGCCTTTGATCCGCGCTCCTATTGGACGCGCTTCGAGGAGCCCAAGAAGGCGTTTCCCGAGCTGACATTTGGCGATCGAGACACCAGTGTCGCGCAGGGCTCTGTTGGTCCTCGAGAAATTCGAATGATCAAATACGATATGCGATCGTTCATGGAACAATGTGTTTCTCGCTATGTTGAGCTCTGTGGCCCTAAGTATAAAGCCACCTTGCGGTCGGCTGATACGCCGTTCCTCGATGAATCGCGACCGGAATTCGATACCAATCCGGATCGACCTGCTGTGAACCGCTTATTGGGCCATCCCGCTGACACGCCTGTGCCTCCTGGTAAAGGCGTTCTCGGCGACTGTGCAGCCGCCGTTCTGATGAAAATCCTATATGGTGCTCGCATGGGGCAGTACGATTTGATTCGTCCTGTGCAGGCACTTGCCAGTCTCATCACCAAGTGGGATGGCTTGTGTGATAAGAAACTCCATCGACTGGTGTGCTATATCAACTCTACCCGAGATGCTGGAGCTTGTGCTCTACTGCGATGCCGATCTTGCGGGTGACCGTACTGATTCCAAGAGCACCTCTGGTGTCTTTATGTGTCTTCTTGGGCCGCGTAGCTTTATGCCTCTTAATGCTTTGTCCAAGAAGCAAACTTCTGTGTCGAAGTCTACCCCCGAGGCCGAAATTGTCTCTCTTGACCACGCTGTGTATAAGTTGGGCCTGCCTGCTCAATCTATGTGGGAGTATATGTTGGGCCGCCGTTTCCGATTGCGGGTCATGGAAGACAATGAGGCCGCTATTCGAGTCATTATCACTGGTCACAATCCAAACATGCGTCACATGTCTCGTACCCAGCGTATCGATATCTCTGCGCTGAACGAGCGCTATCACGCTGGGGATTTTCTGTTCGTGACGTGTCCCTCTCAGTTCGAGGCTGGTGATATTCTGACAAAGGCCTGCACTGATGCCAAGGTGTGGGGCCGCAACCTTATGTCTATTGGTCATTTTCGTAAAGGTACTCTTATTTCCTCCGGTATGCTGTCTGCCGCTCCCGCTCTCCCTGCTCTCCCCTCTGTCTGTCCAACCAGGGGGGTACATCTTGAAACCGGTCACAGCCCCTTCAACGATTTCATCCTCGACATGTCTCGTCAGGGGGGTATTTCAATTGATGATGCTCACCAATTCGGAGCAGCAGTAAAATGTATTCATATCGGAGGCGAAGGCATAATCCGATTCCCTCATGCTCGAAGTATCAATCTCAGTCTCGATGATAATGCAAAAGGGATTGCTATTTCGAACATCAGGGTTCCGCCTACGCCTGCGGTATGTATTGTCACTGTTCCGATTGCTGGCACCGCTAACAAAAGAGAAGCTGGTTTCAAGAACAGGGGTTGGAAAGAAATGAGGGGCGACCTAAAGGAAAAAGGATGGGAAGCTAAGAAATTACTTGGATATGCTTCCGCTGCCCGATCATCCGGAATTCCTGTGTTCCTTGTGCTACCGAAGGGAAACCCGTTGTGGGGTAGGGAGTACATAAGACGATGGTCCGAATCGCACGAGCTTTGCCCAGTTAAACTATGTTCGTGCTCCTCTGGTCGATGTTCCCAGCATGCATGGATGTGTGAGATTTTCATGCCTGCCCGGTTTGGGCCCATCTTCATGTCACGATTTGCATGCAATCACAAGAAGGCCAAAAGGGCCGACCCGAAAGAGTTTCGACTTGCATTGTGGACTGTGCTTGAACATTTCATGAATTCTGCGATTTTTGGCTCACAGCAATCCGCGTTGCCGATTGCTTAAACAAAGACGCCAAGGCCATGTTCACACACACACACACACACACACACTTGCACACTCACACTTGACTACAGCTTGGTAAGGAGCTCTAGGGACGACGATCATAGATCACCTTCATCAACCGACCATCACAGACCACCTCTACTACGACTCAATCCATAGCCCACCTGCGCTCCCTGCTAGGACAGGTTGTAGCTGCCACGGGCTGCGAACTTCTCCGCGCTGCCGCCGCTGCTGAACGATGGGAGGAAAGAACAAGCAGCCACCGAAGAAGGCTGCTGCCAAGACACCGGCTGCCCGATCACCTCAGCCGAAGTCTCCCTCGCCATGCGGGGAAGGCCTTCCGAGCGGTCCGATTGCGCCGACTATGGAAAGGCCTCCTGCTCCGCCGATTCCCACGGAGCAGGCTGATTCTGATATGGGCACCGATGAAGCCCCAGTCCCGATTCAGACTCCGAGAGATGAGTCTACCGGGGGTGGAAAGCGCTCCGAGGACATTCCGATAGGATTGAGGATGAAGGCGATGATGCTGAAGATCGGGATCCAAGAGATCCCACAGGCCTCAATCTGGCAACGCCTCGAGCAGCTGACATGCAACCCTGGTTACGATCAAAAGCTGCACCAGCTGGTTGACTCCTTCCTCCTCACTACTCATCCGCTCGCGGATAAGCAGAGGAAGCAGTACCCCCGAGAGATTATGGACTTCATCGACCGTTACAGGGTGATGTGCGCTCTTGCATTTTCCCGAGTGGCGACGTTGTCTGGTGACGCCGCAGGGGTCCGCGAGAAAATGGACCTTACGATGGCGCTGGCTCGCCACTGTATGCACTTTCAAGCGCAGAGCTTTAAGGGATCCCGAGAGACACTGAGCAACGATACGCTCCGTCTCATGGGAACCTGTTATATCCCGTCGCCTCTTGCGAGCTGGAACCGAAATCTCATGGGATACAGCAGTTCGACTGCGGAGCAGCGATGGTTGAGGACCGATACGAGTATCAAACACAACGACCTCACCAAGCTGTCGCCCATTGAGTTGTCTAGGGATGCGGTCAGCCAGGTTACACTATCTTTCATCCCTGGAGCATTTCTGGCACTCAAGGCTCTTAACCGATTCCCCACGCTGGACTCTTTGAAAGAGCAAGCGACTCACCTCGATAACGATCGCAAGGAACACGGCTACGATCTTCCTGCCGTGGATGCGAACGGGATCGGGGAAGCGGCCGCCTTTCGCAACGAAGACGACGATGAAAATACCCCGTTGATGCGCGGGTGGGTCTCGTTCATGAAAGCGATGGCTGAGACCTACCCCGGGCGATGCGTTAGCATCGATGATACGCTCAACTGGGGAGCCAGCACCCCTATGACCTATGAGGACGGTGCGGCGCAGACTACCATCCGCCCGACTGATGGATGGGTGTATGTCCCCGCGATGAATTCGGACATATACGATCCTCAGGAAACGTTCCTTCACGGAACGAATCTCCGATACCTCTGGTCGATTCTTGCACACGGAGGTCTGTTCGGGGAGGATTACGTGACGGACGATCATGGAAGTCACGAACCCTGCGTCTGGGTGACTGGACACGCTCCCGAGGCTGCCAGTAGTGGGGTGGGGGTGGAGGTGGTGGGGGGAGCCTCGAGCCCCCGAACCCGCCGAGTGGTTGGGGGGTGGGGGTGGGGGGGAAGCTCGGGGCTCGGAAACTTCGGAAACAACGGTCCGGGAACTTCCGCTCGGAAACAACGGTCTGGAAACTTCCGCTCGGAAACAACGGTCCGGAAACTTCCGCTCGGAAACAACGGTCCGGAAACTTCCGCTCGGAAACAACGGTCCGGAAACTTCCGCTCGGAAACAACGGTCTGGAAACTTCCGCTCGGAAACAACGGTCCGGAAACTTCCGCTCGGAAACAACGGCTCGGAAACAACGGTCCGGAAACTTCCGCTCGGAAACAACGGTCCGGAAACTTCCGCTCGGAAACAACGGTTCGGAAACTTCTCTTATTAAGGCTTTATTAAACTCTTATTAAGCCCTTATTAAAGCCTTATTAAGCCCTTATTAAGCTTTTATTTAAGCCTTATTAAGCCCGTATTGAAGCCTTATTAAGCCCTTATTAAGCCTTTATTAAGCTTTTATTAAGGTTTATTAAGGCTTTATTAATTTCTTATTAAGGCCTTATTAAGCCCTTAGTAAAGCCTTATTAAGCCTTTCTTAAGGCTTTATTCAGCCCTTATCAAAGCTTTATATCGCCCTTATTAAAGCTCTGTTAAGCCTCACTAAGGCCTTATTAAGCTTTCATTAAGCCCTTATTAAAGCTTTATTAAGCCCTTAGAAAAATTTTATTAAGCTCTTATTAAAGCTTATTAAGCTCTTATTAAGGTTTTATTAAGCCCTCATTAAAGTTTTATTAAGCCCTTATAAAGGCTTTATTAAACCATTATTAAAGCTTTATTAAAACCTTATCAAAGTCTTATTAAGCCCTTATTAGGTTTTATTAAGCCTTCATTAAAGCTTTATTAAGCCCTTATTAAAGCTTTATTAAAACCTTATCAAAGTCTTATTAAGCCCTTATTAAGGCTTTATAAAGCCGTTATTAAAGCCTTATAAAGCCCTTATTAAGGCCTTATTAAGCTCTTATTAAAGCTTATTAAGCCCTTATTAAAGCTTTATTAAGCCCTTATTAAGGCTTTGTTAAGCCCTTATTAAGGCCTTATTAAGGCTTTATTAAAGCCTTATAAAGCCCTTATTAAGGCCTTATTACCCCGAGCCCCGAGCATAGGTTTTTTTGTTTAATGGTGTACAAAATCCCCGACCCCCTACCCTTCCTGCCTGTTTCTCTCGCCCTCTCCTCACCGTCCCCCAACCCCACCACCCCACCCCTGCCCCCCCTCCACCCACCACCCGATTCCCGTTTGGGGCCTTCCCCTCCTACTCCCCCAACCCGCCCTCTCCCCTACCCGACTTCCCCCCCCCAAACCCCCTCTCCCCTTGCTGTCTTACCGCCCCCCCCCTCCTCCCCCACCCAACCCCCACCACCCGACCCCTTGCCCCTTCCCCCCCTGGCCCCCTTCCTATTCCCCTGCAACCTCCTTTTATGGTCGCTCCATTGATTGCTCCCCTCCCTCCCCCCTCCTCCTCTTCCCAATTAACCCGCTCTTTTTTTCAACCCAACCCCTGCCCTTCCTGGTCTCTTCCCTTCTCCTCTCCCTCTCCACCTCTCTCCCTCTGCCTCTCCCTCTGCCTTCCCTCTCTCTCTTCCCTCTTCCCTTTGCCTCTCCCCCTTATTCCCCTGCAACCACCTTTCATTGCCGTTCGTTTGGAACGCTCCCCGTAACCCTCTCCCCCCTGCCACTCCCCCCCAACCCGCCCTCTCCCCCTACCTGCTTCCCCCCAACAACCCCCTCTCCCCTTACCGTTTTGCCGTCCCCCCTCCTCCCAACCCAAGACGCCCTGCCCCTTCCCTCCTTGGCACCCTGCCTATTCCCCTGCAACCTACTTGTTATGGTTCCTGCGTGAATATTCAACCCTACCAGACCCCCTGCCCTTCCTGCCTTCCCCACCACCCCTCTATTCATGTTTCTCTCGCCTTGCCCCCCCTACCCCACCACCCGACCCCCTGCCCCTTCCGCTTGACCGGTTCTGTCAACTTTTTGGAACCCTCTCCCCTCGTGCCTTCCCCCCACCCCTCTATGACCGTTTGGAACCCTCTCCCCTCCCCCCAAAAATGTTTGCTTCCCTCCCCCCCAACCCGCCCCCCACCCCTCTTTCAATGTTTGGAACGCTTGGCGCGCTTCCTTTCACCCCCTCCGACCCTGCCCCCCCAACCCCCTGCCCCTTCCCCCACCCCCACTCCCTGGCCCCTTCCTGCTTGCCCCGCCAACCCACCCAACCGACGAAAATTTGTGCGCTTCCCTCTCCAGAACATAAAAGGAGAAAGGGGGAGGGAGGGGAAGCCACCGGCCGAGGTGGAATATGTAGCTAAATTTCGTAAAACCAAAATCGTGCTTGTATCTTTTTTGTCTGGGTCTCTAACCAGAAATGCACATCCATAAGTATGTATATGCGCGCATTGTTGAACCTGTATCCAAGCCTATATCCATGTTTATGCTTTATTTTTGTCGATAATCACATCTTCGGGGGCGGAAGCCACCGACCGAGGCGAAAATATTTCAAAGTGTAACTGCTTTCATACATGCACACGGTTAGATGAAATCTAAATATTTTTATATTCCAATTGAAATCGAAACTTACATTTATGTCTCTATCTGTGTCTATACAGTCTATACTCATATATGCATCTGTATATATTTATTTGCATGCATACTTAGACCTATGGCTCGACTTGTTTCCATGACGATGGTTTTCATTTGTATTGTTTGTTTGTTCACGTTTGCATGTGTATCTAAATATAGATTTACATTTTCTGCGCATCTGCTGTTTGTTTGTCTGTACTAATACCTAAACATTTACTTAAAACCATATGTATACCTCTAGTTTACTTGCTTATGTGTGCATATATATACACATATTTGTATACATGCTTAAATGTAAATGTTTACTTGTATCTATAATAGTAATAATAGTAATAATAATATATATATATTTCAATTTGGGTGTTTGTCTATATTTGTTCCCAGATGTATTCTTGTATTTGTTTCCAGAACTAGAGGTACATCTATATACGTATATGTACATGTTTTCAGCTATCTGCATATCTAGATACATACATGTGTATATATATATATATTTGCCAAGGTATCTGTGTATATATATATATGCATTAATGTATACGCATGACATGAATTCGCATCTCCGAGGACCCAATTCGGCATATGCACATGTATGAATATGAATATGTACATACATATATATATATACATATACGTTCATAATATATGTATATATATATACACATATTTTTGTATACATATATACTTGTGCATAGGTTCGAACACATCTTTAAGGGAATAAACATGCATACATCTATTGGTTTCTATGCTGGTAATTATCATAGAATGTCTTTGTTTGGTTGTTGAAAAAAAGCTGTTCAAGATACGGAACGAATGGGCTCGGTGAAGCCCAGACGTGAGGCCCAAGCAAGGTTTAAGTAAATTGACAAACACAGGCCCAGACGGGATTTGAATCACTTGACACTCATAGTCCCAAGCGGGTTTAAATACATTGACAGTTCCAAGCGGAGTTTAAGCAAAGTGACATACAGAGGCCCAAACGGGGTCTAAGTTAACTGACATACCTAGGCCCGGGCGGGGTTTAAGTAAATTGGCATACACAGGCCCAGACGGGGTTTAAGTCAACTGACATACATAGCCCCAAGCGGGGCTTAAGTAAATCGACATGCATAGGACAAGATCGGAATTCAGTAACTTGACATACATAGCCCTCAAGCGAGGTTTGTGTAAATTGACATACACAGCTTTAAGCAGGGTGTCCAACAGATTAATATACATAGCCGAAAGCGGGGTTTAAGTAAATTGACGTGCATGTCCCCGAGCTTCAGGCCGGGTTATAGGGTTTAGGGTTTAGGGTTTAGGGTTCAGCAGCTCTGACTTTGAACATTTCATGTCAGGCTATTTCTAGTCAAGCTATCTTCTAGAAGAAACCCCACCCGCCCACAGAATCCCATTACATTAGATTTAAGAGTTTTATTTCTTTTGGCTTGAATCTTTAAAAGATCACTTACATACAACTATTACAGATCGTAACTTTTCACTCTTTCGATCAAGCAGGTGCTGTTTCTTTACAGTCGTTCTCGCCACACGCTTCACTTTAAGAAATTATTTCTGCCGACCAGCTTTCTAAGAGAGCTAGTTAAGAAACACAACATCGCCCTAACCCGCGGAAGCTGCGGTCACGCCATCGCTTTACGATAGCAACCATAGCTGTCAAGTGTCATGACTTGAATCTCCTCACCTAGAACAGCTATCGAATTCGATTTCATGTCTTTCAATGTTTCCACATCCGACTGTGTCCACTGCCTGACAACATTGCCTCCAACAGTTGAAGCTGCGGTCACGCCATCGTTTTACGATAGCAACCACAGCTATCAGGTTTCTTTGCGATGACCGTTCAGCTGAAACCCTTCATCAAGAAGGCTGCCTTGAGACGGATGACCCATAGTCTTCCAAAGGCAAAAATCCCAGGACAAGAGAATCCCAGGCAAAAATCCCAGGACAGTTATCTGAGACGGATGACCCATAGTCTTCCCAAGGCAAAAATCCCAGGACAGTTATCTGAGACGGATGACCCATAGTCTTCCCAAGGCAAAAATCCCAGGACAGTTATCTGAGACGGATGACCCATAGTCTTCCCAAGGCAAAAATCCCAGGACAGTTATCTGAGACGGATGACCCATAGTCTTCCAAAGGCAAAAATCCCAGGACAGTTATCTGAGACGGATGACCCATAGTCTTCCCAAGGCAAAAATCCCAGGACAGTTATCTGAGACGGATGACCCATAGTCTTCCCAAGGCAAAAATCCCAGGACAGTTATCTGAGACGGATGACCCATGGTCTTCCCAAGGCAAAAATCCCAGGATAGTTATCTGAGACGAATGACCCATAGTCTTCCCAAGGCAAAAATCCCAGGACAGGTATCTGAGACGGATGACCCATAGTCTTCCCAAGGCAAAAATCCCAGGACAGTTATCTGAGACGGATGACCCATAGTCTTCCCAAGGCAAAAATCCCAGGACAGTTATCTGCGACGGATGACCCATGGTTTTCCCAAGGCAAAAATGCCAGGACAGTTATCTGAGACGGATGACCCATGGTCTTCCCAAGGCAAAAATCCCAGGACAGTTATCTGAGACGGATGACCCATAGTCTTCCCAAGGCAAAAATCCCAGGACAGTTATTTGAGACGGATGACCCATAGTCTTCCCAAGGCAAAAATCCCAGGACAGTTATCTGAGACGGATGACCCATAGTCTTCCCAAGGCAAAAATCCCAGGACAGTTATCTGAGACGGATGACCCATAGTCTTCCCAAGGCAAAATCCCAGGACAGTTATCTGAGACGGATGACCCATAGTCTTCCCCAGGCAAAAATCCCAGGACAGTTATCTGAGACGGATGACCCATGGTCTTCCCAAGGCAAAAATCCCAGGACAGTTATCTGAGACGGATGACCAATAGTCTTCCCAAGGCAAAAATCCCAGGACAGTTATCTGAGACGGATGACCCATAGTCTTCCCAAGGCAAAAATCCCAGGACAGTTATCTGAGACGGATGACCCATAGTCTTCCCAAGGCAATGGCTGCGTCTCCACACCACCCAGGAGGTAGCAGCCTCGGCGCCTCGCGACCTTTTTCAAGGAGGGGTCCTTCCCCAGTAGGGATACCCATCCTCCGAAGACAGACACTAGAGAACTCTGATCATGAATGTAAGCAATCGTCTGACGATACAGACGATATCAACAGCAGCAACAACTACCGAAAGCACAGTATCACGTAAATCTTATGTCAAACGAACATATCTATCGACGTACCATCGAGTCAACTCTAAGTCATAGAAAAAACATACGATTAGATATTTAATTCCATATACATATTCGTACGTATATACATATATATACATCCATCTCTATACAACCGCCAGGCCTCCAAAGACCTTTTCGCGCGCGCGCGCGTTGTTGGAGGGTCAGAGGCAGCAAAGCCGGGCTTCGGCTCCGGGGCTCAGGGCCCCCAAACCCTAGGCCCTAAACCCTAGGCCCTAGGCCCTAAACCCTAGTGCCCAAACCCTAGGCCCTAAACCCTAGGCCCTAGGCCCTAAACCCTAGTGCCCAAACCCTAGGCCCTAAACCCTAGTGCCAAACCCTAGGCCCTAAACCCTAGGCCCTAGGCCCTAAACCCTAGTGCCCAAACCCTCGGCCCTCAACCCTAGTGCCAAACCCTAGGCCCTAAACCCTAGACCCTAGGCCCTAAACCCTAGTGCCCAAACCCTAGGCCCTAAACCCTAGTGCCAAACCCTAGGCCCTAAACTTTAGGCCCTAGGCCCTAAACCCTAGTGCCCAAACCCTCCTAAACCCTAGTGCCAAACCCTAGGCCCTAAACCCTAGTGCCCAAACCCTAGGCCCTAAACCCTAGTGCCCAAACCCTAGGCCCTAAACCCTAGTGCCAAACCCTAGGTACGTGAACTTAAGGATCGAACCTTACGAATGAATGAAACCCTGAGAAGTGGAAGCTGAACGCCAGCCTGCAATCAAGCAACGACTCCGGGCTCACAAACCTCTTTTCAAACCAAAAACAGCCTTCGGTATGCAGTCGCATGTGGCATCCTGTGCGTGGAAGGGTCGTGCATCACACGCACTCCCCCTCACCTGGTCTTCCAAGGATCAGGTGATTGGAATGCTTGGAAAAGACGAAAGATAGCCCCGACTTCGAGGGATAGCAATACAAATCACCGCACGGCCCTTCCTCTGTTGCCCACATTCGCAACTACATCAGCACCCAGAAGGATGCACTAGGATCAAAAACTCAGGCTCCATTCCGAAACCCCAACGGTAGTTGTTGTGGGGGGTATCCTCTACGAGGACACTTCTCGATCGAACCTCAGCACCCTAGTCTACTGAACTCGAAGAAAATGGAGGAGGGAGAAGTTTGATTACCCAGGACCCAACAGCGCTACTGTCTGCTCTAAAAACTTAGATCCTACGAACCTAAGGGATCCAAATAACCAACCCTCTCCTCTCCGACCCAAGGCCGAATTTGTCTTGGAGGATATCTTCCCAACCATCTCAGTCGGAAGACTCCGGCGAGGATTCGATCCCCTCGTTGTTGCGAACAAGCCAATCTCCGACCAGGCCTTCAAATTGCGTTCTGACTCCCTCAGGGTAACCATCAACCTGAACGCTATACCCCGCTCGCCACAGGCTATACAGGATCCTAGCTCGACACCTTACCCCAGGAGGCAGTGGCAATGGCACAAACATCAGCTCAGACGTTTGGGCCCCCTGTTCATAGGTTCCGCGCTTAAACACTCGCGAAGCGATCCACTTCATGATTTCCCAGGCTCCAATCAGCAAACAGCTCAGAAACAGGCACTCAAGCAGGGTCCCACTACATCCCTCTTCGGTAACAAGCAGGCGTATTTCCGGAGCCTGTAAGGCTTGGGACTCGAGGCTCTCAGGCAGAACTAGCTCGCACATACCAGCAAAGTCCTCAGCCCTCGCCCCCTGAACACCCCATAAAAGAACTCCAAGGATAACCGCTACAGTCACCCAGAACCTAGCCCAGCGTCCCCACAAACGACCATACTTAATGAGCTGCAGCCTTTCACTTGGAAATGCCTCCTCAGGATTGGGACGTGGGAGATTATCAACGGCTTCCTGCCAATCCGACCAATCCCCAGACTCGATCCCATCAACAATAGTCTGAACTGCTTCAACGGACCAACCCTGAAGAGGAACTTCAAAAGAGTCATCCCCATAGTACACTATTAGGGCCTCTTCCGCGGCTTGATAGCGCAACACCGGTAGCCCAAGCTCAGACTCCCTCAACGGATGGGGCATGGGAACTTGTCCCACATCCCTACACTCACTCGAATCAGTTACTGAGGCTACGGAGGGCTCGGTAGTGGAAGTTTCCGTCGGCTCAGAGGACTCATCGGATGTCTCATCCGAGGCTACCAACACTTGGCGAACCCGAACCTCCCTAACAACCGGGGCCCTATGAGGATGGTCATCCAAACCCGAGTCATCATCCCGATCAGTGTCCTCTGAAGCATTCTCGAAAGATTGCGCTCGCACACCGGTTCTCAGATAAGCTTGGGCAGCATCCCAAGAACTCGCAGGATCATTCAGGTACCGGCTTCGATACTGACGGCCAGTTCTCTCTAGCCACCCAATCAACCCATAAGTGATGCTAGCCCGAAAATTCGAAGCCACAAACTTCAACGCGCGCCAATCTCGAACCTGATCCCCGAGGAAACTCAACAAACTACAACCGTACTGAGCAAACAGAACCCACAAGTAATGAACCGTGTAAGGAGGACCCCAATAGACCTGTGGGAACACGGGACCGGTGAATTCACTGGCTTCGGCTAGAGTCTCGCTTCCCGTATTCTGTCCAATGAACTCTCCCTGGCAGATATAATGCTCGACAATCATGGGCCACTGTGGTCCTTGAACAGCGATGGCATGAGGCCCCGTTCCCAAAAGAGCAGCAACCGCAGCTAACAGCGCTTGCCGTAGAAAAGCTGAAGCGACCCGTAGCGCTTTCCATTCCTCAACACGATCCCCTAAGCACCTCAGCACCCTAATCCCAGCAACGTCAAACACGTGCACTAAGAAGTGTGCTAAAGTCCAAGATCCAACAAGAGGAAAGCAGGGATGCGAATCCGTGGGAAAGTAATCCTCGTAACACGCAGCGGGCATAACCCCTTGCATTCCATGGCTAGAACTCGCTCCGGCCTCATCCCTCGGACTCAAAAGCAACCCATGAAACACATCCTGGCTACTCGAACTCCCCCCAGTCTGAGGCTCATCGGCAAACGTCAACACCCTCGAGAACCCTTCTCCAGGACCTCGAACTTCGTGGTGCCCAGGTGCTGTAGAGCTACTGGAGAACCCTTGAATCCCGCTAGATCCCTCCTCAACAGCGAAATGCCCTAAACCAAACCCTCCAACACCGGGCAGTGGCATCACCTCTGACCCTCCGGATTCTACTTCACTATCAGATCCTTCGGCGCTTAGCAGGGGCATCACCTCATGTTCCTCAGAATCTCCATCGCGCGGCATGGCGTCAGGCCCTTCTAAATCACAACTCCTGCTTCCGAAACCCTCAGAGCTGAACCAGGACCCGCCCGTCACCCCGCCTACGAAAGCCTGAGACCCTTCCGAACACATGGTATTTTCTGGCAATGGTTCGAGCTGAATTGGCTGCCGGGTCGCGCGATCAGGGCTGCCATCGACGCTCCCAGAACTACCCTCAACTTGGTAGCTTGATTGCGATGCAGAAGGCACTACCGGGCTGGTCATCCAATCAGGCAAGAACCCAAACCGCTCCAACATTACCGGTGGTTCAACAAGGTCACCAACAGCTAACTGCCGTCTCAAACGAGCCCTTTGGACGAACGTTAATCCCGTGTGGATCTCTTGATTCTGAAGCTTCCTTTGTGCCTGAAGCCACTCGGCTTCAGTGAACTGATCAGAATCTTCACTTTCACAACCCTCTTCGCCGACACATCCTGTGGTTTCATCACAGGCACCCTCAGGTTCTTCCTCGGTCTGACCTCCTACCGAAGGCCTCGGGCCGTCACTTATAACCGATCCAGCTACTACTTCCTCCCCTGGCGCGCCAACCGCTGCACAGGGAGGGGCTACTGCCTCCTCGGTAAGACCATCCGGTAAAGCATTCTGCTCCCCCGGTCCCTGGAAGCCCTTATAAAGGAACCACGAAACTACGCACACGGCGAACATTACCACGGCCCCAACCGCCCAATGGAACCATGTTAACTTCCAACCAAAACCCTCAACCGGCTGACCAGTCGCTCTTGGTAGACTCGCGAGAAGAGCTATCCCCGCCAAGGCCTCAGGAGTGACTACGCTCCCCCTAGCATCCCACGAAATCCTGCTTAAAACCCTGGCGGCCTTCACCGATTCGGGTGACAGGGACGAGCCTCTCACATTCACAAATTCAAGTAAGGACAGGATGCGAGACCTTGGAAGCGGCTTGGTGCCAACGTCTGCTACCTGCAGCTCACCTGAGAGGTGAGTGACTTGCAGCTGGTTGGATTCAATGCGTTCGCGCGCAGCTTGGGCGCGCATTCGAAGGTGGCGGCTACGCCAGCCGTTCGGGGCCGTTTCGAAGGCTCGAACGGCCGCGGCGTTGTCGGCAAGAAGTGCAATAGTGCTGTCGGCCGATAGCAATTCATCCAGGAGAGGCTGGAGGCATTCAGCTAACTGGAGCGCATGCAGCATTCCCACCAGCTCCGCCTCGGCGGAGGAAAGAGTCGTGAAGCTCTGCCTGGTACTCTCCCAGGCTAATGGCGAACCTCTCCACACAATCAGGCAGCATTGAATCGATCGCCCTCCACAAGGCGAGTGAGATGCATCCGAATACACTTCCAGCACAGTGCTTTGGCGAGGCATTGACAACTGACCGTGAGCGGAGAAGTATGGGCCGGAATCGTGCAAATATTCAATCCCAAACGTCAACGTCGAACGAAGATACTGCAACACTTGTCTGCCAATCGAGATCGTCAGCGATGGGACCTTTGTGGCCTGTTGGCCCATCCTTGATACGGCATAGGCTATGTCTGGCCTAGACCTTGTCGAAACCCACAACAGGGCTCCGGTCACCCCTTGGGCTTGACGTACCAAGTCTGCATCGGGCACACCCTCCTCAATCGGCTCCGTCCATTTCGTCAGTGGTACTGCTGCAGTACCTTCAATCTCGTAGCGCTGGAAAAGTTCCTTAAGATAGGCAACCTGAGTAAGCCGGAAGCCCTTTTCAGTCTGGGTAACCTCTGCCCCACAAAAGGTTACAGGGTCCTCCCCAAACCAACTGGGATCAGAAGTTTTCCATCGACCCTGAACTTGATCAATGAACGCCTGGCAAAGCAGTTTAGTCGAGAAGAAAGCTAGGTCATCTACGTATACAACGAGGATCCCACAAATATCCCCAAGACCATTCTCCCCAATAAGCCTAAGGAACCAAAGGGATTCATCGGACTTGGATTGGATCAGCCCATAGGACCTACTCTCACAAGTGACAACGAACTTCCGTAGCTCACCATCCCGGTAGTCCCCCCAGTCCCTCGGAGACGTCGGCAGCCCGTATAGGGCTTTCTTTACATACCACCTGTCCTCAGGCTTCAGAACTCCAAGCTCAATCAACACCGAGGGGGGCTTGACAATGATCCTTTCTTTTTGATCCTTTGATCGGGTTCCTATGGGAGCATACAAGAAGGCAGTCTTGATATCAATTGTGATCCCGGTCCAGTTCGGAAACATGGAAACAAAGGACAAGGAGACCCGTAGGGTTACCGCTTCAGCACCCGACGCATAGATGTCGTCACGGGACAATCCCAGCTTCTCCGGTGGTAAGTAGTTCCCGCAACACACCGCGCGGAACCGGCGCTTGCCGGTCCCACTCTTCCTAGTTAGGACAGCCTTTCCAGGAAGTTGGATCACCTTGAAACCCTGCTCAATCCACTGTTCTACCAAACTCACCTTGACCCTATCTACTGCCTGACTCGTGGTCTCGAGACTGGTAACCTCATCAATCGCCGGATCTTTCCACAACCCTAACTCCTTTCGAGCCTCTGCTAAACTGATGGTGCGAGTTTGCAAGAACTGATCTGGGGCCTCCGACCCAGGGTTCAGAGGAATCTCGGAATGCAAGGACTTCAAAATCCCATACATATCTCCTGGCTCAACCCATTGCTCCAGGCCCTGTTCTAACCATTGCCCCAACAATTCCGTTTTCCTTAGATTTTCAGCAATGCCTGAGACCTCATCACTCCCCTCGGTAGCGTTACAGAGATCTCCCAGAAGCATCCGACTTAACCGCGCAATACGATCATGCCAGACTACCCAGGCCTCGCGATGAGCATCCTCGAGAAGGGGCTGAGGAAAGCCAATGTCCCAAACCGAACCCTCTGCCTTACCTGAACCATCCCCATCACCAGGATCAAGATTCTTAAGAATTTCCCTTCCTGATCCAGAACCCGTCTCCTGAATCCCTTCCTTAACAGCTTCGACGGGAAAACCAAGATCCTTCAGGGACGCCCAGTCTTTCTCAGCAGTTTTGGCAACATCCCGAGGAGTAAATGCAGAAATAACCCACCGGTCTTCCCCATCCCAATTTTCGGTCGCGTGCCAGCGGACACCGGAAAACCGCACCGGTCGTTCCTTGATATCATGGACAGACCCTGCCCGTAACAAACCTCCTGGGGTTTCCTTACACACAGGTCCAATCTGGGACTCACTCTCAATCCACAAACCACCCCCTATAAAATTCCCAACTGCCTTGACCAAGATCTCTGATCGACTGGCATTACATAGATCTCGATGCATCGGCATTCGAGTGTTCTTAGACACATAAAGGGCGCACCAAGCGTGATCAGGGCCATGGTGGCGAACAAAGGCATTTAGATACCTCACCACATCAGAGTTCTCTTCAGAAGCCCTCGATATCCCATGAAAGCCCCCTACACTATAAAGCCCAAGCAACACCGCCTGTCCAGAACCCCGACTCAACAGAGATCTCTTGCCTTTGGGCCAGCGGTCCCAGCCCTGCTCTAAGACCCGAAGACAAGTCTCGTCAGAGAAGTCCTGAGTTTCCAAACTCCCCCGTATCCAAGCACCAATCTCGGAATCCTGTGGGCTTATTCTAGCTACACCAGGTTTCTCCCTACCCGAGTCCAACAGATCAAACTCTGATTCCTCAAGAATGGAGTCCGATGCATCCTCTTCCTCATTTTCTTGAAACCAACCGCACCCAAGCGGCAAGCTTGGAAACAGATGAACATCCTTCTCCCCGCTTTGTTCTTCATCAGCTGAATCCGCTCCGCTTTCATAACTGACCCCTTTCTGAAGTTCAAAATTTACACCGAAGCAAGAGGGCTCCCCCCCCGGTGCACACCGGGCCCAAAGCGACGGATCACAGCTCAACTCTCGAGCCGCTACTACCCGCACAACAAAAGGCGGAGAGCGCTTATTTGGAATACGATACCGCGGTTTAGCGACCTTATCATCTCCACCCCGCAGCGGATAGATAGTGTTGGTCAGAAGCACCTTATATTTATCACCATCGGGAAGCAAGACCAGGTGACCACCTGGTGTACTAGGTGCATGGCCAACATAAATCCCCTGCACCGTGCGAGGCTCCCATTGCGCATCAAAGCCGGTGCGCGTACGCCTCCGAGCATGAACTTTTACGCCGAACGGGAGAAGAGCAGGTTGCGGTATACCTAAAGCCTCATTGAAATTTATCCAATTACGCGTAGAAGCATGTTGGAGGGCGAGCGGCCAGTAAACCTTTTCAAGCCCCGAAACCACCAGAAGCTTGCGTACGAAACCCTTCAAGTTCTGGATTGCCAGCTCCGCTCTATTACCCGCGGGCGATTCACCTGCCGTCCAGGTAGGATGAATGCCGTGAGTCTTTAACCAGCCTACAAGCGCCGCCGACCTCAGCTCCTGGGCACGATCCGAATGATAACGATGAACCGGAAATCCAGCCGACTCCAAACGGTTAATGACACCCTGAATCTGTGGTAAAACCTCTCGACCACGTTTAGTCCTAAGGGGGACCCCAAAAAACAGGGTACGGTGCGAACTAACCTTGGGGAACTCAAGCGAGACACCGCCTGACACTGCCTCCCCCTCTTCTTCACCTCCCTCCGGCCGCTTGGACCGCACCCGATGGGTCACCGCCCTCAAGCTCCCATCACCTTCAAGTCCATCCAAAGGGAGAGAAAACAGCTCAGGGAAGAGTTCCCCGGGCTCCCCCTGCGCTGTTGGAGGAAAAGCATCTTTAGTTAAGTCCCCAATTTCAGGAGTCAACTGCCCACACTCAGAAGGTTCATACTCTTCCAATTCGGTAGCCACATCGCTCTTAAACCGGTTCGGTATTGCATACGCAAAAGCCAACATGTACCGATACCCTCCCCCCCGATCCCGCCCACTAGCTTCTACATTGAAAGCCTGGCCCGAAACAAACGGACCTGCCATGTCAACACTGAGTGCATGAAGGTCAGGGAAGGAGCTTCTCCAATGAGATCGTTGTCGCCCTTGTGCGCTAATACAGATCGGACACCCTTTGCGATATGGAACATGATCTTGCTCCACGTGCTTCGCGTAAGCTTCTTCTTCGGTGAGCTTCGCAAGTAAAGCTCTACGCTGCGTAACCTCTTCGGATTTGCCCAATTCCTCTTTCCAACGAAGCCATGCCCCTCGAATCGCTCTACGCAAACCTAAGGTCCAGCCTCCTGGGCTCTCGTGGCCCCACAGCTTCCGTAGATCACTTAACCCTTTCAGGAACAATCGAATCTCATCGCTCGTTCTGTTGGCATGCAACGTCTCATACAGGAACCACGACGAAGTTAGCAACGTGGTGGAGCCAACCTCAGACCCCCCTAAGCAGGCCTGATCAAACAACACCTCTTCGAACCCATAGGCTTGTTGAAAGCCCTTCCAAGTTTCAGAGTCCCATCCATTTTTCTCAGCGGCGTTCCCAGATCTCTCACATACAAAGAAGACAGGCTCTCGCTTGGAGACCCGATCTGTTGACGCCGAAAGGCGGGCCGCAGACCTTTGGAGAGCCCAGAGCGCTAGTTGATGTGGATCCTCAAATGCCTCTGGGCTAACCTCATCTCTATTAGCTTCATCAAACTCTAGCGCCCCAGAATCCCCAAACGCCTGCGCCACCGAGTGCAATAGGATGGCCCTCAGCTTTAAGACCATTTCGTCTTCAGAATCCCCAATCTCACTGAACCATGATCCCAAGATTATGCCACCAAACACCCCTATCTCGGCCCAACGCAGAAGCTGCTGAAACACCACTGGGGAAGCTAGCCCCTTTTCGGAACCATCAACCGACACCACACAGCCTACCCCCTTCCAGCCTACCTTATCCTTGTCTACGTGAAGTAACACAGATTTAGGCTTGGCACGCTGCACAGTACGCCGTTTACGACGATTCCAAGGCAACTCCCGATAATCCCCGAATGCCCCTGTCAAAGCCGGCACACAAGCCCTCGATAGGATTTCCCTTGAGACTCTTGGAAACATACCCGATAGAAAGGTCAACTGATCTAGCTCTCCCAAACCAGAACCTCCAACCTCCTTTAGTCTAGCCTGAATCCAATCTCGAGCCCCCTTAGCATCCAATACACACACCGGCTCAAGAGGCTGAAATCGTTTCACACAGGAACCTTCTCCTACCTTGGCCTCGTACTCGGCTAGAATCTCTAATCCAACCTCCCTAGGGATCAACGGGCACCCCTTCACAATCGAGACTTCCAAAGTCCCTCTTCTAGGATGCTTCACCCTACAACCCCTACGCTTCCAAGCTATGGTGTATCCTAACTCAATGAAATACCCCGCTGGGATGATGACCTGGCAAGGCCCAGAGTGGAGCAAGGTCCCACAACTATTCACCCTCAAATCCGCGACACCACTAGCAAGGTCCACTTTAATCGTTCTTCCTTGCTCCAATTCTCCAGCCTCCGCCGGCCGAAGTGCATTTGTTGCACCACTGTCAATGAGCGCAAACCCTAAATCGGACGGGCTAGTAATCGCACTCAAAAGCCAGGAGCTATCAATGCTGAAGTCGCCTACGCGGAACCCCGACTCTAGTCTCAACGGCTTCAGGGTAACATTCTTGAGCAGCTTCGCCGCTTCAGCAATCAATGTCTCCTGACCCTTCGCACTCTGCACGGAAGCACTCGCAGCAGCCTCAGCGCCACTAGGACCCGGATTCCCACTCGACTCTTCTGTAACGCCCTTCGCCTGAGCCCCAGCCTTTGCCTTTGCTTTAGGCCTACCGCCCTTCCCAGCAGGAGAACCGGACTTAGGTGAAGCCTCAGAAGAGCCTGAATCCGGAGCCAAGGGCCGGTTCTCAGGCGGAACAATGGGGCATTCAGGCCGGTAATGGCCGCTCTGCCCGCACGCTAAACAGCGTCCTTCCTTTCGTGCCTTTGCCCTATCGTGCTTGAACATGCACGCATCCCCAAACCGGCAACCAGAGGAATCCGCAAACTTATGACAAAGCTGCCCCGACTCTCCCGGCTTACCCTTACTCTTACCAGACCCTTTAGCATCCCCTTTCCCGGCATTGACAGCCGCAACACTAGCCTCAGGACCGGGTGGAGCTGGAGGAGTGGCCTTAGAACTAGGGGGATCCTTAGGGCTCGCTATGGATGCAGTCTTCGCTCTTTTGTCCGAAGCCTCCGTAGTAATAGACGCCGCTTCACATTCCGCCTGCAGTAGTCTGACTAGCTGGACAACGTTCGTTACTGTAGGGTTATAATCGATTGCGAGTTGATGCCTGAACGCGTTTACCCGGAACCCAATCATTGGGTGAGCCGACAACAAAGCAGACACCGCCGAATCAATCCCCCGAAGAAGCAAAGAAGCGTCCGGTAATGTCGCGTGGATTTCCCCAGCTCGTTGCAAACCCTGTTGCCACCGACGGAGCCCTTTGATGGCTTCTGCGAAAGTACGACAGGGGTCAGGATTAACCAACTGCGACAACAAATGCGACCTTTCGCTACTACCTCCCGGTTGGAATAGGCATAGCACCCTGAACAAAATAGCCGCTGAACTAAGCCACCTATTGGTCACCACATCATCCCTCACCGATTGCGGAACCGCCGCCAACAAGAGACTAGTGGCCCTACTTTCCACACGACCGTACAAATGCACGTCGAAGTCTCCTACCACCGACGAAGGATCGATGCTCAACCTCCCCAACGGATCCGCAACTAACCAACGCCTATAAGCTGCGGTGGCTGGAGTCTCGACCCCCTTCCACCATACATCCGCACTCGGAGATAGCCCAACTAACACCTGACGCACTTGTGCTAGCCAGTTACCACATACTACGGCCGACTGCGACAACTCAGCCTGCACGAGCTTAGGCAATTCACTAATGTACTTTGCAGGTTCCTCTGGTCGCTCAAACCCTGAACCTGAACCCCCCGGCACCGCCCCCCTGGAAGGACCGGGAACTCCGGAATACCCCGCTGAGGTTCCGGTTAATCGTGGGTCATACAACCCCGGCTGAGGTGGTGGGGCCTGCGCTGTCGGGACTACATAAGCCTCAGCGGAGCCCACAGGCGCACTCGCAGGAACACCAACTCTGGGTGAGACTGGCGGCGGAATCGCAGGAGGCCTTATACTTGTCCCCCCAGGAGACAAAGGATACCCCTCCGAATCAAACCTCCCTGAACCACCCTGAACAGACCTCGGAGTATGAAACCCCGCACCATTCCCGTAACCATCCCCCTGACTAGTCTGCAACGCCGCACTAGCAAACTGCCTCAACGTCTGAGTCTGTTCACCCTGAACCTCAGGAACCACTGGACCTACACCCGTGGAAGAAGGCCTTAACCCTGACGACCTAACCAGACCCATCTCCCCAACAAAACCAGTACCGCTCTGAAAGATCATCCCTCCTTGCGGAGTCTCTACAGGTCCAGGTACAGGAGGAGCCCTAGCTCTCGGAAAGGCCATAAGTTGCCCCGAAGTACTGGCAAAGCCTACGTTGCCCATCGAAAAATCCGCGAAGGAGCTTGGGAAATCATGCGAAAC
Source organism: Symbiodinium sp. CCMP2592 (assembly GCA_905221615.1). Lineage (NCBI taxonomy): Eukaryota > Dinophyceae > Suessiales > Symbiodiniaceae > Symbiodinium > Symbiodinium sp. CCMP2592. The sequence continues at coordinate 357,043 of CAJNDT010006207.1, forward strand.
TCTCGGATCTACACCAGCGCACGGTGAAACCTGTGGCGGCACCGCTTCCGAAAACTGGTTTCCTACACCGAACGACGCAGGAGACTGAGGAAACTCAGCAGGGGTCCGAGTGCTGTGCCAACTGGAGTTCGATTCAGCATGGAGCTGCCTCTTAAGGGACCTATTCTCTTCCATGACATGGGTAAGCATCATCTCTACTCTAGCAAGCCTATCCAACTCCGCTGGCACCAGCTCTCGGGGATCATCGGCAGCCACTCTA